>JAODKL010000039.1:8556293-8570597 GCA_026780765.1 Petrocephalus schoutedeni | reverse complement strand
CAGTGACACTAACCGGCTTAATGGCCCAGCTGCATTTCTGCCGCAGTGTCACCCAGCCAGTGTCTGCTTGCCCCCCCACGTTCACTGCACGATGGTGCCACTGCCCCTCGCCATTCTGCAGTGACACTAACCGGCTTAATGGCCCAGCTGCATTTCTGCCGCAGTGTCACCCAGCCAGTGTCTGCTTGCCCCCCCCTCGCAGAGATCATCCGTGTGGGGGACAACAAGAAGGTGCACCATGTGGAGGTGCTGGCGCCGGAGCAGCTCCTGGCCGTCATCTCGGGCCGCAACCGCCACGTGCGCCTCTTCCCCATGGGGGCGCTAGACGGCAGGGAGGTGGACTCCTCCAAGCTGCCGGAGACCAAAGGCTGCCAGGCGCTGGCGTCGGGGCAGCTCCGGCACGGCGCCCTCACCTGCCTCTGCGTGGCCATGAAGCGGCAGGTCATCTGCTACGAGATCAACAAGAGCAAGACGCGCCACCGCAAGCTGCGCGAGATCCAGGCGCCGGGCGCCGTCCAGTGGATGGCGCTGATGGGCGACCGCCTCTGCCTGGGCTACCAGGCCGGCTTCGTGCGCTACGGCTTGCCCGGCGAGGCTGCGCCCGTCAGTCTGCTACACCCGGAGGACCCCACCCTGGCCTTCATCGGCCAGCAGGGCCTGGACGCGCTCTGCGCCGTGGAGATCTCCGGCAAGGAGCTCCTGCTCTGCTTCAGCTGCCTGGGCGTCTACGTGGACTGCCAGGGCCGCAGATCGCGGCAGCAGGAGCTGATGTGGCCGGCCACGCCCACCGCCTGCTGTGAGTCCCGGGCCGTCCAATCGGCGCCGTTCTGAAACATGACATGCGCATTGAGGGTGTGCGGGGCCCTGCGACTTTGCAGGCAGCGTAGGGCACATAGCAGGAGTGCATTCTGGGAAAGGGGCCCTGCTATAATGCTCTGGGGTGCAGTGGGGGCCTGGATACGCTGGCAGATTCAGGGGGCCCAGCACTGGGACTGGGAGGTGCCTGGTAATGGTAAATGTCATAGTCACACACCCAGTGGTAAATGTCATAGTCACACACCCAGTGGCACAGTTACCCACCCGGCTCTTGCTGAGCAAGGCCCGGATTAGCCTCCGGAATAACTTCACATGTTGGCGAGTTGTGCGTTCAGAGAAGCCTTTCTGTGCACCAACCTGCAGGAGACTTACTGGGTTAAGCACGTTTAACGGCTGCTGAGTATACTGTGTAGTTATGCTGGAATGCGAAGCTGTAATTCTCAGACTTTAGTGTTTTGGTTTAGATCATGACTAGCCAGTCTATGAAGTACAGTAATCTATGAAAAATAGCGAAAACAGGTTGCACTTTGCTTTTGATGTACTTTACAGAGACATTCATTAAACTACATAAAAAACAAAGTGCGACCCGTCTTTGCTATTTTTCATAGCCAGTGGGTCTGCATGTTCTGTAAGACGAGGCTGCTTGTTGAAAATGACTGTTGTGATGACTGTGTTCTGCATTCCAGGCTACAACGCCCCCTACCTGTCAGTGTACAGTGAGAATGCGGTGGATGTGTTTGACGTTAACACCATGGAGTGGATCCAAACGATTCCCCTGAAAAAGGTAATGCGAGGTCATGTACCTTGTCTGTGACGCATGCACTGCAAGGTCATGCACAGGGTCTGTGACGCATGCACTGCAAGGTCATGCACAGGGTCTGTGACGCATGCACTGCAAGGTCATGCACAGGGTCTGTCATGTATGTACTGCAAGGTCATGCACAGGGTCTGTGATGCATGCACTGCAAGGTCATGCACAGGGTGTGCGATGTATGTACTGCGAGGTTATGCATGGGGTCTGTCATGTATGTACTGCAAGGTTATGCATGGGATCTGTGATGTATGTACTGCAAGGTCATGCACGGGGTCTGTGATGCATGTACTGCAAGGTCATGCACAGGGTCTGCGATGTATGCACTGCAAGGTCATGCACAGGATCTGTGATGTATGTACTGCGAGGTCATGCATGGGGTCTGTGATGTATGTACTGCAAGGTCATGCACAGGGTCTGTGATGCATGTACTGCAAGGTCATGCACAGGATCTGTGATGTATGTACTGCAAAGTCATGCACAGGATCTGTGATGTATGTACTGCAAGGTTATGCACAGGATCTGTGATGTATGTACTGCAAGGTTATGCACGGGATCTGTGATGTATGTACTGCAAGGTTATGCATGGGGTCTGTGATGTATGTTCTGCAACGTTATGCAAAGGGTCTGTAATGTATGTACTGCAAGGTCATGCACAGGATCTGTGATGCATGTGCTGCGAGGTTATGCATGGGGTCTGTGATGTATGTACTGCAAAGTCATGCACAGGATCTGTGATGTATGTACTGCAAGGTTATGCATGGGGTCTGTGATGTATGTTCTGCAAGGTTATGCACAGGGTCTGTGATGTATGTACTGCAACGTTATGCACAGGGTCTGTGATGTATGTACTGCAACGTTATGCACAGGGTCTGTGATGTATGTACTGCGAGGTCATGCACAGGGTCTGTGAGACATGTACCGCGGGCGCCTGGTCCCTCGCTCACCCCTCCTGCTCTCCCCAGGTCCGGCCCCTGAACTTAGACGGCTCCCTCAATCTGCTGGGCCTAGAAACCGTTCGGCTCATTTATTTCAAGAACAAGATGGCAGGTATGGGAAGGGCCTCTTACCCAGTACCGAAACAGAGTATAGTATGAAGAGACATATCTCCAGTGTGCGAACTGTGTTTGAGTTCTTGGGAGGGCACTGGTGTAAATGGTTAAATGTTGTGAATTTCATTTTTTCATTTTAAGGATGACCCCCTTCTCCCCACCCGGGGGCATATTCTTTTCTCTTATTGGGGGGGGGTCCCTGAGCTCTGATTGGGGCTCTGGATACTTATTCATGTTTGTTAGCCCAGCAGGCAGAAAAGCACAGCTCTGACTGATGCAGTGTGTCCCACGGAGTGCATGTGGCTGACGCAGTGTGTCCCATGGAGTGCGTGTCAGTGTCACTGATGCAGTGTGTCCCACGGAGTGCGTGTGCCTGTCGCAGTGTGTCCCACGGAGTGCGTGTCAGTGTCACTGATGCAGTGTGTCCCATGGAATGTGTGTGCCTGACGCAGTGTGTCCCATGGAATGTGTGTGCCTGACGCAGTGTGTCCCACGGAGTGCGTGTGCCTGACGCAGTGTGTCCCATGGAGTGCGTGTCTCAATCCCCCTGGAGTCCTGTAACGGTCTCGCTGTTCACTCACTCTCCTGCAGAGGGCGACGAGCTTGTGGTCCCCGAAACTTCAGACAACAGCCGCAAGCAGATGGTGCGCAGCATCAACAACAAGAGGCGCTTCTCCTTCCGAGTTCCTGAGGAGGAACGGATGCAGCAGAGGAGGTCAGAGCAGCCCCCAGGGGGCGCCGTGTAGCTCTGGCCGGCGTCTCCCCAGCCTAACATGCTGAAAGCCTTAACTGGATATTTGACATATCGACCCACTTCTCTGATAGTGAAACCTGTGCATTAGCCAGTGACATGTTTTGAGTCAGTGAGTGACAGGCAAAGGGGGCCAGTCAGCTTTCAGCTGGAGCCATTGCCCCTGTGGTCCCGCCCCTGTATGCACCTCTAGGCCAGTGCGTCTACAGGGATGGAATGTTAACCTCCCTGCTTGGCCTCTCTTATGCAGGGAGATGCTGCGGGACCCTGAGATGAGGAACAAGCTCATCTCCAACCCCACCAACTTCAACCACGTCGTCCACATGGGGCCCGGCGATGGCATCCAGATTCTCAAAGACCTGCCAATGGTGAGTCAGGGGTGTCCATCTGGGGGACGCCGGCCGGAGGCCTCAGCTCTTTCCTCCTGGCCTCCTCCATCTTGCCTTTGACTCTTTTCCTTGTTGGTGTTATGACGATCTGAAAGCCAAGATAATGCTGTAAGGAAGTGCCATCTTATTTCAGTTTTTAACAAAATCTTATATCAGCAGTGGCCTGAAAACACTTTCAAGTATAAAAATTTGAAATATATGCTACAGATGATTACAGATTTGAAATAAAAATGACCATAGAGAGAATACTACATGACGCCGGTTCTGCATGTGCTGGATGGGGATGGCTCCGCCCTCTCGCAGCCTGCTAGCCCCGGGCCGTCCCTGACTCCTCCCGCACTCGCCCTTCTCGCCTCTCTTTTTCGGTTTCCAGCCGGGCTCCCCCCTCCTCCCCTGCCCCTCTCCGCACATGCGCCTCATCTCCACCCCCACCGGCTTTGAGCATGTCTGTCACATGACCACCCGAAGCTTTCTGTCCCGAGACTACATGCCCTATGCCAGCTACTCTCCATCACTACGCTCTTTGCCCGGGACCCCAGCCTCGGCCTGCTTCCGGGTACGACCCTGCTTTGTGCCTCGTCTGCGCAGTTCCGGTAGCCTGCCCCATCAGGACTGCGTCTGCTCTCTGCCGTGTGTGGCCTGTCCTGCTTGACCAACTTCCCATGCTTACCTGACCTCTGTCTGTAACGGCTGTGCTGTGTGGCTGCCTGGCTCTATGGCTTGTGCTGTGTATAATTAGATACCGGCAGGTAAAAACTGAAAGTTGTTATTGGCTTTTTCTAAGCTGCTATGACAAAATTGAGGACGAAATTATTTGCTGAAGAATGCTGAAATGTCGGTGTGGTTTTGAAAAGAAATAATGGCATGGCGTAAGCCGCCATATACAGCTGCTCCGCGGGTTACGACAGGTCTATCGGAACGTAACCCCATCATACATCTAACCTAACAAAAACCATCGCCTAGCCTACCCTACAATAAGCATGCTTAGAACATTTACATCAGCCTACTGTTGGGCAAAATCATGAACACACCCTACTTTATAATAAAGTGTTGAATATCTCATGTAATTTATTGGATGGGAATTTGTTGGGAATCCCCATCGTAAAGTCAAAATATCGTGAAGCAGACCATTGTAACCCAGGGAACGGCGGTAGTGAGAAATTTCCTTTTTTCCATTAAAAATTAATTATTTAAATGTGACATTTCTGGACAGTTGAATAAGCTGTACACTTACCTGCCAGTACCTAGTGCAGGATCCCAGTGCAGAATCCCAGCGTGTCTGCAAACTCACTGCATGTCACATATACCTCCTAACAGCAGTGGGTGGCTCACATCACTCCAGAGGTTCTTTGCATCCTCTCCCTGCGTAAAGGAGCTCACCAAGGCTTTTGGCATCGCGTGGCGTCGTGGTCGGCAGAAGGACTTATTCATCATTTCTTTGATTCCCTGGGGTTCCTCACTTTCTCCTCATTCTGCATGTGATGAGCTCATGCCGTCGTGTGAGTGTCTATGAGCCAGACGTAGATCCCCCTGGCTGGTTTATGCTCGTGGGTGAGTGAGACACCACAGCGCTGGACCATTACTCATGTTAGGGTGGTGTTTCAGTGAAGTGAAAGTGGAAAAAACCTGCCCTCCTGTCTGGTTTGTGTAATCACTGCTGCTTTGTGACTTTACTTAAACCCTCTTTCACTAATCCCTCTAATCTAGTTGATTGTAAGGTTTTCTATTATGTGGTTGAATGTAACTGTGTACATGCAGCCTGCATCTCCTGCAGACCCAACTGGCTTCCGTTTGCTTCCTGTGTCAAACTCGCTCACACGTTCCTGCTCTCTCTCTCTCTTCCCCTCCTCCAATCTTCCTCTCCCATCCTGGCCCCCGTGCCTCCGCGATGGTGCCCTCCAGAACGTCCGTCCCCAGGAGAGCCGGACCGTGTTCAGTGGTTCCGTCAGCATCCCGTCCATCTCCAAGGGCCGGGGCGAGCCGGGCCGGTCCATGAGCGCGAGCAGCAGCCTGGGCTTACGTGAGTGCCGGCGGCCCCGCCCCGTGGATATGTTGGATATGTGTGGGGTGCCAGATAAATGGGCTCTCCCTGCTGTATGGGACCTGATGAGCTCCTGACATGGAGACCCGCCTAACTGCTGCGCCTCGCCTCCCAAACCTGCAGGATCCACGGCCCAGAATGGCAATGCCATGAGGAGGGACTTCAGCGGTAGCAGCTACGGCTCCAAGCGGCAGGCCATGACCTCGCCCTCCGAGGGCTCGCTGTCCTCGGGCGGGGGCGTGGATGGGGCCATGGATGCCCCCATCTCGCAGTTTGACAGAGAGGTAAGGGGGACACCGGGGAGGAGTGTGGGAAGCGCAGTGAACCCAGAACCCTGTCCTCCCCCAGTATAGTTTGGCTTGATATTGTCATTCCTAGGGCATAAGTAAACTAGGCAGCTGCTTAGGGCCCAGCGACCACCAGGGGGCGCCCCAACCCATCAGCCTGTCAGAATGAGAAAGCAGATGACAAATGGCAACTAGGTTCATTAGATTTTGCTCAGGGCCCCAAAAGGGTTGGGTAGGCCCCGGCCGTTCCATTGTTGTCATACCAATAACTTCTGTGGTTTTTTTCTGTGTGTGCCCAACCCTGTATGAAAGTATGCGCAGCAATTTTGAGATTAATATCTTAGTGATTTATGTCAATTTCTTGAAGGGATATAAATCCATCTCCATGGTTTTCTCACATGGAGCTGCTTCCTTTATCCTCTTCCTTTCTTTGGGTAGGATTCCGATTCTCCTCGTCACTCCACGGCCTCCAACAGCTCCAACCTGAGTAGCCCCCCAAGCCCGGCCTCCCCACGCAAGGCCAAGTCCCTATCCCTGGAGAGCACGGACCGCATGGGCTGGGAGACGTGAGCCGGAGGGCCCGCCCCCTACGCTTGTCATGCCCCGCCCCCTTTAGCCACGCCCACACGAAGGCACATGGCCCCCGCAAATCATGACCTCAGGCCCCAGCTGGCAAGATCGCCACTATTTGCAGTCAGATAAATGGAAGCAGACACCTTCAGACCTCAACGGAAGCATGAAAAACAGGAAGTGGGCATCACCTGGGCAGGAAGTCCCTACTGGGGAAACGCGTCCTCCCTTTATCAGGAAGCGGCTGAGGAGCTTGTGACCACATGCGTGCTGGCGTGTGTTTGTGTGTGTGTGTGCGCGTGTGTGTGCTGCCTGAGAAAGGGAGAAAACAAAGATTTTGCACCCCCCACCTCAAGCTGCCTTGAAGCTGAGTGACTCTGGAATGAGTCCAGTCCGATACGTACTCGCATCGTAAGTGAGTGAAGGGCTGCCATATCGAGAGTCACCGGCAGGCCGTGCCAGAGAGGGAGAGGGCGAGAGAGAGAGAGAGCAGGACGTGGCTGGGGAAGAGAATCAGCTTTTGGAAAAAAAACGACGACAAAAAAAACGTAGAAATGGCACGGACAAGATGTTTTGGCAAAGTATTTTATCAAATGGGTTTCCTTCGTTTTATGAAATGGGGAGTGGCGACGGATTGAATCGGTGTTCCAGTGGCAAGGATTTTATTTACTTTGTTTGCTCTTGCTGCCTTGTCTCATACAGGCTGCACTTACCATTTTACTCTAGCAAGAAAAAGGCTCGATTTTCAACAAGGCTGGTGACCCGAATCCTGATGAAGAGGCGATTTCCTCATCTTCTCTGTGTCCCTTTTGTCTTTCTGATTTGCTTTTAACAGTTGAGGCTGTGGTATTACTCTGAAAACATAATCTTTAATGTAGTAACAATTGCCAGCTCTGTAAGCAGCTGGGCGATGTTTGGGGTTGGAGGGCACATCCATCCCGCTGATGGCCCGAGTGCTGGTGCCGTGTGCTCTGCTTCTGCCTTAATTAGATAAGCAGAGGTCAGGCCTTTGGGAGGAACACATTTTGTTGCTTCAATAATGTATCTAACTAAAAGTAAAATTAATATATGAGGAAAAATGTTATAAAGTGAAATGTGTGACATGTATGGCAAATTTTTCTTTTTTCAGTTTTAAGCTTGATAGAATTATTAGCATTTTGGGCATATTCAAACAGAAAAGCCATTTTAATCATTTTTCTCGTTTCTTTTAAATGAATTATATCAGAGTCTAATTTGCATTTAGTTGCCTTTTACAGTGGGTCACTCGTCAGTATTTTGGTGAAATTCAGTGCTGTTCACTGGACCACCCGCCTTTTCTTTGCTCACACGCGTGGACCACCACAGACACGCGCACACACACACGCACACACACGCACACGCAGATTTAGGGGCCGCGGACATAGTCTCCTTACCTTCCACTGACCTGCCGTGCTGTGGTTCACCAGTTATCACTGGAGCAATAATCCCACAATTCCAAAGAAATATATTACTTTCTGAATCGTTGGCATTTGTGTTTTATCGACGTTCTGTTCTGGTCTTCGTTTCCGTCTGGTTTTCGTTTTTGGGTAAGCTGAGTTCACCGATGTGGAAACTAAAGCAAGAATTCTTGTGACATTAGAGTAGTTTTTACTACTCATGGTACCTGACAGCATTGTGTGACCGATTCTACACCTTCTCGTTATTCCGGGGATCAAATTGCTGAAGAAATACGGACCACTCAGCCATGAATTGTTCACCACCATTCAAATAACAATGGAAGACTTTGATAAAAGAGAGGGACTGTAATGCTGAGTATGCCAGCTATCCCATTGTGGTCATGCAGTATTCTTTCAAAATGAGTAGAAGGCTATTTTCAATTTTAATCTCGTTGACATTCTATCAGAGAATCTAGCTCCATTCCTGCCTCCTTAAAGGAAATATGGGTATTTTGCAAATACTTTGTTTCTCTTAATTAACACTGTCAATTTTGCATATGCTCGCAATAAAGTGTTAAACAAGCTTAGTACCCTTTCATTAAAGGATGTAACACTTTGAGGAATTAAAGGACAACCGTGAGACACGCATAATTAATTGGACCAGCTGCTTGCTATGTTTCTGTTTTTTTTAATTATAATATTTATTTGCGCCTGTGGCTTGTCTGCCTTGTTTTCTGAGGTGCGGGTTCCCATGGGTTTGACCATGGGTCAAGTTTTCACGTGGCTACAAAGCTGAAACAATGTTAGTTAATAGGTAGTTAAGTCTCGGTCACTTGTGTTTGGACAGCAATATCTCAATGTAAACAGCTTTTCTATAGTATACTGCAGTATTTTAGTAAAGAATAGAGCAATACTTGTCCGGCCCATTCCGAAAACAGAACTCCTTCGCATCTGATTTTGAACAGATTCATTTTGCCGGAAGCTTCTTTTCCTCATGAAGTTAAGCTGCTCAACTAATATTAATGAATAATTAATATTATTGCTGGACCATATGATCATGTATTCCAACATTTTATTTTTTCTTTTCATCTTGAATCAAGTCTCAGTAGAGGCTTGAGTGGTTCAAAGAGGACTCTGCATCGACCATTTGCCATTAATCGGAGAGCAATTCAGACATGTCGGGATTGTTGCCATTTGCACTTAAACTGATAAGGAAAAAAAAAACCCACTTTTATACACTCAGACCCCGAGTACTTATGTGACAACCTTGATAATCCTCGATGTACTTACGTGATATGCGTATTTGCAGGCTTTGTTTTTATTGGTCAGTCCAGCTTTTCTGCAGAATGATTGGCTGCGGAGAGAGACTCTCCCTGCTAGGTAGCTCACTTGGGACAGGCTGCGTCTCAGCCTGGAAGCCTGCGTGTTAAACTCAGGACTGTCTATAACCAATGATTATAATAATGCAATGAGAAATATTTCAGAGCGGGACTATACAGGAAACTAGCTGCTGCCACGTGAGCAGCTATAGCATAGCTATAATCAAATATAGTGATTAATTCTGCAGATAATGTGATAGGAGAGGGCTTGGTGTTGTGGCTTTTAAGTGGGCGCGCGGCAGAGAGGACCATTCTTACTGGGGTTAAAGCTAAATTGTGTGGAAGATATGTTTATTTTTATTTTATTTTTGCTTTTCGTTGACGTTTTACCTGCCTTGTATGTTATTTGCTATTTCATATCATATTAAGTTTATAGGATTTCTTTGTAAGAATATGTACAGTTTTGCATGTCATAGCTGTAATCACTTTTGTTATTAGAATTAAAGGCTGGATTTTTTTTATTTTATTTTATTGTATTATTTGATTTGCCTATTTGAAAATGTTGGGAATGTTACAGAGGATAGCCCGCTGTGGGTGATGTAGATTCTTTTTTGCACAAAACTATTTAAGGTGGAAGTTCAACAAGTAATGTATGGGACTGGCCACCACCCCCTTTAAGCGGGGGTTAGGGAACCCCATTATTATATTAACCGGACTTTGATGTATTTCAATAAAACAGGAAACTGTTAGAATAATGGTTCGCGTGTGTCATGTGTCCTTGCATGCTGATGATGCATACTGTTAAAAATGGGTTATGAAACAGGCATTCGCATCAGGCATAACACAGATCTCTGTACGAAAACATTTGTATTTATTTTTTACAAAAAACTGGCATTTTTACACATTTTACAGGCAACCAAACTTGAACTGACCTGTCTCTGTTTACTAAAGTAGGGAAAGTATGTGTCTGTCAAAATGCCCCTCCTCGATCATTACTGTTCCAGCTGCAGGCTGATGCCCCCTGCTGGGCAGAACGCCACACTACATGTCTTCCAGACTGTAAAAGCTACCCAGGGCATGCAGCACTAAAGCACTAAGATGAGCTGATGGGCTCAGAGATCTTCCCTTCTATAGTTGGGCTCCACAGTCAAAGAAAATGGAAAAATCTGTAGCTAAGCTGCAGCAACTTATCATCTTAAAGATAAACCTACACTAGACACGGGGGGGGAAAAAGGTGAAGTCGTTGGTCTGGAGACCAGAAAGAGGGGAATAAGAGGTATTTGTGTATTTTTTTGTACATTCTGTTGCCTGAGCAGTGCAAGCAGTTGATGATGACCTGGGGTACAACCTCTGAACATGGTATAGACAGACAAAACCATGAAGGAAAACTGTGCTCATCGTTGATGGTGAAATTACCAGCGATGTTTCAATGTCGGCTTGGAGCATTTACTGATCCATGGTCATTTTACCTGGGAAAGAAAATACACTTCAAGACATCCCAGCTATTATAAACATTCAGGAAAGGTTGGAAAGATGCTTAAAATCCAAGGAAGTGCTGCCATCTGTAATTTTGGGGGGCAGGATCCATTTTGAAGAGCTCAGTGGAAATGTGATGTTGCGTTAATGTTGGATAAAAACAAGACAAACCACAATGTCAGAGTTGTTCTGCAAGGCACCAGGTCCTCCTCTGGAAGTACGAGCAGTAATGGCTCCTTAGCGCATGAGGTAGGCCTTTGGGCGGCTAATACATCACTGGTGTCCAGATGATGGGACGGTCAGCCGGGGGCTTATGGTCCACAAGTGCTGACAATTCCCTGCTCTTACTTCCTGCTTCCTGCTCACAGGCACAGTGGGTGTGGCCTTCATCAGTCTCGGCTCCGCCCCGTACAGCGTTCGATCAAGTTACCACCAGACAAGTGGGTGTGTTAAGGGCTTCTCGGTGGCTGCCTGGAAACTGAAGTACCTTTTGGGACAAATGCAGAACATTAAAGGTGTACTTTTTGGGATGGACGTGGCACTTGTCCCAGTGTGCAGGCTAGAGTTCTCTGATGTGCACTCTGACGTCCTGATCTGAGGCTGGTGCACCATGGCATACTAGTGCGAATGGCTTCTGTTTTATGTATCATTTAAGTCTTATAACTGGAGGCCAGGACCATGTTTACAGGGAGTCCCACCCGTTCACGTTATTGCCTGTCTTTGTGTGACAACAAACCTCCTTAGGCGGGCAGGGGAGTCCATTGGTTGCTGTTCCAGTGTAGAGGATCCCTGAATGGTCACTGTAGCCCTTATCTCACCTGACTCCCTTAGGAGGAACAGGAACGCCCTGTTGGGCCTGCATGTATACCCCGATGTCACGCACTGGCGCCGTCCTCCTCGACCACTCGGTTCATGGTGGTGCCGTGGGTAATGTGAGTGGCCTGGGAGTTGCTCAGGTCCCGCACGCTGCTGTGCCGCGATTGGCTGTCAAGGCGCTGCATGCTGCCGTGGCGCGATTGGTCGAGGGGCGGCAGGTGGGAGGAGCTGCCGTAGGCCAAACGATCTTCCATGCCGCGGTAACTGCACGGGGTGTACCTGGAGACGCGAGTCGGCAGGGAGCGAGTTACGACAGACATCAGAGGATAAATTATGGTTTTTTGAAATATAATAAATAAAACGTTCAAAATGCGAGCAGGGTTTGCTGGGTAATGTCTACATTAATGATAAATGATGGGTGCAGAGAGACGGGCTGCTGGTCCCACCTGCCGTCACGTGAGCGGTGCAGGCTGCCGTGGTAACTGCTCATTTTGCTGTGCACGCTGCCGGCTCTGCTGGCCAGGTCATCCAGCATGGCCAGGTGGGTGGAGGAGGCGTGGGTGGAGGTGCCCTGTGTGGAGGTGCCACGGGACTTGCGTACGATGGGCGTGTTGGGGTCCCGTAGCAGAGACTGAGCAAAGTCGGGCTCCTGGAGCACTTGTCGGCTCTCGTTCACGGCGCTACTGTTGGGGGGGGGGAGAAAGGGGGACTAAATATTTAATATCGCGACAGTTACAGTAGGAACAAATGCACTGCGCCGCTCAACAACGTAGTGTCATACTCATCGCACCGGTCCAGGGCATGCTGGGCATTATGGCTCAGGACTGCCACCTGCTGGCTGGTGAAAGAGACACATCACAAGGGATGTTAAACTCACTCCTTGCGACGGCGGCCTCGGAAGAAGCCGGCCCACTCGAAGCAGGTCTTCTTGCTGCCCACCCAGAAGACGGAGGGGATTCCCACCACCAGCGTCATGAGGTACTTCATTAGGAAGAGCACCAGGTCCGGCCGGCTGGTCTCCTCCACCTGAGAGAGAGCTGGTGTTACACTCCCGCCGCCAAGGGGAGGTTGCCGACTCCGCTCGGCCCGACGGGCATGTCTGTGTGTGACGGAGTGGCCTGAAGCCTCTTAAGCATCATTTAAAACTAACAGTAGATGATGCCATTGGACCTGAGTGATTTAGGAGAGGTGTGGTCTGTTTACATGAACTTCCATGCATTAAATCTTGGTCTTGCCCGCAGCATTAACTGCACCACCCCTCTCTAGCTGAGTGTTTCCCAGGCTGCACGGCCCACCAGGCACACACCCCACCCCCAACTCGGCGGACCTCCCTTAACTCCACACTCCGTCTGCTCGCACCCCCCTGGCTGGTTCTGCTTCACCGAGGCACGCAGAGGAACAGATGCTCGGCTCCCAGAGCGCGATCGGACCGGCTGACAGGCGAGAGCTTCCATCCCCGCGAGCCTGGGTGGTCGTCACGGCAACACACACGGCCACGGGCCGCTGTGTACGTTCAGCTCTGCTTCCCTTTGAGGTCAGAAACTGGATTCCTCTATTGTCTGCTCATCCTCGTTTGCAGTAACGAGGGGGTTTTGATGTACTTCATTAAAAATGAAGCGCTATGGAGTCTCTACGGATACACTTGGGGCCCTCTATGCTCCTTGCCAAGATCTGAACTAACCACCCCCCCCCCCCCCCCCGCCCCTGGGGTCTCATCTCATCTGGACGAAGAGGTTCTGGTGCAGACTCCGCCCACAGCATTTTAAACCAGCCAATCGCGTGTCACTGATGGTCACGCCTGGCATGGTATCTGGGACCCGCCCCTATTCCTTGGATGAACTCACCGGATGCCATCTCCTCCTTTTTAATTTGCCGAAAACCAACACAAAATGAAAGATGACAGCATCGCCCCCCAGCGCTCCGCTGGCGAGCCAGACCGTCATGATTCAGCGACTCCCTTCCCCTCCACTTTGTCTGAGCTTGTTGAAGGGTGGAGACCTGGGCGCTTCCCTCCTCATCTGGCTTCGCCTTGTCTACGTCTACAGGTCCTGCCCACGGTTACTCATTATCACGGCCGCTCGTTACCATGCCAACCGGCATCAAAAATGCCCTCTTTACCACGCCATCCCTCTCCCACAACAGGCTCCATTCCCTGCAGCCGTGCAAGCGTGAAATAACAAGTTCTGGGACAAAAGCATTTTGGATCACAACAGTATGATTATCCTGCCGTGCCCCCCCCCCCTCAGCAGCCACACGCACGCCCACGCAGAACAGGTGCTTCATAATTAAACAGCACAGATGGGGGTTCACAGAGGCCATGAGATAAAACCAATTCAATTCTCTAAAACTGGAGAAGAAAGACTCTACTGAGTAGCGTTCTTGTGGGTAGGGTGCTGTGTGGTGTGGGCGGAGCCCTTAAAGGGCCGGTTACCCGGTAGGGGCAGGGGATGTTGTACTGGCGGCAGCATTCTTGTTGGTCGGGTGTTGTGTGGTGTGGGCGGAGCCCTTAAAGGGCCGGTTACCCGGTAGGGGCAGGGGATGTGGTACTCGCGGCAGCGTTC
>JAODKL010000039.1:8508322-8522594 GCA_026780765.1 Petrocephalus schoutedeni | reverse complement strand
AATGTGGTATATAATATGAATGTGGTATTTGATATGTATGCGGTATATAATATGAATGTGGTATATAATATGAATGCAGTATATAATATGAATGCACTGGTTCCGTATGGATCGAAGATACCGGTCCTCTGCTGACTGGCCCAGCCTCCACCCACCTGCAGCAGCTCAAAGGCGGCCAGCAGATCTCCCGCGGGGGTGTTCCCTCGGTAAATCTGGTAATACTCCAGCGGAGGCGGGAAAAGTGGTGGGCCATAGTGCTCGTCCGACATCTTGGTGAGAGGCTTGGCGAAGGCACGGCCTATAAACTCAGCCCTGCCCTGGATTCACACACGGAAAGTACCGTCAGCATCCGTACTGCTGTCTCTGGCTGGAGGGTCAGCCCCCGTTTGCTGGAATGTTCCGAAATCTCCCAGAAATTCGATCCTCAGATACCCCGAAATGAGTAAAAACACTCGAAGACAGAGAAAACGCTATTGGTCGTAATGTCAGAATTAAGAAAATTCCTCTGAGAAAACAATTTCAACAATTTCAGTCCCACATTACCAATTTTTTTATTATTTAAGATTAGATGAATTAGATTAATTAATCTAGATTAGATGAATTAGATTAATTAATCTAGATTAGATTAAACGATTAGATTAGATTAGATTAGATTAAATGATTAGTTTAATCTAGATTAGATTAAATGATTAGTTTAATCTAGATTAGATTAAATGATTAGATTAATCTAGATTAGATGAAATGATTAGATTAAAATATTTAATTATGTAATGATTAGAAAAGTTTACAGATAATATGAAAAGGAAAGACTAAAATCACACCTACCAAGGCCTTGAACAAAGAATAAAATAATTGTGTTGACGATTATAATCAAACAGAATTAAATTATATTGTAAAAGTCACTTGATTCTTATACTTAACCTTTCGAAAAAGTCAGTCAAAACCTCAGCAAACCATCAGAAAGCTGTTAGCAAACCAGGAAAGCTGAAGACATGCAAGAGTGACAATCTGGGCAATTTAACCCCTTGTGCTGACTGTACTGCGATAGTGGCTTCATCAAGCTGTATTGTGTGTTAGTAGAAGGGTATTAATATTTAAAGCTGCTTAAAGTGTTTGTGGTCAGTCGTCCTTGTAGTCATAGTGCACCACTCTGTACTGCCTGAAGACATGTGCAGTGTAATATAGTGGAATGGGAGCTCTATAACAATGTATGCTCTTGCATGTCCTTCGGCTGTATCGACATTGCTCTGAAGAACAAAGCCACCATCAGTCCAACTGGAACAGTGCACACTCTACTTAGCCCAATTAGATCCAGAGTTTGTTGGAATTTGCATAGGGATAAATGCACAACCGTCAGCATTTCATACAGGTAAGACTTTGAACAAATTCACAATCCATGATCAAGTAAACAAATCACTATAAAGATTGCACTTTGCCTTAGAATTAGAGTATGGAGTGAAATGGCTATTAACATACTTATTTATTTTTAGGTTTAACAATATTATTCATTTCAATTTCAATAATGCTATTATTAGATTAGATTAGATAAACTTTATGACAGACCTTGATAAATTGAAGGGAAAATAACACACACAGCAGTACTAAACGTTAAGGTATATTATGACCACATCATTATTAATCCCTTTTGTCATAGATTAATTCAGTCTTGAACCTATGAACATTCTTACCACGTTGTCCTCATCATAGAACTCAATAACTAAGATGGGCGGGTCGTCCCTGAGTTCCGTGGCTTCGCCATACAGCTCCACGTGATCAAATACCAACAGCTGGTCCCACGTAGGGCACAGAGTTTCACTCAAAATCTTGGAGAGAGAAAGAGCAGGGCACCAATGGTCAGCGGTTTCTCTACCCTACTAGATTAGGCAATTATACACTTTTTCCATTGACATAAAATACTAGCTGGGAGATTAAAACTGCCTTTATATAAAATCCAGAGCTTGGGCCGCAAAGATGCAGCAGGGATGGATAACTGAGCCCCAGACTCAGGTGACTGGAGTACAGTGACATCGCTTAGCATCCGTCTCTGCCCACCTCCGTTACTTGACTGTAGGTGGAGAAGAAAACCCTGGCGAAGGGGTCTGAGAGGCCGCTGCTGTCCGCCGCAAACAGGCTTCGTGCCTGGTACATGTGCGCCCTCAGCTGGAACACCTGCTTCACTGTGGCACAAAGAGGGCAAATCAGCCACCATCCTCTCCTAGGTCATTTTTTGGGCATAGTCAGCTTATTAGTTGGGCCAGGCTATGGGACGGAGCGATCACACTAGTCAAACGAACTGGACTTTGGGGGGGAAACGTGCTCGGGCACGGTGCGGACCGGTTAGCGTGCGTACACCCTTACAGCTGCGGTCCGGCCAAGTGGGAAATGCATCATGGGAGTTTACTGCCATCTTTCATATGTAATGACTTACTGTTGTAGATGAGGGTGGTAGGCGGGCCGCTGTTTGCGGGGGGGACATCTCTGAACTCTTCAAAGCCATTGGGCAGACCACTCAAAAATTCCTTTCGCTGCTTGCTGAGACTCAGCCAAAGGTACATCTCCAGCTTGGCCTGTACTGTCCAGCCACCCGGTCCGAAGCCTTTCTTACCCGGTAGCTGGAATTAGCGTGTTTGTAAAAAAATACACAAAAAATATTAATATATGAATATAAAATATATATAAAATAAATATATGAATATAATATATATATAATTATATAAAATATAATATACAAATATTTACATAATTACATAAGTTACACTCCTGATTGCAAACTGATTAACGACACACCATTTACCCCCCTCAATTTATTCGACAGACCCCAGCATCTGCTAATTAGCGTTGAATAAATAAAAATGAAATGAAATGGCAAAGCCTGAAACGCAGTACCCGGAGGAAGACAGTTTTCACTTTCCCACAGTCCTTCCCGGATTCTTCATCTACAACGGAGTAGAGGATGTCCTTGGCCGGGATGCGAGCGTAGGCGATGCGCTTGTTGTTACTAATCATCCAGATGAAAATGTCAGGAATGCTGTGCTGAGGCTAAACACAAAGCCAGTGATACCCCGTCAACATCTGTATCTCTACTGCCTCTCTCACAAATATAACACAATAAGAAATTATTCATTCGAAAATTATATATCAATTCTATGTTAGCAGATTTCATCAAAATTCAGCCAACCTTCCCGACTTATTTCCTGCATTTAGTGCATTTCCTGCATTTAGTGCATTTCCTGCATTACCTCGTCTGCCAGGAACCGCAGCTTCTGCAGGAAGTTGTACACCAGCTTCAGTTTATCCTTCACCGTGTTTTTCTTCACCTGAGAGCGGAATAATTTTGCCTGCTGGGCGATGTTTTCCTTTAGGGGAAATAAGGAAAGACCAGAAGTCAGTAATCTCACAAATCACAGAGAGACATATTTAAATGCACCAGGGTCAGGTGCTGCCGAGCTCCATGGAAAGGACGGGCCACCATGCACATCCTTGTAGAGTTGCAAAAAAAATAAAAATTAGCATGACAATCTCCATGGTGGGTGAAAGCTTTGTGTAGAGCAGGGTTGGGCAATCTTATCCAGAAAGGGTGGTTGTGTGTGCGGGTTTTCGCTACAACTCCCTAATTAGATTACTAATTAGAGGACTGATTGGCCGAAGAGTCCTCACACCTGAGTTTGAACAGCTGAGCTAGAGGTTATCCCAAAAACCTGCACACACACCAGCTGATTGCAGATAAGATTGCCCACCCCTGGTTTAGAGGATGTTCTCAATGTACGGAACATAGTAAATATATTTGCAGACGAACTATGAATCCTCCCCTCACAGTGTAGAAGCAGACTCACACAAGGAGCTCTATTTTAGCTGATAGCGCATCCCAAACTTCAGCTGATAATGCATCCCAAGCTGCTCTTTTATCCTGGTTTCATCTCCTACCACCTCATTTAGCTTTACCTTCCTTGCGCTCTCAATAGAGAAAAATATACACCCATAGAAAGAAGAGATTTTTTCGATTATACATGTGTTACCAGTTGCTTGGGAAATGGAAGTAAAAGAGCTGCTTAAAAGTCCTACCAATTCTCTCAAGCAGGATTTAAGCCGCTCTCGGTCCAGCTTGGTCCTTCCTGATTGGTTCTCATCCTTATTTGCCAGTGTTAAGAAGCGACTGAAAGAAAGGGACGGATTATAACCTGATGGCATTTAACGACATTTTGCCCGTACTTAATCTGAGTAATCCTGGCTTTCAAAAGCTGCAATCTGAAACACTGGCAGCTGACATTCCCAGCCAAAGGAAGTGCATGTCAGACACATGCTTACTTGCAGTCTGTGGCTAGCTCCTCCAAGACGCCCCTCAGCCTCCTCTCTGGGTAGGCCTTCTCGGTTTTTATGATTTCCTGCACATCGTTCAGACCCTCTTCCTGTTACGCAGCAAAAGCAATCAGGAATGACAGGGGGCAACCGAAAGAATTGTCAGTCGAGGGGTTAATAAAATCCATAGCCAAGCCCCTGGGAGAGACCGGATTTATTTGTTTGTTGTTTTATGATGAATGCCCATATTAAAAACATAAATTTAAATAAAATAAAACACAGGGTCTATGGGTTGGTTTTGGAGAGGCACAATGGCTTATTTGGGGGAGGGGGGGGGCACGGCCCGCCAATGCTCCCCCACCATGCTGGCCCTTCGCAGCACAATTCTGTGTACTCACCAGCTTATCTGCAATCTTGTCCATGATGTTGGAATTATAAAGGCGCCTTCTGTGATCTGGCCACCAGCTCTTGATGAAAATGCAGGGCTTTCGATCGAAATACGGCAAATGGTAATAATTCCTGAAATCAAGAAATTCAGAAATTGTACAGATTTCAAAGTGGGACCGTGCAGATTGTCAGATTTTCCCGAAAAGATGTGAATTTAGCTTTATTTTCCGAATTTAAATGATTAAAATTATTACAGTTATTAAAATTTCAATTACACCAGCAGCTAATTATTATCTGTCAAAGTTACCCATCAAACTAAGTGGGCGGGCTCTAAAATACCTAACATCTGATTGGTTACATTGCAAACTAAGTAAAAAAAGATCCATTTCACCTTGTCGATTGAATTCTCATTTATAACTGCATTTTGTCTATTCCATCCTGGGGCCATAATATATCCTAACCTAAAATCTTAAACAAACTCTCCTGCCTTTAGGGTAACAGTTCAGCTGTCCTAACTTTCATTGCCACTACATAGTGTTAGCTATAACTCATTTAATCCCTTTTGCTGCTCTTTTAATTCATATATTGTGCATTAAGTTTTAATATATAGTAAGAACTAATTAGTAAAACATGGCAACAATATACAATTTTTATTGTAAATGTCATGAGCGAGGCTGTGTAGTTTTCCTTATGTTAAGAGAGTTTGTTTATGATTTTGAGAAGTTAGGAAGCTTGTGTAATACGCTTTACCTGTCTTAGAAAAGGAACAATTGCTTAGGAACTGTTCATCTGTAAACCAGGTCCTAACTCTAGTTACCATGGTTACCAAACAGTTAGGATCGGATCTGCAATTAGGAAGTTCCAGGACGGAACAGACAAAGGCAAGATCGATCTGTTGAGACTTGACAGGAGACTTGAACCTGACATCGTTCTGACTTTGACAGATAATTCTAACGGGTGCTGGTATCATTTAAACTATATTTTAAACAGTCATTTAAATGACATATTTATTTCTTGCATATTGTCACAAAACGCCTGCCATAGAAGTCATGAAAAAAATCATTAAGTAAAAAATTCTATGTTGTACTAATATGGAAACCCAGTTAAACTAAATATCATGAAATAGTTACAGCAAGAAGTGTGATGATTAACACATGCACAGCTGGTGGACCAGACCTCTCAGTGATCATGGGCTTCATAAGTGGAGTGGAGGACACTGGGATCAGATCTTCATCATCTCCGTCATCGTCCCCATCATCGTGACGCATGAGATGAGATTCCTCGTCTCCTTCATTCCTCGACCTCTTCATTTTCGGTTTGCTCGCGCCATCAATCAGGTTTCCGTAGTTTCCTGAGAATTTTTGTAAAAACCACAGACAGACTTTTGTTTAAGCATCACTTCAAAGCAAATGACAGTGACCAAAGCTCAATCATCACAGTTATCAATACTGAAATACAATAGAGTTATAGCTACCGTATGATTCCGAAAGAGACTTACCTATTGTGGCTTCGAAGTTAATGGGCTTGTCTCCAATTTTCCTGTCAATCATTGTGGCCTCTAGGAAAGACCCAAAGAGGAAGAAATCCTCGATTCTCCCTACATTGTCCTATAGAGGAACCGAAAACAAGACTGTAGCATGGCAGCACAGAACTTCCATGCCTTCCACCAGAAAGCGGATTGTGCCATTTGCACTGACTGTACTCATGACAGAAATTACAGGACCCCTATCCTTCATGGCTGCATGGCTCTCATTTATATCGTTACATTAAGTTGCTTGGCAGCCTGACATCGTTATATTCATATACATTTGAAGATATAGGCAACATAAATACGAACACTTCACATTGTATAGGTGAGAAAAAGTGTGATATTACTATGCAATCCAGCAGATGCAGGGTGAAACATTTATAAAAAAAAATATCTTTTCAAAGACTTTAGAGCTTTATTTATTTATTGTTGATATGTACTGTATACATTGCATGGGCTATGTTTTGGTGAGATGGGTACAGTAATCACCCCACAGGGCAATGATTGCTGGGTTAGACCTCCTCTGGGTTAGACCTCCTCTCCCTCCTGTGTTTTATGCTGAAAAACCCTCCATTAATCACATTTCAGCTTTGAATAGTTGGCACAAGTATGTGTGGAACAGATGGCTTCAAGACCCTCGATTTAAGACGCACCTCTGAGAGACTTTGCAGTGGTTCCACCTGCACGTCGGTGGAGGTGCTGGTCTCAATGCTGGTGTCCATGATCTCCACAGCGATGCTAAGGAGCAGCCTAGCTCGGAAGGAGATCCCCTCCCCAAGCCCCTCATTAAGGTCTTGATGCTCGTCCATGAGGCCGTGGTTCCGTGTGGAGCCGTACATGTATACCCAGGTAGGCCCCAGCGTGGGAAGGAAACCTAATCAATAAGACAAACAGCCTAAGGGCCCGCTCATGTGTGCCTTAAGCAGTATGACCCTGTCCGGTCCTCAGGGACCCGCGGTTGGTCTGTTTTCGCTCCCTCCCTACTCCCTACCGCGAAAATGTGTACAGTTTGGTAGGGAGGTTGCCATGAGCAAAAACATGGACCAACTGTGGGTCTCCGAGGAGCAGATTGGGAAACACTGACCAGACGCCTGCACTTGTATAGAAAAATATATTTTGATGTATCTCTGACATTTATGATCATTTCTGTGGATTCTAGAATTGAATTAATTATCGCTTCATCATGTTCTGTTGTTAATGGAGTAGGTTTAGGAAAATATCTTAAATTTAAAATGCAGAATCAAAAGCTGAATTAGCCGCAGAAGATGTTAAAGAGTGAGAGACTCACCTTTGTCTCCTTCATTAGAAACCTTCGATAGGTCAATGAAATGAGTGCCTATGGCGACATCATTTACTTTATCCGCATCCCGTATCTGGACCTTCATTCGCTTACAAAGTGGGGGAAACATCTCTGTAAAAATGATTTGTTCATTCCAGGCAGGCTCGTAAGTGCTCTTCTGGACAGAGGTCTTCCCCTGTGTTGATGACAACATTTTGTCTTACTGAAAGCCTTAGAAATAAGATGATAGCCAAAGAGATTTTATTCGCTGAATTATTGTCGTGTCAACGATATATCAGGTCAGAAGACTTACTTTCTGTCCTGCAAAGAGAACTTGGACATAAGGATCCACCAGATCTTTGTTCTCGCCAATCAAGGCCTTCTTCACATTAGCCATGAGGCTGGTGTTCATCTTCGGAAGACCATCAGCTTTTAAGATCTTTACATAGAATCGAGCCCATGGTCGCTCCGCAGGGACACCTTCTGGGATCAAAAGGTTCCTGATAATACGGGGCCAGAGAAGATGGATTAGATGTAATCAGAGAAGACGGATTAGATGCTGTCAGAGAAGATGCATTAGATGATGTCAAAATGGCTGTGAACCATTCCATATTAAAAACGATTGCTTATTGTGGGAATGTATTTTGCTAAATAGCTCATCAGGAAACATAAAAATACAGACTAAAAATACATAGGTCATCAGAGGAACAACTTTTGTACATGGTGTAAGGGTTAGTCTACTGCGCGTCGTTTACCCTTCGATGTCGTCGTCATCCTTCTCGGAAGTTTTGTGTGGTGTCTTGATGTTGTCTCCCTTTCCGACCACTGCGATGTCACATTTGACATAGCCCTTGCATCCACCACTCATGTCGTCAGGGTCGATGATCATCGCCCATTTATGGTGGAACTGATGCTCTGCGAAGGACCACAAGCCATGTACAGATCAAATGCACACTGTACCTTATATCTATGCACATCTTGAACTATTGCTGATGTGGTAATGCTGCTATTGGTCTGGTATAACTGATCTCAGTACTGTGCCCTACTGTTATCATGTCAATTTACTGCACAGTCCTGTCTTTTACATTACATGCTGTATTTTACTGTCATTTACTGCACTGTCCTGTCTCTTGCATTGTATGCTGTATTTTACTGTAATTTACTGCACTGTCTTGTCTTTTTGCACTATATACTGTACACTGCACCATATGTTGTACACTGTCCTGATGCACTACATGTTGCATGTTTGCATCATGGCCCTGAATGCAGTTTCGCGTCTCGCCCTGTACTCTGTACGTGAATGAGGTGGCACTAAAGAAAATTTGACTTGATAGGCAAAAGCTATCATGGCGATAAACTGACGTGGGTCCGCTTACCAGGCTGAGAGTACACTGTTCCGACATCCATCTTGAATGAGCCCACCAGAGTTCCACTCCGCAGAAGATTTTTAGAGTGGATGACCTGGGGAGAAACGAAAATGCCCAGAAATGTAGGAAGCCTTAACCTGGGAATCGGGAAGGAAACGTAACCACTCGCAAGTGAGGAACGGTTCTTACCGATATCTTTAAAATCTTGTCGAACATGAACTCTGGAGACATGTGGAAGTCAAATACAAGGTACTGTGCGAGAAAATAACTGCATTAATAAATCAAATGTATAACGAAAAATTCTAATGGTACTCATGTTTTCAAATAATGTCATAGACACTGCTACCACATTAATGGCTCCACTTATAAAAAGTAGAAACTCATATAGAAAAAAGTGTTATAATTTCTTTATAATTGCCTATTAATGCTTTACAGAGTTTTAGAACCTAGTTAATAATTTGATTATGCACCATTCATAAACACTTTATAAGGGTAGTCTTATTGTAAAGTGGAACCCATAAACTTACTTGCCTTGTTAACTAAATTTACTTTTTTTATAAGCAAAGGTAAAATCGCTTTTATCTTTTTAACTGAGCTGTCTTATGAATTTATGTATATCCTATATCCTCTTTGCACCTATAAGTGTGTATCTCTCGTTAACAAAGCTTTTGAACATTTGGTTACTTGTCATATATCAAAAATCATTGTATTTTGTCAATCGACCAAAGAACACATGAGGGTAATTTTGCTTGAAATGGGAATAAATGTGACCTCTAAAGACTTCTTATTCATTCAGGAATCAACAGAGAGCTTATTTCCTAATGAGGTCGGCCATAAACCAGTTGCTCTCAGTTCTGGGCTCTAGAGTAGACTGGGTGTGGATGCCGACAGTCTTCCTTTGTTTACGTAGTTCCTGTAATTGTAGCGCAGCCAGTCACCTCGTTGTAATAGGGGCTGTTTGTCGATTCCTTCGCTGAGGTGTATTTCTTTTCATCTCCAATTTCCACGCAAACCACCGGGTCCATGTTCAATCCCACCAGCTGACGGGCCTCTATCACCGTGACGCTAATCTAGGAAGACATTATGACACTTTTTCTATTTCGTTAATTTCACAGAGCAGCTATAAGACGGTTAGATTACATCCAGTGAAATAAGCAACGGGGTGAATTATGTATGACCGAGGATTTATATGTACGATAAATTCATAACGTAAAAGAGAACAACATGGAAAAGAATAGCCTCAAAGTTAAGGGATGGGGTATCGGAGGGGTGTGAATACCCTTGCAGTAATCAGGGGGCTCAAGACTTTATAGGGGCCCCAAAATGCAACATCGGGGGCCTGTCTGGAAAATCACCAAAATGGGGACCTCAACCCTGCCCCACTTGGCAAAATCGACCACTGAGACCCACGGTGATATCTTGCCAGGGGGGGCATAATATCTACCTAGCCTCTGATTAGGGATGACATGACATCTGATTGGGTCCAAGCATTGACTGGGACCTGCTCAGGGGTCATGACAGGTGGACAGAGACTGCGGACAGGAACTTTAGTGGATCGCAGAGACACTCCACTACATGTTATATTTAGGTCACTGCCTGTTTGATCTCAGGGAACACCCTCCCTTTCTGTGTGCTGATGCATAATTTAGCATCCTTCGCTGCAGTGAGTCTCTATGCAGCACGGGCCATGGATCACCAAGTGGACATGTGGAGAAGAGGAACGGGGAGATGACCGTCTCCGTAAATGATCACATGGTTCATTTGAGGCTGCAATCTTTATACTGCCGGCCAGTGACCACCTAAAGCTTCCAAGTACCTGATAATCCACTGGCCTCCCGATGGTAGGCTCCATTTTAATGTCGGGCTTCGATCTGCAAGACAATGCCATTTGAAAAAAATATATATATGGAATGCAATTGATGTACCATGAATGATGTTTTGCTCTGTATCATTATATAACACCTGATTTAAATCATCTGCTTTTAGCGAGCAGTAAATTATTGGAAACTAAGCAGCTCTTCTAACGGTGAAAATGACACTTAAGGTGCGATTACGTCGATCAGTGGTGTGAATAAAATTAACCAGTGTGATGACATGCGTCACTGGTGTTTACCCACCGTGAAAGACAATTACACTGCATGTATCTGTCAAAAGGGGTCAAATCACCATCCCTAAAATGTCATACGCTGCACACCGCTAATATTTACCGTAACATTATCCTCTTGGTATGTAAGATTATCAAATGAGCCAATGATTGTGATTTTATTCAGGTTGATTTGGAGAGATAACATGTTGTATAAAACGATAAATAATGTGTCTTATTGCTTGAAATGCTTTCCGTGCACGTTTGAGAGTTACTTGAACACGTGAAGCTCCATTGATTATAATGTCAGTATAATGCCAGCAGCATATAGATGTGAAGCCTAGGAGGTTCAGGCCCAGAGGAATGTGGCGGATGAAGCTGGCAGACCTCTTGTTGGAGACATTGGTGGTGACAGCAGTAACCGAAGCCAGAGAGATACTGTCAGGGTCCTTCCGGGAGGGCTTGCGGTTCAAGTCCTCCGTTTCCAGGAAGGCCAGATCATCTGCAAATGAGTCACGTTCTGCTTAGTGTGGCTGGGATTCTTTTAATTCCGTGGCCCAAAGAACACTAAATGATCCCAACAGCAATGTGATAAGAGTGAGGATGGCTGCTGTTCTGCTCTCTCCTCGGCCCGGGACGCCCCTGGTTGCGAGCCCACCCCCCTCGGACCTTTACCTCCTTTCTTCTCCTTAGAGGCGCGTGACTTGCCGAGCTTCATGGCTGAGAACACCCCCTTCCCGGCTCTGAGGAGGAGAATTACAGCGAGGAAAATTACACCGTGTGCAAGACTCGTGGCGGGGAAATGCGGTCCTTCTCAGAGCTGCCAATTGGCAATCGTTTCCTGTGTTCCAACTGTCAGGACAACGCCAATCCATTCTAATCTTGCCCCCAATCTCTTGGTTCCCTAGACAACTGCTCCATCCTAACATGGCCGGATAAACAAAATAAGCAACTGACTGTCCACTAACTGTCTGACTTCATAATCACTTGGTCCTTTAATTTGCTGCTCTAATTGCCTGGCCATGTAACAAAATGCCCCCAAACCATCTGATCAAAGACTCACCTTGCCCACTAATTATCTGACACCCTTACTACAAAGCCATATAATGTCACAGGGTCCCCTAATCTCCATGACTCCCTGTCATCCCATGAGACAGAGAGAGAGACAGAGAGGGCCCACACGTGTCACACCACCCAAACTTACAGACTCAGTCCCAAACTGAAACTAAAAAATACTCTGAAACCACCTTTACATTTACTCTTAAAAAGTTTGGTAACTTTTCCTTTAAAGTAATGGTCATTTAGTTTGAATATATTGAATATATATGATTCCGAGTCAATGTCAGATGTGTGAATACTTTGATTATGACACTATGAATTAATACTGTTTTGGTTTATCACTCTAATAAATTTCATCTTTTCCCCAGGGTTCACGAAACACCAACCAGACGTTTTATGCGTAAAAAAGCCACAAAAATATTTACCCCCAGGCACAATTGTGTACAAGGCAAAGGTATTGCATGACATTAGACATAATGTGTATCAAATATCCTTCCACAAAAGTTAATGATGTCATTGCCTGAACTTCAAATTAAGAACTTTAATTATTAAATGGGTGAAAATCTATCAGTTAAATATCAGTTCAAGACACGTTCGGCATGAGAAATTTTGTGTCTTCAAATATGAACTTTTGCCTTGCATAGTATTCAAATGGTACAGAGAAAATAAACAGCATTATACATTTATAAAACATATTTGAACCATCCATCCATCCATCCATTTTCCAACCCGCTTATCCTGTTCAGGGTCGCGGGGGGTCCGGAATATTTGAACCATTAATTCGAAATGAATAACAGGCTACTTTGTCAAACTTTTGTCACAAACCAGCCTTAACCAACATTTAGATATTACTTTGTTTTCTTAAAAAATTCAAAATTCATAAAAAGTAACTAACTAAATGTACAATATTCTATTATGTATCTGAATAATAAAAAACTCAGTAATGTCATATAGAGCCCAGTTTTAAAATCTCCTGCTCTACCTTGCTTAGATAAGATTTTATATAGTGAGAAAAAAAGCCAGACATTCTGCCAACTAATATTTAAGAATAAGTATTATGCTTTGCACCGCACATTATGCATAAACAAACACACAAGCAACCCAGAGAATGAGAATTTGAATATAATCAGCATGCACCAAAGCATAAACAGGCATGTGCCAAATACCTTACCAAAGTAGAAAAGTTGCACTTCTCAGAGAGCCTCTATAGTACTCCACCAAAAGAGGAAAAAAAGGAACTTCAACTGGAACTTTCTGCCAAGCAGCTGTCCTACATGTCGGTCAGTGCGCCTGGTAGCGAATGCCTGGCAGGCGAGGTGTAAAGCACGGGCTGCTTCGATCAGGAGCAGCCACTGGGCTGGATTGAAACCAGGAGCTGGACAATGAAGAGGCACGGGAACCAGTGGCAGCTGTGCACCTGCACGCACTCTGACCGTCCATATGCCTACGCCGATCTCCTTCCTCTTGGATCCATCTCCTGAATCCACATCCCCAACGCTATACACGTTATTCCAGTGGCCACAATAACACCCGGAACTATAAGACTTTTTATTTTTTTGAAGGGTGTCAAACTTAACAATGACAATGACGACATGAAGTGGTGGATGCTGAATTTATAAATACGTGACGTTTGTGTGCTAGACAGGGGAGCTTTATGAACTGTTCTGGCACTTATACAGTGTCTTTTCTGTCTATGAAGACTACTGACGCCAACCTAATGTGCTTCGACCAAGAATTAACAAAGATTTAAGGAAGGGGATTGGGTTACATTCAGGGGAAATAAATTAATATAACATAATAGAATACTGAAATTACCACAAATATAAAAAGCACCTGGATGCAGAATTCTTTGTATTGTACTTTTTACCCAGGTCAACTGGCCATGTTTTCAGTAAAGGAAGTCTAGATCATTGGTTCTTATTGTTACTGTAAACTAAAAAAGCAAAACATGTATTCTATCTAATAATGAAAACTAAATAGAAATCGATATAAATAGCAAACCGGAATAGTTTTTTAAAAATAACAATGAAATATCACAATTAAAATATTAATGCTGGAAATAATGCTCTATTTTTGCCTTGGGGATTTATACAAAGAAAGCAAAATAGCCATTCATCTTGAAAAAAGTAAATGGAATTGAAAACATCAAAGTTCAATGATAAAAGATAAAAAAAATAGCAGAGAAAAATTAAGCTGAAAATGAACTGGCATTGAACAAAAAAAGGTATAATGGAAATTAACAGGTGCGTTCAAAAGTGACTTTCTCCCTCGTG
>JAODKL010000039.1:8493812-8505458 GCA_026780765.1 Petrocephalus schoutedeni | reverse complement strand
GCCTTATAGTGTGAAGCAGCTAATCAGCCAGCATCATGGGACCGGTAGTACAAAATGCATATATACTACATTAACTGACCGGAAAGGGATAATGTTGGCACATAAAATAATACTTTATTACTATAGACAACAGTACTGTTCCCTGATAATGCAGACTCTACCAGGAGTAAAGCTATCAGTTGATGGTACACATTGAGTATCTTTTTGTGGAAGATGCTGAAACAGAATAATATTATCATTAAACTGAACTTGTAGGAGTTATTTAAATTTTTTCTAATCTGAGTCAGGGCATTAAAGGATGAGTCATAAATCACCATTGCTCTCCAGAGTACAGGCATGAGGAGAGTAGGTCGTAAAAAGGAGGAGAGGCAATTAAAGCCAGTGGGTGGCTCCCCCCCCCCCCAACAAAAACATGACAGTGGCTCAATATTATGAGTAACAAGGAGAATATTCACCCATGAGCTGCTCTCGATCTTTAACTGCTAGTTCTGACTCAAATCACCCATAACCAGTGTTTGAGGTCTGCTAGTCTGCTAGCTTTTTTAGTCTTATGCATTTCCCAGGGTCACACATTGGCCAAAATCCGCCGCAGAGAGTGACCACACATTTGCACATTAATTGCTGTATAATGAGCAACCCATTGATAAGACTTCAAGCCTGGGTTTTTTTTTGCTAGAATCTTGCTAACAGCATTTCTTCCTTCGGCACTTTTCCACGGGCATACAGGAACCGAGCCGTACCCAACCTGTACCATGAAGAGACACTAGTTAGAGATTGGCAACAGTACGGTTCTGGCTCGCTTGGGTTTTGCACTGCAGAAGGGCCGGCTCAGTAAAGGCATTGCTGGGTCTGGAGAGCAACAGCGATTTATTATACTGTACATATGATACACATGGATGCATTCTGTTCAGCTGTTATGCAGTATTTTTTTAATTAGGTGGTTGGAAATTTTCAAGTCCCGAGTTATCGGGAAGGCATGAATACATCCCTACGTGCAATACTGCTAATAATGAATAATATAGCATATGCTCTTTATCCTTCAGATAATCCATGCGCAGATCACCGGTATCTCCCTGCATTTCGACTGATGGTGGTGACCAGTTTGGTTGGGTTACGCTTTTGGCCCTGTTAGTAAGGACCATGTTAGTTCGGGTACAGCTCAGATAGTTCACAATGGAAAACCGTCAGTTCGCGGTACAGCTTGGGTATGGCTCGGTTCTTGGTGGCAGTGGAAACATGCCATTTAAGGCAACATTGCATCCAGCTCACCTTGGCACATTGGGCAGATATGCCACTTCCATTCTTCTCTCTTTTTTGACCTTACTTGCACAAATGAAAGTGCCAAGAAATCCTTCATTTCGACTGCTACAACACTGTTTCTTCTCATTCTAGGGATGAGCCAGATCCACTTGGACAGAAAACCTGCTGGACACCAGCCCTCCAGGATCAGAGTAGCTTACCCCTGCTCGACACCAAGTGGATATGCTGCACCACCCTTTACAGTTGTAGTCCATTACCTGCTTCTAGCATTGTGACTTATAGTTAGATAGCACAGCACAACCCAATGACACAGTCAATCTACAGTGGCCTTTATTATTCCCCAGTTTGCTTTGGCATGATGCGGATTTGCTTGCAAAGAGTGAATAACAGTTATGTGCATATTGAAAATTCTCACTGCCAATTCAAACATAACACACAAGAAAAGTCTGACTTGATGGATGAGTCAGCTACACGGTTATCCTACCACTTGGGCCAAACCCCAGGAGGGAAGATGAACAGCCACCCCCAAAGACCAGAAGATAAGCCTTTGCAAGATTGTTTTTTTTTGTTTCAACCTAGCCAGTACCCCAATAATACAGGCTCTCTCTCTCTCTCTCTCTCTCTGTCCCTCTCTCTTTCACACACAAGCAAAGTCACTGCAGTATGTTCTAACATACACACACACACACATACACTCACCAGCACAGTATTATTACTGGGGATGACACTAAGTTAAGACCAGGATTCTACGAATCATTATAGTGTAACGCATGAGGAGAAACACTAATTAGAGCCATTGGTTTGTTGGGAAACCAGTGTGAGAGCTCAATAATACCCACCATAGGATCAGTATTAACGGGATTTGTATTTCCTCCGGAGAATATGGATCATATGGAATGCATTGTAGTAGACAAAAGCAGACTACATTCTGTGCATAAGCAGACTGGATTCTGTGCATAGCAAACCAGGCCTACAAAAGGATTTTCTCTTGACTAACAAGAGGCCGTAATATGAAGCTGAAGATCTTACAGCGAAACTGCGAACAGGCCAGAATAATCTCCTATTCCGTTTGTCGTTTACCCTCCAGACAGAGAGCCACTTAATGAAGAAGCAGCGGCGAGCATATTCCCCCTCAGTTATCAGAGACGCAGCAAGAGAGACCCTTCAGATGATGTTCAGGTGACATCGCTTAGAAGAGGGATAAGATCGTGAAAACAAAGAGCTCAGAAACCAAGGAGACGGGAAAAATGGTACTTAGGCTGCAAAAGAAAGATAATACTGTCACTTCTTAAAAGAGGTACCATTGTAAACCAAGCTAGGTGGAAAAACAGGGTGGTTCAAATGGAGGAAGCAGCACAGCCAACATAGCTTCCGTGAACAACCTACAGGAGTACCAGCATCATCAGCCGAAAGGCAAATGTTGGAAAGCAGTTGCCTTCTCATGAAAAAAACCTGCAATAATTCATAACCGACAGATCTTGAATAACAGTCATGACACAAAGGGTCATATGCATCAGTGCTGCAGGTTAGGGAACGAAATGCACAAATTTTTCTTTGAATGACTCAAATCTCTAGGTTAGGAAAACCTCTTAAGCTGAGATTGACCAGTGCCCTGAGACAGATATTAATGTATTATCACCTCAACTCTACGCACTGACACTAACTACCACCTGTAAGTTTACAAAGCCTACTACTCACTTCCGCAAGACAGGAAGTCCGTGGCTAGCTTTCCCAAGAGACGCCCCAGAGCCGTTGCTGTATCCTGAGAGGAGGCTGCTGGTATCGAAGCGAACGGTTCCGTCCGGATCGTCTGGCACATCCAGGAACTCCCCATCATTCCAGGTGCACATAGTACCATCCAGGGACTGGTACCTGATCTCTATCGTAATGTTTGTCTGCGGGAAAACATACCGGCCACAGTAGGTTGGACAGAATGCTGATCAGAGGTATCCGCACAAGTTCATGTGCATTGCTGTGGAATCTCATACACTATAACAGAGTCTCAAGATACAAAGACAACAATTGTGCTTGAAAACAGGCTACCTATATGTCAAACCTGTGTGCCATTAGCCAGCTCGCTATAGGCTAAAATTGTGTGGCATAAGTTGGCTAGCTATAGGGTTAACTTGCTTGCCATAGGTTTGTTAACTTGCCTGCAGTAAGTTGTCTAGCTATGGGGAAAGCACTGAAATGCACCATAATTTGATTAAGTATAAGCTAAGGTGCTATAAGTTATACGGTAAACTTGCTTGTCATAAGTTGTCTGGCTACAGTATAGGGCATACTTGCTTGCCATAAGTTAGCTGGATAAAAGGTAAACCTGTATGCTTGCTAATTTCCTTAAGCTGTATACCAATGTGGTATCTTGACAGATCTGCTTGTGGAGATGGGCCTTCTTTGGGTCACCATTATCAGTTACAGCCCCTACTGTGTTTACAGATTTGACCGAGGAGCGAGCACTTAACATTACGCCTTTTCTGGCAAGGGACATAACCTGTGACATGTGACCCCAAGTACTGGTTAAACTTAAGCTAAAGTACTCCAGACTGATATTACACACCAAGCGGCAATACCCTCTTTCAACTGCACCCCCCGTTGCTTCATTTAAATATCTGTGGCTAGCGGGTGTGCCATGAGCCCCACTGTAGCCAGCTTGGGCAATGTCCCACAGCGTAGGCAAAGCACCTGCCAGTTGTCCCACCAATTGTGACGGATAGCTAGTTTAACGTTTTAGCAGTTTCTTAAATATATCTGCAGTAGTATCAAGGCCAGGGGAGATATCTTCAATATCTTTTGTTCATGTTGTGTGACCAGCCAAGGTTTCATTAAAGCCTTTGTGTGAGGAGGCCACTGTCTGTGGGCCTTCCTGTGAACTATCCACTGTCACATCGGTGTAACTGGAGCCAGTTCTCTAGACCCATAGCGCAGGACGCCGTCAGCTTTGGCTGTTTGCCTGCTGGGTCTTTAGTAGACTGAAGTTAATCAGATGGAGGTAGCAGATCATTCTGTCTCATCTTCAAGATCAACAGGGAAGTCTGAATTACGTGCACAACTTTCCCTTTTTGAAAATAAACACATCAATTCAATTCAATTCAATTCAAAAAATGTTATTTGTCCCAGAGGGGCAATTAAGGGCACACAGGGCAGTTTCACAAAAGGATTCTGGATATGTTATACTGTGCTAAAGTGTTGGGTAACATAGGAAATCTGTGTTATACTGGATGGCAACAGCAAATGCCATGGTTACTTGAGGAGAAGCTTCAAAAAGCTGACACTTTCACAGACAAAGTCATAGATTCATACCGATTTAAAGCACATTTCTCTACTTGTGTGTGTGTGGAGCCCAGGGTCACTAAAGAAGATTGCTCACCTGGATAGCTGTGTTGTTGTCATCTATAAGAGTATCAGACACTTCCAGCTGGGCCTCCTCTGTTACCTTCTGCAGCACCATACGGAAGGTACCAATCAGTCTGGGAATGAGTCAACAAGAGGTCAATGTCAACGTCTTTGGTACCCTTTCTGTGAAAAGCTTGATACTGGCACGCTAACCAGAAACCTCAAGCATGAGGCCTTTGCCGTGCTCTGTGGTGCAGGCATATACAAGGGAAGGGGCATAAAAATCTGAAGTAATTACACGTATCCACTATATACTGTATTCATAATGCCAGAATATCTGAAGGCATGTTAATTTTCATATAGCTAAAACTGCATATACAGGTACAAATGCAATACAATAAGCCTTGCTGCTAATAAACTCTCATAATAAAAAACAGACTTTTATAATAAACCCCATCCTGTTCTGGCAATGCTTACTGCAGTGATTATAAACAGGATTCCTGAGGCCTGCCTGCCCCGGTGTTGACTGGGACACGTCAACACTGTTCCTGCCTGCTGCTTCCCTCCTTTAATTAGTCCATATCAGTGTTTTCAAAAATAACAACGAGGCAATTAAGCATTTTTCTCAACATTAAAGTAATCTATTTCTTTTCCTGTCTAAAGTAACTTCCTTTTCGAAAAACAAAGAATCTGAAGAAAAATAAAATTGCAGATAGACGTAAGCTAGACTCCGGATTCTCTGCAACCCTGAATAGGGTAAGCGGTTACAGAAAATGGATGGATGGATGGATGTAAACAGCTTAAAAAATGCTTTTCTACATTCCCATCACCCGTTATTGCAAGGGAACAGACAGAAGGTTATGCGATTTAGTCAACACGAGGAGTCCCACACCACGTAATGTTTTGCAATGAAGTGACCTCATAATGTTACCCATCCACCCTTCAGCTCCATGCCTTTTCAGTAGAATATGGTTCTCATTGCTGCTCTCCTGCTTCTTTCTAACACTGGGCTTGACTGAGTTCACAATACTTATTGATGCATGAAAATAATCAACAAATCACCTTTGATTGCTTCCTGCTCGCGATACTCCCTTGATCCATTACACAGTAGCCAAGAACATAGTGAGATGAGCGAGAGGGATTTACCCAAAACTCACAAAGGTCACAAAGGCTCACAAAGGCTCACAAAGGTCACAAACGTCGACTTTATTCGTGCTTCTAGTTCATTCTGTGACAACAGGCCAAACAGTGACCTGACCTGTAGAACACGAGAAGTGATTATATGAGAAATGGGAAGTAACAGAATAGCCTGCGCGTCGAGCACTTCCGATGTCGATTTCTCAGAAAATGAATGAGGCAAAACACCTAGAGCATCAGCCAGGGAACCTTGAGAGAATTATTCAGGAGGCGGCGGATCACTCATTCTCCTTTGAGCTCTGTGTGCATTTTGTGTTTTGGTGCTATGTAAGATAAATACGTATGTGAAAGAGCTCTAGGAGTAGTTTATTTCATTGAATGGTATGTAGCCCTGTTCTGTCTGTTTGTTTATAGTGTGCTTTCAGAATGAAAATGATTAATCATTTTGCACGAGGAAATATTACATGATTTTTCAACTCATACTGTTTCCTTAAATCAGTCGTTGGTGCAGATTTAGTTTGGTGTCAACAATTTCTTGATTTGATAATATTTTGATCAGCAATACATACAAATAAGTAAACTTTAAGAAAACTGCAGCTTATATAAAAAGTAACTCTGCTCTTTTTGTGATGGAAAGTATCTATCTTCCACAACATGCACAATACCAAAACTGAACGACTTCCATTCCTTCCTAGCTATGTATTGTCAACAACCTTTGAATTATTAACAAATGTGGTATCAGGTTTTGGCTTTTGATCAGCTTTTGAATAGGCAGCATTCATTATTAATTTTGCCAAACAATTGCACTTTCAACCGCTTCATAATTTACTAGATGTCCATGCTTCCTGTGAGATATTTCTAGGTCAGCCTTGCATGTATTTTTTACAGAATAATCACACAACTGGTTATGTTTAAACAAGAAGGAAGTTTTGCAGAAAATGTATTTAAAATTGTTATTCTTAATAATTTAAAATTTTCTCCAGAAAATTCTTGTACTTCAACATTCATTTAAATTATATTGCAGTAAATAAATTGTATATGTGGGATATTTTGGTCTAAATATTATCATGAATAGATACAATGGATTACATAAACATGAGGAATGAAAAACAAGGTTCATATTGGTTATGCAAACTATAAGTTCAAATTAATTGCAATGTATTTATTTAAAGCTTTGATCTTGATTTAGTCATTTACATATCGTGGGTGTAAGCAAGCACCTGTGACATATGAATAATAATTTTAACTACAGTTATTTTTAAATAGTAAGGATTGTTCTGGTTTGTCTGCCTCCAGTATTACCTGAAATCGAGAAGGATCTACTGAAAATACAGAGAAATTATGTGTAAAATCTGATTGGAAATGCAGGGCAAAATGAGCCTGCGGACAGCCAGAGTACATCTAGGGGGCCTTATTTAAAAATTACGGTCATTAGTCTACAGAGACTGGGGAAATTCTGTAACACTAGGAACAACAAACTGTGATTACAAGTCAACAACCTCAGCCACTCAGGGGCTTAATTAATCTGCTCGATGTTGCAATATAGCATATGATTATACCACACTGACTCTGTGATCTAGTAATATAACATACGATTACACCACACTGACTCTGTACTGTTGTAATATAATGTAAGATTATATTGTACTGACTCTGTGGTATCGCAATATAACATATGATTGTACTCTGCGGACTCTGTGGTGTCGTTATATAGCACAATTTTATTGTACTGTCTCTGTGTTATTGTAAAATAACATATGGTTGCACTTTACTGACTCTGTGCTGTTGTTATATAATCTATGATTGAGCCATACTGATTCTGTGTTGTTATAATATGACATAAGATCATAACTGTCCTGGCTTCACTGTGATTAAAAGCCATAATCACAGCTTCGTCAACTATTTGGGCCCCCAAAAAGCCCCCATCCAGACCTCTTCAGGTGGGTGCTGCTTCCGCCTTTGTTCATGATGACGCTTCTGTTTCATAAGATTGCAAAGTCGGTTGCCATGATAACCGCCCTGCTAAGGACTCACCGTCCCACATCAGGAAAATGATGACATTCAAGGCCTAAATTATTCCACACCCGATACCGCCTTATGCATGAGTTAGGAATGGCATACAAACTGCATGTTTAAGTAATGACCCCTCCCTTTGTCTGAAATGCCTTTGCAACAACCCACGGCTTTATTGTTAAAGGTGTCATTTGTCAATCAGACCCGTGGCTGAAAATGTATACTGTTTGTGGCAACCTTTATTTTAACACACCCTATATAAATGACATTGGGTAAGCTATACTGTATCAGAAGTGGCCTTAGGGTATTGGTAGGCACCCCTCACCCCTTACCAATGGGCTCACCGGCAGTCTCTGGGACTCCAAGTCTGAGGTAGACTAACCACGTCATAAACCTGCTACTTATGCAGTTATACAGCGTTTTCCAAAAGATTTAAGAACAGACATTTTTCTTTTATGAAGTTATATATGCATGTATATGTTCTGATGCTGACACTTTTCTTCTTTTTATTATTATTATTATTATTGTTGTTGTTGTTGTTGTGTTAGAAGTAGTAGTTGTAGTAATATAAATGTCTCTTAAATTTTTCACTCTGGTGACTAACCTGTTTGAAAAGACCTTGCTAAAGTTGAAGACTTGGATCTCTAACATCTCGTTTTCATCAATCTTACTGGCGACTGGCCACCGAAACGTCTGCAAAGAGGGAGGGAGAGAGAGCGAGAGAGAAAGAGAGAGAGACAGAGCAAGAGAAAGAGAGAGGGAGAAAGTCATTAGACATTACTGAACACTTTTTAAATGAGTACAAAAATTGATATCTCAATCCTGGTGGCCATGGTTTGAGGTTGTTATTCATATGAAATTCTTAAAGAAAGCAGTTCTTTGCATTTTATCAGGCAAAGTATGTTATAACTGACATGTATCTGTGACACTTAGTGAGGGAATGCTTTTTATGCCGTCATGCTATTATTTAAATCAGAGTTTCCCAGTCTGGTACGTTGGGACCCCCAGACAGTCCATGTGGCTGATCCCATCCAGCTCCTTGTAAACACAGACTCTCTGTGGCTCCCCAAGGACTAGACTGGGAGACTCTGATTTAAATGATTGTAACATTTTCTAAATGATTCCCAAATAAAACATTTAAAAAAGGTGATCAGTCAGCAGCCAGTGTTGGGTTTTCATGCCTTTCAATCAAAACTAACACTAACACACTCACGGTTAGGAAATGGCATTCTCAAATACAGAAAACTTGGCACACATTAATTGTTCAAGGGCTCAAATGTTGTCTGAGTCAGCCATATTGTTATTCGAATGAGATAAACCAAAGATTACCAAGCAATATAACACAAAACAGTTAGCCCACCATATGTAAGCGTACGTGACTGTACGTGACTAACCACCGATCACAAACAGCAAAACACTGTAATACTAGCATATGCATTCATGCAGGAAAAGATCCATCAACCAGACAGTTAAATACTGACCAACCATATACATATAGGCCAATCAGTCCAAAGAAGGTAATTCACCACCGAAGAGTCACAAGGCAATTCTCAGTCAAAATTAACAAGCCAGCTGATTATTGATCTGTCCACAGGATCACAGCAAACAGTGAAAGTGAAATGAGGTATACTATCACCCAGAAGCACTTCCCCACCCACACAGGTACGTGTACCGTTACCAAAATTGTTATTAGGTGTCTTAGGCAATGTTTTCATCCTAATAGATTTTTTTTTATTATTATTATTGTTATTATTATTATTTTTTACTTTTTGCAGATGTATTCTCAAGAATTACTGATGCCAGTGGCATGACAGCACTAGCAGCAAATGAATTCATACAAAGTGAACTTCCATAGCCACCTTACAGATGGAAATATTTATGGGATGAACTAGTGGAAGCCTTCGGACATGTATCCTCCATCACCCTACCACCCGCTGCACAGATTGATCCTGATGACTTCACTCTCAGCTCAGCTCAGCGGTAAGCAAAGCAACCAGCATGCAAGCAGCCCGACTCTTCAAGGAGATGCTAAGGACTCCTTAAAAGCCAACTACATATATTGCTTGCAGAGAACACTGTGTAGCAAATCATACAGTACATAGACACCTCTGCACGTGTACATGCACACACAGTCCTTTTGTACAACACATGTTCGAGGAAAGGAAATAGAGTTTTTCATTTTGTAGCCACTTTATGGTACTGTTTTCAAGGTTACCATGGCTATTTCCGGCAATGTTGTGCAGCGCATGGCATACAGATACTGGAAGATTCTAGAATCATCATTCTTTATATCCCGCCCCTAAGGCAGTGGTAATCACCCAATTCATTTCTGTCTAATTTATTTTTTAAATGTTAGATTATTATTTTATTGCCATGGCGACATTTTATAAGTCCACAAGAAGGAATGTGCTCTGAGTATGTAGGAGTACATTTTAACCGCTTCAGTGACAGGAAGATTGATCTATATTGTTTCCCAACAAGCTAAAAGGAAATCGGGAGATCAGGCACTACGAGCCGCCCCAGGGGAGGCAGGGGGAAGACAGCCGTGCCAGACGTAAAGGACTTAATTGAAGACAATATAAACGCGCAGAGAGAATGCCCTGCAGGACTGAGCGTGACACGCATGGAGCAGCTAGCTGCCGTCTTACACTCGCCCCTTTCCCTACACTGCACTGTTGCCATGGACACAAACGGTATAATCCTAAGTCATGCTCAACATGTAATTTCTCCCGTAAGATTAGAGATCTAGCTGTGCTTTGGAAGGTGATACAATAGCTGCAATGAACTATCTGCTTAGATTGGCCACAAGTCAATTTAGGCACCTGCACCCTAAGCGGAATAGTGAATTCGATGGTGATTAATGCTATTCAACTAGCTAATGACCAGTTCCTGAATCTGCATATAAATATCGGGCGGCTTTGGCAGTAGGAGTTCAGGTGACACCCAGAGCGGCCGAGACTCTGCTGTAGCACTCATGAGCCCTTCACCTAAGGAGCTAATACCTAACATTTGTTTAAAAGAGAGAAGCAGTAAGAACTGCTTTGTAATAACATGTCAGATAGGCACTGGAAAGTGTCCTCAAGCCATGATAATTTAAATGACCTCTATAAAAAATAATTAGGGCCATAGAAATAAAAACTTGTTTGCACACATATGCGATAATAACACCTATTGCTACCAGCCTTGCCATTCTAGTTAACATAATCTATAATCAGGCAGATCTTTAGATCTTCCCGCCTGGGTCTTTGGACGTTTGATATTTGAAGAAACATCCATATCTGCTCGTCATAAACAGGAGCAAATGCTGCAAGAAGTCAGAGTATTTAATGAAAGAGCTACAGTCCAGTGTGATTACCCATTGCAACATCTGAGGGAATCTTCAGACTGATGAAACTGCCAGTTCCTCATGTTGACTGTGTTATTTTGCTGTTTGCATACAGCATCGAAGGCGCATTAACATGGTCAGAGACCCCTGGGCTGTCTTGGTTGGCAGTGGTATTGTGAGGCCCCTTTTCAGTGGAGGCCCCTGGATTTCTGCCTGGGAGACCCCTATGCACCCCTATACAGAAAGTGCCATATAGCAATATATTTGCTATATGTATTATTTTCCCATTATTTCATACCGTTATTTAAGGGATGCATTATTTGACTAAATGGCCATTTTAGAGACACAAATCCATTGAAGCCACCTGTGTCTGCAGAGTGAGAGGGACACCTGAAAACTCACTCAGTGAACCTGCAAATTCCACCCACAGTCGGGGGGCGGTCAGGCATCAATGGCGACAGAAATCGTGGCTTTAAGTGCGACGTCAGTGTGACAATAAACTGCTGTGTCATCGGTTTGGTTGGCAAGCTGCTGGGTGTTAGCACCCAGGTAGAGGAACAGCCTATTTAAGCCAA
>JAODKL010000039.1:8476248-8491463 GCA_026780765.1 Petrocephalus schoutedeni | reverse complement strand
AAAAACATTTGTTGAATAATTAATACTGTGTTTATTTTGATCCCTTTAGGACTATGGTTTTAGAAGCACTTGGCCGTGTAAGTAGTCAATAACCAGAGAGTATTACTTTTATATCTAATGCTCCGCAACAAACAAATTAATAAAAAACATTCAAAGTGATATTTTTTTCTGATTTTACTCTGCAGTCTTCAGGCAAAGCTTGGAGGAGATACGTGCACTTTGTTGAAGCTTGCTGAAGCCAAGTCATCTTTTTCAAAAATTACGCAGTGATTCTTAAGCACGCTAAGACTGGAATATATACAGTAATGGCACTTCTGATCTTGGTTCAATGGAGTTTATGCTTTATACTGTTGCTTTGCGAGAGCTGCCTTAGACGTTTAACTTGTAGCTAAAAGTTATGAAAAAATGTAATGAGAATTCCAGACAGCATGTCGATTATGGAAGAATGATACGGTGATGAGGAGAATGTACAAAATGGAATAATGGGGGCAGCCTTGTTTCTCATAACGATGCAGAACTTCAGATTGCATTCTTCCTAAAAAAAGGTAGATGTTTAAATGCTGAGGCGCGTGGTTATATGACTGTACGACTTGCTCAGTGAAGGACACCAAACAAAACCACATGAGACAAGGATGGGAGGAAAGAATCGGGACTTTATTCGGGGCTGGGAGTGTGGACAGGAGCGGGTTTAACAAAGGCGGCGCGGAGTAACCAAAACAAAAGGCTATCGGCTATCAGCACGGGGGGAAACAGCCGAGCGAAGCGGTGCCAGGTGACGGAAAGCGGGGTGACCGCCGCCGGGGGCTGCCTGGGACTCTAGCCGCATTTTCTGGAAGAATCTAGATATACCTAATAATACATCAACCCCCCCAAAAAGAGACACTCTCCCAATAGCAAAATACTTTATTTAACCTTACGTATATACGAAATGCTTCATTTAACCTTTGGTCGGAAACAGTAGTGTAAATACAAAATAATTAATTATAAATAAGATCGATTAATAACATGTAATGGGATACGACCGTTGGTAATTACTTCTGGCTGCTTAGGGCCGCCTGGTTATAAAGTGCACCTATTGGGGTTTGAATGTGAAATATCCCCGCAAGTGCGGCTGAATGGAACTCGGGATTCCCGGAGCTATCCTGCGTCAGAAGGGAGGATCTCCTCTCGGATGGCAACAGTACCTTTCCAAGAATCCACTCGCCTCATTATTACAGCACCTATCGCTCCTTAACACCCAGGGCCCTTAAAATGAAAGATACGTGTTTCTTAATGATTTTTTTTGCAATGGAATAGTTCTTAAAATAACCCAGTCTGTTTCGTAGCCAGTATGCGCACCACCTGAACTTCAAGATGAAGTCTCTCTGCAGGTGTGAAATATGCAGTGCATTGGCAACATCTGTAATCCCCTGCTCTGTTTCGCTGGAATGCCAGTTATTTGTTTGTTTAAATATTTCTCGCAATTTTATTGAACGTATAAGTATGAAATGCATCTATGCAGGCATATTGGTGTTAAAGATAACGTACAGGGCTGAGGAAAAGACAGTATAATGTTTTACGCAAAAATATGAATTCAGTCATTCGAACTTCTGTCTTCTCTGTAAGGATGTACCTATGCCGTCGGTATACAGTACACACATGATATTCTGTCATTCCACGCTGCAGGCTCTGTGGCTTTAGATGCCCAACTTTCGAGCGCGGCTGTGAAGAACGGCACGCAGCAGCGCTGAAGTCACAGATCTTGCCTTTAAATTTTAACATCTCACAAAGCTGCTGTATTCGGCACCTAGCGTACGCTGCGCTCCCTATAATTAAGACGAATAGCAAATTAAAAAAAAATACATTTTAAAAACTTTCCGTGAATACATAATACTTAACAGGAAATAATGATGATGGTGATGATGATTATGAATAAAAGATAACCTGGTACCTCGAAATGACACTTTGGCGATCCTGTCTGCCTTCCCCCGAAGGTCTGTAACAGTTTTTAGATGGACAACCAGAGCCATAGTTGATGTGAAATTATCACCAGTTTTTTCCCTGCAAAAAATAATCACACACGATTCTGAAATTATTTTAAACAGTGAACTTTTGGAATTTCAGATCATAATTCCTGGTGAAAAAAAAGATATCCTTATGAAACAGCTTCCGCATTATCGGATAACAGAGAAAAGGCTGAATTATTAATCAGGCTGCATTTATTCCGCTATTTGTTGCGCAGCTTGGCTTCACGCACTCTGCTCTCGGGCTGTTCCTGCCTTTCGCTATCAGTACCGTGTAATGCTTGGGAGTAATGCTCATTTGGGCCAACAGGGGGCGTGAGCACAAAACAAAACCGCGATCCTTATTATGATTATTTATGTTTTAAACATTGCAGACACATAAATATGCAATTAATGCATGTTTGAATCACTGTGTCTTCTGATGCTATTACTACTAATAATAACATATTAATCTGCTTAATGCATTATTGTTATAAAATCACCGGCATCAAGTTTCTTAACATTACGTATCTTCAAGGTAATGTATAGAAGGGCATCTGGCTAAAATATCTTATATTTGCAGTTGCTGTTGCTTGGCAACAATTTGTTTCATCTTTATTGTGTTTCGACTTTACCAGTAGATCCTTTTTGTTGTGACATACCCTTAGGATATACACTATTAATGGTCTTAGTTAAATGTTAAAATGCCGAAACAGTGCGTCCGGTCTACGAACCATGGTTATTAAGAAGGAATGCGGTATAAAGGAACGGAGCGCTGATTATTGATGACTGGGCGGATTAAACGCCTTCTGCTATCCGACGGACAGGAAAAGGCGACCGGGTTCGTCTATGAACGCACAGTATCACACGTAACCGAGTCTTTTGGAAATTTATGTTCAGTAAAGTAAGCAGTTTATGTCTTGAACCTAGTATACATTTATTTGTTACAATTAAACGTTTTACAGCGGTCTCACACATTCGTCTTCCAGACGAAGGACCCATTTACGAAAGATAAGTTACTGTTCTCGCTGTGCTTCTTTTGATCTCTTTATTTTTTTGCTGTTGTTAGATCAATTTTAAAGCGCGTCGACCCCGTGGCTTTTAAGATGAGCTGTAATAAATCTATGGGTATCTAATTTAGAAATCTAAATTCTATGCGCGTATCCTACTAAAAGTCGCCGGGATAGGTGATAAAATAAAATGGTTGTTTAATTGTCTATCCAAATTAAGAATTAAAATAATTAACATTAAACAGTGAGTGTTTTGTTGCATACTTCCATGAATACGTTTTAATGTAATTTTAAACACCTACGCCTAACTAGAGTTACAGTATGAGCCTAATGTTTATTCCTCTCCATGGGTAGATAACTTTTTAATAAACTATTTAAATAATCCGAAAGTTACTGCGATATTTTGCCTGTAGTTACTTATTCATGTTGTCTTTTGTTTGTTTCTCTGTATTGTGACGGTTAGTCGCAATAGTCGACATTGGTTAGTCGGCAGCACTGATTATGCACTGAACCAGCTTTGGACTGCATCGCCTGTTTCTGTGAATAGTGTAAACGAGTGTTTTCGTATAGTTAAGGACCGCCTGTCTTTATTTGGGCCTCAGGCAGAATGTCTATGTGGATTGCTGATTTCGTCAGGTGGGGAACGGCTCTAACTCATGTCCATCACCTGCATGTGCAACAGTGAAGGGGGAGAGGCAGCTTTGCATCAAACTGGCAGGGCAAACCCTCTAGCAACAGCTGCGGTATGTGGACTAGGCTAGGAGCCCGCATCAACATACCGTGACCATCTGGCAAGAGGGTGGCTGGCATCGGAACTGGCAGGTATGACAGCGGACTAGCAAAAGGGACCACCTCGCCCCCCAACTGTTCCAGCCACCCTTGACTTACAGCCAACCCCCCTTGCGCAGCACAAGGGAGGGAGTGCAATAGCAGAACCAGTGCTGGGCGCAGCTAACCGAAATGTTAGCTTCAGGAACCGCTAATCCGCAAACTGGAGAGTTTAATGTGATAAGGCTAAGCCAATAAACTACTGAATGAAAATGAGTGGAAGCTAATGATAACCGCTAACTTTTATTAACTGTTATGAATTGGCTTTTGGAGCTTGGCTTTTGGCTTCGAAACCCTTAAAAACATAGACAGAGAGCTAAAATTTTAACCTGTTAAAAACTGAGGTCCTGTCTATTTACCAGGGGGGTATCTTTTAACACAGACTACCTTAAATCTCAAGCTATTGATCACATCACACATAGGCGGCCCACAGCATGCCAGGTAGATTGTTGCTGTCATGTTCAGCCCCGCCCTGCGTGTCTTCTTCCCTATGTTTCTCTCAGGCGTGGCCTGATTAGCCTCACCTGAGTCTCATTGAACTTTGCCATATGCTTCAATCCCCTTGTTAGACCCAGCACACCTGCCTTGTTTGTCCCTTGATGTTCTACCCTTTATTAGTCAGTCCAAGTCCAGTCACCCCTGTCGGTTGTTGTCTATGTTAGCTGTTGTGTTGGCTCCCTGCTTTCCCCTTTTCCCGACAATAAACGCCCCAGAAGGGGAACTTTCTCCTCAGCCTGCATCATGGGTCGTTCCTCCCGCCGCCGACATGACAGTTGCAGACATACTCACAACAGACAGGAACAAATATGTATGATTTTAAGGTTTACAAGTACTTTTTGACCATTAAATTTCATTTACCTGTGAAAAAATGTTAGAGGATTTATAATTATTGGAACTAAATTTAGTAGAGGCTAACTGTTCTGCTAATGGTTTTCAAAGTTTACAGAAACGCTAATCCGCTAATGAAGAAGTTGAGTTCGCCAATTGGAAGTTAGTTGATTACCAGAAGACTACCTACCACTGAGCAAAACCCTTCTGGGAGATGGTGCTGTGGAGCAGCGGGAACCTGACAGCTGAGCAGCAGCTCTGATTGAGGACTTTGGACATCTTGACAGTTTGCAATGATGAGTGCCGTCTCGCCTGATTAGTCCAACATCACATCGACACTGGAGATGCCCAGCTCATCCGACTGCGACCTCACCGGCTAGCGCTCGCTAAGCATTTGCTCGTTGCATCAGACTAAGCTAAATTAAAATCTATTAAACATATATGAATGTGTGTGTGTATATATATATATATATATATATATATATATATATATATATATTTACACACACACGTATACATACACATATTTATATGTGTGTGTATATTTTATTTATAAATATACATGCACACACACATACATACATATGCAGCAGAGCAGAAGTTCTGGGAGTTGGCAGCAGGGGGAGGCATTGAGCCTTCGGACAGTACATGCGCTGCATGTGCAGTCCTTGTAAAGATGAAAGACGGGTCGTTAGCAATTTTGGGTGGACTTCCGACGTCTGTACACACTACCCCAGATGCTCCCAATGATGCACTGGATTACTTTGCTGGGTCGACGTGGTTTAGCTTCTTAGACCTCCAAAGTGGCTGTTTATAGGTACAACTGACTCGAAGTCCATGTTCTCCATTAGTCAGGGTTCAATTTCAATTGCTTCAAATGCCTTTTGGACTCTGCGACGCCCCTGACACCATTGAGAGGCTGATGAAGCCCACATCCCATGGAGCCAGTGTGTCATCTACCTGGACAATCTGCTTGCCCACGCTGCTGATTTCGATGGTGTGATCAGTGACTTGTACATCGTTTTGGTTGCCATCTGCAAGGTTGGCCGTCTGTCATTTCCGTGTGCAGGAAGAGCTGCACAGGGACTGATGGCGAAACCTTGAGCCACAGTTATTTGGCAAAGGTCAGCAAGCAGCTAGGCATAATGAAAACCTGCACCACTTCCCTTCACCATAAAAGTGATGGGCTGGTTGATCCGTTTAATTACATCACGGCACTGAAGAGACATTGCTGTTAAATTTTTCATATGTATAAGAATGCCATTCAGTGGAATATGTTTGAGAAAAGACTGGTATTTCTACGGTCGATATGTCCAAAACTAGGTAACTCACAGCAAAACAACTAGATAGATAGATAGATAGATGTAGCCGGCCCTGAATCTGGGCAGTGTCCTAGACCAGCCAGCACATTTGGTATTCCTGAAATGCTGGTTCTTGTGCACTTGTCTGCTCTGGGTTCCCATGTGCCTCAGGAAGTGGGGGAGAGGCACATGGAGGTTTGCTGATCTGCCAGAATAGCAGACCGAAGGGAAACCAGCAAGCAGAGTATCTTCCCTGCGGAGACGGAATAGTATGATGTACTTACAGCATAACAGAATGTTTAAAAACAGCCGACATACCCTAGGCTGTGATTCTGAAATATTATAAAATTATTAAATGATTAAAATCTTTCCGTATTTCCATTCATTTTCTTCTGTTGCTTATACAGAACAGTACAGTCAAAGTGGACATGGAACCTTAGTTCTTAGTATAGCACGCAATGCTGGAGTACACCCTGGATGGGATGCCAGTCCATTGCTGGGTGTAGTCACACACAATGGGCGATTTAGAGACAGTTATTTGCCTTATTTCATTGAACCTCTAGAGAGAACCCATGCAACTCAAAATAAATCAGTCCTATGTTAAACCTTACTCAGTCCTAACCTTAACCATAAGTAACCAAATGGGACCAAGAAAATGTCCCCAGAAGGTTAAAATAACAGGGGTTGGTTGCACAAAGCACCTTAAGTTCTCCCCTTAAGTATAACACCTAAGGTTTAATTTCTCCTTAGCTGAGGGATTTATTTAAGGGTGCTGCACAGAATCTCTTGCAAGGTTTCCTTAGTTAAGAAGAACCCATAAGGGATTTACTGCATTGAAAGAGATTTTACAGTGGTAAAATTGTGGTTTCCATGGAGACTGTTGGCTTGTACTCATGGCTGCTTGTTAGCCCTGTTATCACCTTCAGGGTTACTTTTGTTGATGAAAATCTTACATGATGAAGGGTATTTACGTGACGATAAAACAAAAACATGATTAAAATAATTTGTCTGACGAATATAAGTAAAAATTAAAGCTAGATTTTGTCACCAATCTGTCCTTATCTGATAAAAATGTGGACAGTTTCCCCCGGTGTTTTGTGTTACCTACAAATAGCCACTTTTCGAATAACAAACAACTACTGAGTGGGGCATACAGCGATAAACTTTGCTGATTGGTTGACGACAAGCACCAACGTTAACTTGGAAGATATGTGGAAGTGCAGGGAAACGATATACAAGTAGTGGAGCAAAAATTGAACAGATGGAATTATTTTTGTATGTCATTTACATTTAATGCATTTTTTGCATATTGCTGTAGTGGAAAATTTGATCGATGACCTATGAGCATCTGTCTCTGTCTTTTTACTGGTGCACGGCTGTGAAACTTAGTGGTGCTTATTAATGGAATAACATTACATCGTTTTTTTATTATGTGGAAAATCTATCTGCCAGCCATGTTTAATAATAAATTATAAACGTGTAGCAGGCCGTGAATAAAGTCATAAATCGACTATCAGTCAAATCGATAATGCAAAGACGATTGGTTGTCATGAATTGTATCCACTGGGTTCTCCCAGTAGCAGAACACTCTTCTCATTTATCGCCATAAACTCTGTAAGTTGCGTTATGCTACAGTCAGAGATATTAGATAAGTTGTTTTCTTTATTTTGGTTGCTAAGGTCTTTTGTGCAACTGCTTGAATAACTTTTAGGGATTCCTCAAGCATAAGACCAAGATATGGAGAAAAAGTTTAATACATAAGTGAACAGGAAACCATAAGGAAAAGATTGAAGGGTGATTTGTGCAACCAGATTTATTTTAAGGGAACCTTGATTTTAAGGTGTTTTTGGACAATCGGCCCCAGGTTTTTATCACATTGAGGGGAAATTTGATCCCCAAAATGTAATATATACATGCCCCCCCCCCCCCACCCCATTGGGCTTCCCAGTATGATGAAGACGACTTACCCACTTACTACCGAAGCACCCGCTCTCTACAGAGTTGCCCGCTAGTCTCTTGCAGTTTACAGCGAATGAGCTTGTTGGCTCCCTGTGACTTACTGCTGGCTCCCCACAGCTAACCTCTGATCCACCCGCTTTCTCCTCGCAGCTAACTGCCAGTCAGCTCAATGTCTCCGGCTGCAGGAGGAATCTATCCTGGTTCCCGTCTTGCTAGACCCAGTTCAGCCATGTTATTAAACATGCTAGACCCAGTTCAGCCAGAGCCCGGTCAAGGTGAGACCTCCGTCACTCCTCTCGAGCCCCCAGAGCTCGTCTTAAGCTTTGCCGCACCTGGCCCAGGAGAGGCCACTGCTGTGAGACCACGCCACTCTTTTCAAGCTTCCAGAGCCCGTCTTCACTTCTGCTGTGATTCCGGAAGCCTTGTCCCCAGTTCACGACCCAGGAAAGTCCTCCACTTTGCCTGGCCTAGGAGAGGCCGCAGCTATGACCAGACTAGGAGAGGCCACTGCCGCATCCGATCCAGAGAGGGCTGCTCTGCCTGAGTTTCAGGCTCCCGGACCAGGCCTCCACCACTCTGCCCAACCCTCTAGCACCCGGTCCAGAGAGGGCCCCTTTTTCATGCTTCAGGTTCCCAACCCAGAGAGGGCAGTTTTGCTCATCTTCCAGCAGCGGTCTCAGCGCGGGTCAGTCTGCCTCCAGGTACCATGACTATAATAATAATAATAATAATGATAATACTGCGATGGGCTGGCCCCCCATACTGGGTTGTTCCCTGCCTCGTGCCCGTTGCTTCCGGGATAGGCTCCGGACCCCCCGCGACCCTGAACAGGATAAGCGGGTTGGAAAATGGATGGATGGATGGATAATGATAATAATAATCTCATCCCATTTCTTCCCCAGTGTTGTACCGCCTTAGTTCCTAGCATGTTCTCCTGCTTCCCGGGCCGGGGCATGGCTGGATAGACTAAGTGAGTGGCTAGGAACCAAACTTCGCCCGTCGCTCATTGCACATCGGTGTGCATGTGTGAGTGCATGACTGGTGTGTGAGTGTGCCCAGTGAAGTGTTGGCGCCCGATCCCGGGTTCTTCCCTGCCGTTTGCCCGTAGCTTCCAGGATAGGCTTGGACCCCCCCCCACGACCCTGAATAGGATAAGCAGCCACTGAGAATGGATGGATGAATGGATGGATAAAATTCCCTGTGTTTTGTGCGCCACTGCTTGGGTAGTCCCTCCATGATGCCTCGCCGTAACTCAGTCACAAGGGAGTTCTTCTTTGAGCCCAGATGATCAGCCTTTCTTATTAAAGAGCATTTCTGACCGTTTGTTAGTTTCAGAGGCTTGTGAAAAAATATCAAGTTTCTGTCTTTTGCAAAAAGTTTTTTTCTCCCCAAAACACAGATCCATACTGTAATCCATCACAGTGACATAAAAGCAAAGCACTGCTTGTGGTTAGGAGACCTAGACCTCACATGCTAATATTAAGTGGCACCATAAAGCTAATTATGGAACTAATCAAGAGGAGGTAAATAAAAGGACTATATAAATGCCATGTATGGTCACAGTCATTAAAATACAGGATTTGAAAAAGATTAACTTAAAATGACACAGAACTGGTGTCTGTCAGTCAAAATTTAAGACTGGTACCTGCTGGCTAGAAATGGTACTGCAGTATATTTTTTACCCTTCTCAGGTGAGAGCAGCAAATTCATAGGTGAAACTACATAAATAGAGAATGCACATAAATGCATAAATAGAAAATGCACTGAAAACAGATATTTTGGCATAGATGGATACCTCCCTACCTCCGATCATCTCACACTTGAGCAGAGGTGTCCTGTTATTTGCATATATTTAAAGAAAAAATAAAAATGTAAAGGTTAACTAATACTGCCTGCCTTCTTTGTGTGGAATGTACCCTACTAACTCATTGTATCTATACAATCAAGCCACTTCCAATACTGGAATTTCTGATACCAAACTCATCTGTTGAACATCATCTGTTGCATTCAGATACGTCCCGATACATCCTCTTTCCAAGCATTTGTATTTAGTGTGGCCTTGCATCTATTTTTATGCCATAGTATGAACAGAAAGACATTTAAGATAAGACTGGACAAAGACTGGACTAAAAGACAAAAAATAAATTCGACTGAATTAATAAAAATGCATTAATATGAAGCGCTTTCATTTAAGTCTTAGTTGGCTTAACTCTAGCCCTGGTGCCTACCACTTACAGGTGCGATGAGAAATAATGTAATGCTGTGATTTATTATGGCATGATAATAATCTGTACACCATTTACATATGGCGTAACAGAACAATTCAAAGCAGATAAAGTTATCGAAGTACGGCTGTAGCTTCAGGTGTAGGTTAGACCAGTGTTTCCCAGCCCAGTCCTTGGGGAACCCCGGACAGTCCACGTTTTTTCTTCCTCTCAGCTCCCAGCATACCTGTACCAGGTATTCTGCGTTCCTGATTGGCTGGGAGCTGGGAGGGAGCAAAAACGTGGACTGCCCGGTGTTCCCCGTGGACTGGGTTGGGAAACACTGGTTTAGACAAGTGTCTAGTGCCTGCAGCTCCTCCTACTTCCAGGAGAGGGAGACAAAAACAAGAAAAAAAAAAGCTTAGGGGAGCTGAAGGTGGTTTACTTTGGAGTTGTCCCTGCCTCTCTGTCTCACTGTAGTGCAGAGTTGCCGGACTGACACACTATTCACAATGTCTCCAGCTACAGTGAGGACTCTCCTGTATCTTCTCCTCACACTCTTTGCTTTAATCCTTGGAGCGGCAGGTAAGTAATTTGACCTTTACTGTTCTGCAAGTACTTACCACATATTTTATTTCATGAAATGCATTTACTAATTACTGCATTTTAGTAATAGTATAATATTCTGTTTTGTTCATAATATTAAGTATGAAGACATTTATGGACTATATCTCTTTTTTGATGATATTATCGTAAGGTAAAAGCAATAGTCAAATTAACAGATAATGCACACTCTAAATAAATTGACTTTGTAGACTTTGCATATTTAAGAAAATTCCAATTTCTGCCAAAAATGGCAGTAAAAATTATTCTGCCATAAGTTGGCAGGGAAGAGAATTCAGTGTCTGCGTTTGTGTTTGTCTGCATGCGTGCTTAAGGAAAAAACACAAAAAAGATTTTGAAGTTGCTAAGCAAGGTATTGAAAAACAATTCAAGCTTTAATCTTTTCCTTTTTATTGAAAAAAACAGATTTATTGAATTAATAAATGCACAATAGTGAGATTATATGTCTGTAACGACAAAACATAATCAGCATTAGATCACAGCTTATCCATGCTTTCTAATGACTGCCACCATGCCAAAAGTCTGATCTAATCTGGCTGCTCCAGCAGGTCCGACAAAAACAGATTCTCAGCTGAAGGAGAGAGTACTTTTCTGCCCTATGCTGGGTGTCTGTCTTCTCTGTGCCTGCTGTCCATTGCATGCATTTTCTGCATTGTGAGTTGGTGCCATTTCCACAAAGCATATGTTGCATCAAATGTGGCCTGACATTTCTATTAAGAAAGCAGGCTTCCGTCTAACCTCCTCCGGTTCCCGCGGAGGCTTATGCCAGTGTCACGCACCACAGAAACACTAACAGAACCTACATACTTTCTCAGATCCATCTAGCCATTTGCAAAGCGTTAACCCCACAACTGATTCTAAAACTGGGTTACAGTAGGATTTTTCATCATTTTCATTGTAGTATCGCTTATGTTAAGAGCCCACAGACATCTTTTAGATGGCGCTGGTATGCTTGGTGTGAAAATTCATTTTTCAACACTTCACTGACACATGGGCCTGCGAGCACTATATGTATTCAGGGTAGGAATTCACGGAGCACTGCCTTGTTTCATAAATCTTCCAGTGGTTTTGCGAAAATCTTCCTGTATAAAAACCAGATGATCCAATGAATTTTTTTTCTCTCGTTGAACGGGAATCAAAGCCAAGTTTGGATATCTATGTTTCCAGTAGTCATTTTGTACCAGCAATGCGAGACACTTAAATCTAACGTGGATGCGCAAACGTATATCTCAGGAGGGAGACCCCCAAATAATGGAACAAACAGGACGTTGAACCCCCCCTTTAGAGATGGATAGATGGTCCTCCAACCTGAGCTGCCCGGCAGACAGGCCATTGCGTCTGGCTTCAGAGCCTCGCTTTGGGAATACTCCCCGAGTGAGCTCACTCATATCAGAACACTCATGTTAGCAGCTGTTTATGTATTTTTTTGTCTTCTGTTTTTTTTTCTCACTGCTGAAACACTTGTTTCCATTTGCGTGGAGAATGGAGAATTCAAGGACAAGGCTGTATGCCTCCTGTAGGAGAGTAAACCAGTAAACAAGCTCTGAAACAGGCTAGAGGACATCGCTGAGACACTGGAAGTGGCACATGTCCACCCAGCCAGGAAAAGTGGCTCATCGGTTCTCCACATGTGGAATTTTCCCCCAGAAATCATCTCAATCCCAAACGAGAGACTCAAAGAATAGCATTTTTTTAGCATTTAAAAATGATGAATTATCAACACCTTAATTTCATTACTGCCACAGCGGGGCAGTAGTGTGACTAAGCGGGTTACATCATCACACACCAAGGCTGTGTCGTTTGACTCTGGCGAATCCTGTGTGTGGAGTCAACGTACTACACTGCATTTATTCTGCCATCTCTGTAGGGGTTCCACCTAGAAGCTTCAGCCCTAAACAATATTACCCAGAGTATGACATTTGTGCAGTAATTGAGTGGTGTCCACCAGCATTCACATTCACCATAATTGGGTAATTAAAGACACATTAAGGATGACATATATAGTTCAGTTCATTATATACAGTCAAGATTCTTACTTGTTTCAGAGTGGCCGTGGATATGCTGCTTAGCAGCCTTGCTAGGTGCTTTGGGAGTGTGGGCACCAGGAGGCACCTTCTTGGAATAGCTGAGCCATTGGAAAATGGCAGGTGTGCACCCTGGAGTGGTTTCCAGGTGAAACCTCTAAATACTTCTTGGAAGAATAACCTGAGGCTTCTAACTCCTCAGATATTTATCTCATCCAACGTGTCTCCGTGCGACAGTGGTAGTCTCTTGTCCCTGCGTCTGTTTTCAAGTACAGAATTGAGCCATTGTCACTTAAAGAAGCATAGCAGTACCAGTGGAAATTCGCCAAAGTTTTCACCCTCCCTCCTGTCCTCAGATACACTTTCAGCTCAGAGCCATTCTAAATGTTTACGAAAGCTAACCGTGTGCCTGGCGCGCCTGCATTTTTGTCTTGGAAGCTCACAGAAAACTCCATAGATAACCAACTGCGGGCCGACGGGACATGCGCGGTTTCTTCACCAGAACTGAAATATTACAAGGTCACAAGTGGCTAGTGAATACTAAAGACATGTCTATTTGCCTGGGGGTTATTATGCTAAGTTAGATCATATGCTAATGCGAAGCTGTCATTTGTAATCATTAAATGGGATGGTAAAAAGAACCTCACCAAAAAAAACCCCATGGCTTTCAGAAATGATATTGGTAAGAAAATTTAAAGCAATGTTAGGCTGTATTTTTTCATCCAACTAAACTTCTGTTCATGTTTATTGTAAATTCCACATGTACCTGGTTAAATACCGAATCAAAAATGTATGTGATATAATAACTGTATGATAAAATTATGTGAACGTTCACTGGATTAGATATATAATTTGTAGCTAGTCAGCTAGAGAGATTCCTTGTGACCTTATTATCATCGATTAAGTCAAAAGTGCTGGCTAGAGTCCTCCTATTTCAGTACTGCATATTTCAGCACTGTAAATATAATCAACACCAGGAATGTTTACTGGTCTCAAAGATTAGTGAGGCTGTGGGGTTACTGTGGGGTCATTTCCTGTCCTGTATCCCCTATTAATCCATTTGCATGCATTCATTAATTTAGGGGATATGAGCTGATTGGTCAGGGATGATTTGCCAGTTCATCACAGCGAGAGCTTATTGGTTGGACAGCTGTGTGTCTTACTGTTATAAATCTGTCAGCTGCTCCCCTGAGGGATAGAAAGCTTTGTAGCGTTGTGATGTTGGAAAGTGCGAACAGATGGACCATGAAGCTGTATGAACTTTGAAAAGGGTTCAGTGTTGGTTCTGCGACTCTCCAGTCCGACGTCTTTCTGTACTTGCTGTAACCCTTAACTATGTAAATAAAAAAGTTACAAAGTATCAAAGTAATACAATACACTGTAACGTCAGCACCACTTTTAACCAGATATTTCATAACTGATGTAATATGTTAGTTCCTAGCAACAAAGCAACAAGAAAACAAACTGCAGGCAGGGCTTGTTTGGCGAGAGTGCTAAGGCAACGAGCCTGGAGTACCTTAGGACCATAAAGTCTCTATTATTATCTCTATTATGCTGAGCTCTAAAAGAGAAGAGTGATGTTGAATAATGGGCTCCACTTATTCTTTTAACTGATGCAAATTTGTTGTTTTGTTTCATTCATTGAGATTTTTCATGGGTTACAGGATAGTAGTATAACAGAACTGAAATGCATCTCGATCAAAGGCACTTTGCACATACAATGACCAGGGTAAGAATCGTTTTGTTCGAGTTCTGGAATGTGGTACGCATTGGTGTCGAGATCTAAACCAAACTCTAAAAGATTCTGGTGAAAGATGCAAGGTTGTACAGCCCTTAACCCCCCTCTCAGCCCTTCTTAACATGATCGTCTTTGGCTACAGTAGATGCAAATAAATCACATCACATCCTGTTGGGCCCAGCTTGCTGGTTGTGAACTTAGAATGTTTTCTCACCAGCACTTTTTAGTCCAGTTAAAATGGACTCCTTGGTGAGAACACAGTAATCGCACTCATTTACGGACCAGAACAACTATACCAAGACCCTTGAGAGGAGTTGGTCTTAGTCCGGTCACAAATGAATTCTGGAGCAGTTTCTTTGTGGTGTGGACTGTAACTGACCTCAATCAGGCCCAAATTCCATGTGTACTCTGCGAGTTTGAGCTAAATGGGTCCCGTCCCCAGGTGTGCTTTGCATTCTGGGATGCAGCAGAAGCAGAAAAGAGGTGGAGAAGGACAATTGAACCACGATCTTACTTACTCTAGCAGCGATGTACACTGTCTTCCTGAAATCTGGGCAGATGACTACATCCATCAGCTCCTAAAACAACTAAAAAAACTCTGAGGTTTTCAAAATGTTCTGTTAACAGCTGAAGGGGAGAGGATTTGACCGTTTGACTGAACCGTGCCATGTGACAGTAAAAAAACTGAGGTAACAATACATAGAAGTGAAAGGTGTT
>JAODKL010000039.1:8406580-8425093 GCA_026780765.1 Petrocephalus schoutedeni | reverse complement strand
CTGGGTTCTACACTGTAACTATAGCTCCTGACTTGAAGATTAGTTCAACGCTGCCTCACCTTTTCCTGTCTATCATTACTGACCCTGTTTACATCCATCTATCCTTTTAATTCCCCTATTAAGTCCATCTATCTTCCAACTGCTTACCCTGTTTAGGGTCATAATGAGGCTGGAAGCCTATCCCAGGCAGTATAGTGAACAAGGCAGAGGTACACCCTGGATGGAATGCCAGTCCATCCCAGGACAGAGACAAAGACAGACACAATGAAAAAATTAAAGGCGTCAATTAGTCTTAAGTGCCTGTCCATTAGTACCATTATCTCCCTCTGCAAATCAACATATTGGCATCTCTATCCATATATTGCCACTGTCCCCGATATCTGCCTATCTGGATACTACCACTATGTCTCACTATTTATCTGCATATTTACAGTCTACCACTATCTACATCTGCCTATCCACATATTGTTACTGCATGGCACTTTTTACTGCTCACTATCCACAAACTGCCACTATCAGTCATTATCTCCCTCTGTCGGTGCACAAATAGCCACTACCTACCGTTATTTATCTACATGCTGCCTGTTGGAAGCTGGTCCTCTCTAGTTTCTCACTCAGCACCTCAGCACAATTTCTCCCCTGACAATAGAGGCCAAACTTTGTCTATTTTCCTTGCCAGAACAAACCCAGTGGAAAGACGCTGCAAATTATAACACGGTTCCAGTTCTACCAGCCACTTTGTGTTAGAAAAGCATCTCCTCTTCTGATTTTCTCACCAAAGTAGTTTCTTTCACACTTTCTCCTATTTATTCTGTAAACAGGCTTCTTTAAATGAAAACCATATTTTTACATTGGTCAACACCCACTTAAAGCACTTTGTAAAAAAGCAACATAAATAAATTAAATCGGTAGCGAAGAATGTGTCTCACATGTGCTTTCACAGCATAGTATCCAGAAAAAGAAATCAAACAGTATGGTTTCACATTAAAGGCTAGGACGGTGTTATGAGACTGTGGTTTGTGCACGACTGGAGGCTGAGTATCAGCACAGAAGAGCTTCCCCCACAGTGTATGCATGCTGTGCTCTGTGCCTCACCATCATCTGTGTACGACATACTCTCACAGACTAGAGAGTGCCAATGACAATGTCAGGAGAGTCATTAAAAGCCGATGAAGGTCTCTGGCAGCGTCAGAAGACCTGAAGAAGGACAGGAACATAAGGGGACAGGGAGCACAGGACTGGTAATACCCTACAAGGCTGCTTGTTGGTCCATTTGCCTTTACAACTAGCTTGAGTTGTTAACTTGAGAAAACAGAAGATACCAGCTTGTTCTTAAAAATACCTGCAAGCTCTAAACCCATTTAGATGCTCCATAAATGAAATGATCCTTTACTTGCCATTTGCACAAGCAGAGATACATTGGAGGTTCTTTGCAAATACCTCATCTGGCTTTCCTTTGAGACATACACACTGCTGAGGGTGAAACCGGGAGTCTGAGTGCAGAGTCAGGCCATTTATCCAGTACCCCTGGAGCATTTTGGAGGAGCCTTACTCAAGGGTCCAGTGGAAATGTAATGACCCAATCAGGGATTGGGCTTGAACCAGCAGTGATCTCATTACAGGCACAGAGGATGAACCCAGGGAGCCAGACAGCACCCCCTGCAGGACATCCATCTTCTAACACTCATTAAGGTCATGGTAGGGAGGCTGGAGGCCATCCCAAGCAGTATAAGGCACAGGGCAGGAGAACACCCTTGGTGGGATGCCAGTCCATCATAGAGTGCATGCAAACACTGGGGGGAAATTTAAAAATGCCAAGTTACCTAGCTGGCTGGCTGAAGAAACAGAATATATGCAGCCTATTAAACTAAAGACCTAATTCCTAATCTCTCTAAGGAACATTTATTTCTTAATTGTGCATCAGCTGACCATAGAGGCTTATTCTTAACCTTAGGCTTTAGACCTGAAACCCTGAATGTCTCACTTAGAAATTCCTGAAATGGTCCCATTTGTGCACAAACCTGGGAGATAACAGTCCTCTTTGTAAGTCCTACAATTTTATAAATAATGCGTTCTGGAACAGCTTCTCCTGGCCAATCTTACAGAAGTCAATAGATGATAATCCTCATTCATCCTTTTCACTAGAGTACAGCTGGTGACATTTATTTCAATGGATGCCATTATTTTGCTACTTTGTAGTAGGTTTTTATTTAAACAGACAGTCTTATCAGTTTATGCAGCTGGCTGTTGTACAGAAGCAATTTAGTACTTTTCAACAATAGGGCCTTTACGGGGACCTAACTCTGCAACCTTTTGTTCGCTTTCCCTTTCCAGAGGATAGTAAATTATCCATCTGAATTCCGACTGCTTATCCAGTAGAGCAATGTCTCAGAGTCCAGTCCTTGGAGACCCAGCAGTCGGTCCATGTTTTTGCTCCCTCCCAGATTCTTGCCGGAGCTGGAAGGGAGCAAAAAACGAGGACTGTCTGTGAGTCCACGAGGACCCGGATTGGGAAGGGTTGCAGTAGAGCGAGATGAAAGGGGTCACACACAGGGGCAGAGTCACCATGAGGCAAGGGTAGGCAGCTGCCGGGGTTTCCCGAAAACTAGGGGCGCCATGAAGACTGAATTTCTAGAAGTAACATTTAAGGATATAATATAATATGACCATTTAAATGATAGCAACGTGTGTGTTATTTGCATTTTTAGCGAGCGTTTTCAGGAGAGCCCCCATCCCAGTTGTAATGGACTATTCCACTTTGAGACTTTGCACTAGCTAGCTCTCTTTTGCCACTGGAGTCTACCAGCTGTTCACTGCCAAACGAACTGGTGCAAAGTAACAAGAAGAAAATGGCACACAGGTACAAGACTAACATTACATCCTGCCGGTCTGATACCGTGGTAGGCAACTTGTGAACAGACAAGGAGAGGGCACAATTAAGCAAACCAATGCAAAAATTGAAAACTAACATTTGCAGAAGAGGGATTTGATAATTTTTTTTTTTATTTGACCGATTGACCCTCTGGGATAAGACCCCCTGCCGCCCCCCCCCCCCAGCAGCAAATTTTACCGAGAGCATTCTTGCCCCCCACCCTGATCGGTAAGTTTTACGCCTAGCACCCAGTAATTTAATTAAATTTTTTAAAATTCCCTCTCATTCTCTTTCAGCTCCAAAAATATCTCCAATGGCCGACTTAGTGTGCTCCATACCGCTGTCAGCCTAGGGCCCCTAGAGAAGCTAGTCCGCTCCTGGTCACAGTGGGTGGGATGTCCTGGTAAACCAGGGAGGAGAAGGTCTACACACAGAATGAGAGTCGGACTCAAACTCCTGTAGGTAGAGGGGCCAGGGGAGAGTTCTGCCCGCTGAGCCACAGAGCCACACTTGTTAACACATTATGAGATTTCTCATCTATTTATCTACAGTGCTTCCTAAGCAAATGCGCACACATGGTAGGGGTAAGGCACTGTCACCTTTACTGTCTTCTACGTTCATACTTGTGCCCATATTTTCCTCCTTCACTGTAAGAGATTTCTGTGAGGAAAGAGCACTCGCCAGCAGTTCACCGCCCTCTAAGAATGGCCCGAGATCCCCTCGCCCATGGCAGATGTTTTGTCTGGCTAGCGGCCTCTGCCCATCTCTGGCTGCTTGCCCGTCCACGTGAGGGAAATCGGTGAGCACACAGCAGAAGGAAAGAGAGGGACAGGGGAGAGAGGGAGAGAAAGAGAGAGAGAGAGAAAGAAATGAACTGGTGGAAGAGGGAGAGAGAAGCTTGAGACCTGAGGTATTTTCCTTCCCTCCTGCCAGAGGTTACAGAAACAGTATCATAATGGCCAGCTCAACGTTATATGTTAGGGTAGAAGGAAATGATTTCTGGCTCACCAAAGATTTAAGAAGGGAAAAGTACACAGAGATCTGTACTTATTGTTTTACATGACAAAAACTTCTGTAAACTGTTTGAATCTAAAGATCTTAGCTTTAACGGTTTATTATTTTGTTTCCCTTGTTAGGCAGAATCATACATTGGTAAACAGAGATGACCTACTTCTCTGTCTTTGAACCAGTGCAGAGATGCAATGGCCACACCTACCAGTCATAGCGGAGCCCAGAAAGCACAGTCAGAATGTCTGTTTATGCTCAGGCAGACTTGCCACTGGGCACCGGGAACCAACCCCAGGTATTCAGAAGTGTGGGCTACGTGTTTTTCCTCTGGAAGTATCTGGAAGACTACTGGACCAGCATCTGTAGAAAATTCAACAAACCTTGGCTGGGGCCACAACAATTTGTCATAGAATAATAACAGAATAAATCTCGGTGCATCACAGAAGAATGTCAGACCACTGAGACCAGTGAAGACCATACATTGCTGAAATATAAATGCAGCAAGAGCTTCCCCCAGTCACGTTACTGCTGAAAGCCACTCAGGTCTCCCCGGATGTTGTTCTACTAAGCCATGAAGGAAGACGTGCTGAGACCCAGCCTCACACACCCATTCCTTCATACATCCACAGCACAGATTTATGAGTCCACACAAAGGCTAAGCAGGCCAAGAAGCCAAACATCACAGCCCAGGAAACACAAAGTTTGTTCCTTATATTTATTGTCAAATCGTTGTTTTTACTGGAAAGATTTCTGCAGGGGAAAAGTGGTTTATTTCCAGTGGACCAGAAGCAATTGGACTGAAAGTCCCAGCCTGACACATATGGAGCCCTGATCAGCGGCCGAAACAGCACAGGACGTTCTGCTACCTTTTCTCTGCACGACAATCACACAAAGCAGCAGAGCAACAGAAAACTGTCAGAAGGCTACAAAGCAGAAATGCAAACTATCCAAAAACCAATCACCTTATGACCATGCTCATAAAAATCAATAATTATAGAAAATAAGTTTTATATATATATATATAAATCATATTGCATTTTCACAATTGTAATTATTGTGTTACTACACATGCAAACCTTAATTTCTACTTTCACTTTTATTCGTGGCTCTGATCGGTTTTCTCAGTGTGTGTGGTGGAAGGCCGTGTACAGTAACATTCTCATTGCATAGTGGAACTGACTGTTTACTGTGCACATGACGAATTCTTGAAACTTGAAACAGTGCATATACAGCATGTTTTCATAGTAAGGCTAAGAGGCTCCAACTCTCAATGCCAGGGGCATGTGAGTTTTCACTCAGTGGCACCTCTTAATTATTTTAAACAAATAGGGGGATAAGTAAGTCACCAATCTGGTGCAAATCAATCACCATTGAAGTTTAACAGCAGTAGAAAACACTTAAGAACTTCGGGGCTCCATCCTACCGTGTAGGTGTCAAGGCAAAGGCACAAACACTATGAAATACCTACTTTCTACAACATGGGACCATCTGCCGCTGCAATGCCTCAGTGCACTTTTCTGTTAGTACAAACCGGGAACTTGGGAAAAAACGTGCAAAACATCGCTCCATAGCACCATCATTCAGGAGCAAAAGGCAGCACCCTCCAAAAAAAAAGTGTGTAAATGGCACCATCTACTGTGCTGCCAAGGAAGTCAACAGTTCAGTTTGAACACAAATAAATGAAAGAACCATACTGTGTGAATATTGTACCCTTACCCTCACAAACACAGATATGCCTCATTTCTGAAGACGCCAGGTAAAACACCATAAGCCTTCCGATCAGCCACCAGGGAAAAATATGGCCACCCACCAATGAATATTGACTGTTATACACACAGTGGCAACAACGCGGAAGGAATGAGCGCGGTTGCAGCTAGAGGAGCAATGAGAGCACATGGCTCCAATTAAATTTGCCTCAGTAATATATAGTTTCCGCTTGCACATTCATGCCAGTGAGAATCAATCATTAGATAACTGCAGAAGCCAAGTCATACATTCATTGGACCTACAGGGCATAATGCTACAGTAGAGCAAATTGAAACGATTGAGAAATGGACCACTGATTAAATGTGCTCTACGGCAGACCATTCTGAAGAGTTTTGTTTCTCACCTGCTGTGAAGGCTACTGGATATTTCAGGCAATCATAAAGACAAAACAAAACACCCAGTGCACCCAGAACATGTTTTCCCAATTAAAAGACTCTTCAGGGCCACTGTCACGGCGTCTGACCATACATCCTGGCTATAGATTTAGATGCCAGGTTTGAATTACGAGGAATATGCACGCAGGAAGAAAAAGTCAAGTATTTCAAATAATTTTAATTACACAAGTGAACAAAAACCAAACTCTTGTCAGTTGCTGCTACTTATCAGACTGGCAGTAAGCACTCCAGAATCATTTTCAGCCAAGCAGCTGACCCTGTTGTTCTCTCATGCGAATTACACTGGATGGATTATGTTGGATCATACAGATTCAGGGTGGAGCACAGTCTTCAGACGGGTCAGAGGAGGTGATGATGTACTCAGCCTGCAGCACCGCCCGGCAGGAGCATCACAGTCATTTCTTCGCCACCTGAAGCCTTTCGCTCACGTTCTCCCAGTTCACCACATTCCAGATGGCTTTCACGTAGTCTGGCCTGACGTTCTTGTACTGCAGATAGTAGGCATGCTCCCATACGTCGATGCCAAGCAGCGGAATAAGGCCTGATGGGGACGGTAGAAGTTACACCCAATGAAAAACACTTTCACATTTCTGAAACGGTCTATTATATATTATTCTGGAATGATCAGTGTCATGTGTTCCCAAAATGAACAAAAGAAATGGGTTAGGTTTTGGCGCTGACACTAAATGTTTCAGTCGGGAGGCTTGGCACAGAAGGAAAGCTGTAAAAGCTACTGTGGGTGGGATTACTGTGCTGTTAATAACTGAGTAACCCCACCCACCAGAGGCTTTAAATCCTCAGCTCTGCAAAGAGGTTAGGGACTATAGTGAATATTAAATTACACAGCAAGTAACTTCCAATAAAATTACATTTCTCTCTCCTTATCTGACAATCTGTTATGAAGCATGGAATTTTACAGTCTTCCAATCTAGTGAGAAAAGTGTCCCTGTACTTTAACAGACTCCTCATAGGAAATTATTATCAGGGTGCACGCTCCATGCTAGGGTTCTAACACCCTAACTCTGTTACCTAGTATAATATTTCAGGAATTGTTTGATGATTTTCCAAGTTGCTCAAGCAGCTTGAATGGCTAAAGCCTAGTTTAGTCATCTAGTCAGTAATAATTCAAGTTTTTGGGAAAACCTTCAGGACAGCTCTTCAGCCAATCAGTCCTCTAATTAGGAAATTGCAGTGAAACCCCAAATACAGAGTGGCCCTTTCAGGACTGGACAGGCCACCACTGATTTTGGGTGTTAAACTTTTTTCTTTAATAAATATTGCAATTATCAAAATATTTTACAAAATCATATTCCAGGCCTAGTCTGAAGCCTGCCTTTTGGTGCAAGGCATTGCCTGCCATAATAGTAAATGACCTATCGACCCAGCTCCACCCACTCCCACTAGTCAGCTCCAGACACAGGATGCCTTAGAAATCACACAAGCTGCTGCAGAACACTGCTTGGCCAATAGAGGTCGCTCTTCTCTTCCAGCATCAATGGCGGATTGAGTCATTCCAGAATAGAGAGCATGCCTTGCATTAACACAATACATTTGTTCAGATTGTGTTAATCTAACATGGAGAGATGCAGATTAGACTAAGATTTATCAATTCCAGTATTTCAGCAAAAAAGATTTTTTTGTGGCCGATGTTATTCTAAATACCTTAACTTAAATGACTTTAAAATCCCAAAAACAAGAAGCCTTGAACATCCTAACAGAGTCTGACTAACCCGTGGTGCCCTGTAGGGGGTCCTGGTTGGCACAGGCCACAATCCGCAGGCGACCGCTCTCCTTATCAAAGCCCAGCCATCCCCATCCGGAGCCCTGCACAGCGACCGTAGCACCTGACATCTTCTCCTTCATCTTCTCAAAGGAGCCAAAATCCCGCTTTATAGCTTCCATCAGGTCCCCTGTGAGAGGAGCACATTGCCAACTGAGCCAGTCTCTGCCCACCCAAGACATTAAGAAAATTCAACTGAAGAAAAAAGCCAAACTCATCCAAAATTATTTATCATTTCCATACAAGAAACATGGGGCAGATTTTCCCTGCGTGTCCTCAGCTCACCTTGCGGCTCCCCCCCACCGTTTGGGGAAAGGTTTGTCCAGAAGATGGTGTGGTTGATGTGCCCGCCACCATTAAACTTTAAGGCTGGCTGCAAAGCCACCTGGGCCGTTATGTCACCTGAAACAAACAGAATGCTGTAAAGTACTGCCCCCCCAACCCAAGTCAAGGACCCACTCACAATGCTGGGATTGTTCCAGTAAGCTTCCTGCTTAACTCGTCTGTTGGTTCATTTCTGGTCACATGACCTAAAGGCATACTAAATGTGAATGTGCCCTCTAATAGACTGGCATCCCATCAAGGCTGTTCCCCTGCCTTGTGCCCAATACTACTTGGGAGAGGCTCCTGGCCCTTTCCCAACCCTGTCATTGATGGGAGGTCGGAAGGCAGATTAACACCTAGAAATAACATCAAAAACCACTGAAACAAGCTTCCATGTTACATTCAAATAACCTTTCCTAAAAGATCTCCATTTTTGGTTAAAGAGTAATCACAAGAATGTGATTGGATCGGCATTTACCCTTGGCCAGGGCCTCCTTGTACTTCTCCTCGGCGACGTTGAGGTTGTTGACGTAGGTGGCATGGTGTTTGCTGTGGTGCAGCTGCATGATCTCAGCACTGATGTGAGGCTCCAGTGCCCCATAATCATAGGTGAGATCAGGAAGCGAGTGCTTCTGCCTAGATGCCAGGTAGCTCAGGGCGGGACGCAGAGAGGAGCAATACCTGCATTCAAACATTTGTAAGATCCACTTATTCAGTTTACCCACCTGCAGGGAAAGATCCCTACAGAAGTATAGTCACAGTATTTCACGCATTTTATATATGCAGTTACATCATGCAATGTGTTCATGCTTATCAGAAACTAGTGCATTGGAGTGTCAATATTTAAATACCATTCACACTTTACATCGATAGAAACTGTAATGAAGAGCCATGCTTGTCTTGTGCACTTGTTTACGCCCAGCATGTAGCAATGGCTTTGGACGCCGAGCTAAGCCGTTCATGTGCTTTTAGTAAAGAAGCAGCGTTGTACCAGTCTTTAAACGAGCTGTGGGTCGGGGGTCCTCCTCTGCACCCTTGTCGCACTGTCGCCGGGACACCTTAACCATCCCCACCTTTTAATGGCGCATTTTAATTACGCGTGAAGCCAGGCACCGTATCGGAGTTTCAGATCCCGCCCGTAGATATCAGGAGAGATTATCAGTATTCGGGCGAAAACTGAGACACCGACCGCGGTTTGGCTAGTTTGGGGACCGCTCTACGCCAATCACTAGCTGTTAAAAACACTAATAATTCGCACATGCTTGGTCAGATATGTTAGTGGCGCAACGCTACCGTCCGGTGTGGTGCTTAGATAACAAACGTTGAACCGCAAATATTGACTTTTGCGTTTTCTAGTAATGAAACGAAGTAATTAAGCAGCTCGCTATACGTCAGTTTTACGTCCATTTACCAGAACCGCGGTTGATTATCTATATAACATCAGCGGGGATATACCACTTAATGCAACTTCAATGAAGAGTCCACTAGCCAGCTTTTATTATAAAGTCCGTCTCATTTTCCCCTTCATTTTCTTTCTATCTTTTACCTGCGCAGCATGATTAAGGGAGACAGTCCGACACCCGGGACGCAGCGAAAGCCCGTCGGCGGCCTTATCCGCTCTCAGCCCGTCGCCCTTGAAATTCGAACTTAAACTTGCTGGCGACGGAACCATTTCAACTCATATCGATAACTAATGCAGTAATCTTATAAATCACGGGGCACGGGAGGCGTCGATACAAAACGGAGATTTTAATACGTTCGAACTTTTTTCATATTATTTTCAATGCATTTGTCGATTTTTAAAAGGGGTACACTTAATATTTGTCACCAGACACCCCCTGCATGTCATTATGGTTTGGCCCACTCCATTTTGTTGAACTCAGAATAGGGACGAGAAGCCTCGGGCCTATGGCTCTTGATAATGTTATAATAAGTCGCAGTGCGTATGATTTTTTTTTTCTTGGCTTTTATTTTTTGGTGTTATATGTATGGCAATAAATAGCATAACAACTCAAAGTTCTGCAATGTAATGCGAAACAAAAAAAAACGCTGTGCGACATCCCTACAGTATGTTGATAAGTTACACAGTCAAGTTCTGGAGGTTAAAGTTTTAAAATGGAACGTGATTGGGGCGATAAATCGGAGGCGAATACAGTTTACGGTTGCTATACCGTTATATAGAAATTTTAACATTTTTCCTTAAGGGTATTAAATTAGTCTGGTGCTCTTCATTTAAATGTGACTGATAGTAAAAGCAAGCAGTGATCGTAGGTATGGCGCGAAATGGTACGCGCGCTGCGCGAGCCGGCCAAGCGCTCCCGCGCCTCCCTGCCCAGCAGCCCGACCATGATGCTTTGCGGCGCAGTCCCCTCCTCATTGACGATGGCGCCTCTGACGATCCCGCACCGACAGGCGTAGGACAAAATGCGATAAAATAAAATAATAACACTCGGTAGCAAGACTCATAACTCCGAGCTGTCATTTAATTTAGTGTCGGGCTACACGGTTTTCTAACGCTGACCCGAAGCGAGCTCGGTAAGTGCGCTCGGCTGGTATCGCGGTGTCGCTAGGCAGGCTTAGGGAGGAAAGCGCGTCGCTCCTCGGTCGTGGGAGAGTCTCTTCCTTCTCCGCCATTTTGTAGCAGCGAGGAGCCACAAACGTATAAGAAACCGGCAGGTACGCGGCTTGGCCAGCGCAAGTTTTAAAAAGCTCGAACCCGCGGCCGTCTCGGGCGTCCCCGAGCGCATCGCGGTCCGTCTGCGCGTCAGGCTGCTCGGCCGTATAAGCGGCGGGGAAAGTGCGTGGTTGTTTTTTTTCCGCGTTTGTTTTTTTCGGTCCGGTCGGGGGGTAACTGGCGTGCCCGCACGGCGTGATGGCTAGTACCATCCGGCGCCCAGACCACAGAAACGGGCGCCGCTGCGCTCCGTGCTGTAGCGCGTTATAATAAACCGCCTCCGCTGCGGCCGAATCGCCGCCGCCCGAGCCTTTTTTAGTAAACTTCACCGTGACATAAATGGGTCGGGGGTGGGGGGGGGGACCACCGCGATTTCGAATGAAGCATCGGTTAGCTGCTGTGCTAGTTAAGAGGAATAACACAGGCGTTACAGCAAGGAGGCACCAGGCCAGATAGGTGTTCCGCAGTAATGTGAGATGCCAAGACAAAAATTACTACTCTTACTGCTTAACTAGTTATTTATATTATATTTCGTTTCGAAACATTTTTGTGTGCAGTCAATTTTGGAATTAATGGTGCTGCAGCACTTTCAAAATAGCTGGCCTTGGTACAGTTGAATTACTAACTGTCCACTTCCGGGAATTTAACAATTAATTGCTCATTGCGGTATACCTGCATCTGCTCCACCACTCTTCATTTCTTTTGGGATATATTTTTATTGTCCTGTGAAGCGGGGTTTTATACCTCGTGTTTTCTTCAGATCCCAGTAATCGCCGATTTTAGTTTTAAAGTTTCCCCGATTAGGTAATTTTGCAGCGGAATGACCTTTGCAGGGGATTCATCCATGTGAAGGGGGTGTGTTTTGTGTAATAGAGGAGCCAGCTATATGACATTCACACACTGGCGGGCTCGCAAATAGTCTGTCTTAAATGATGCATTGGTTTTAAAATGCTCCTCTTGTCTCTTCTTCAGTCGTGCCCCTTCAGAGTTCAGAATGACTAATGAGGAACCTCTACCAAAGAAGGTAATTATGGTCCTTAAAGTATTTTGTGTTTTTGCTGACTTGATGTTTCCTTTTTGGCATAAGTGGCCTCGTTGATTTAACTTGTATGTTTGTTTAGGTTCGCCTTAGTGAGTCTGACCTGAAGACACTCACCAGAGAGGAGCTGTGTGCCAGGTAAATGGAGCATCTTTTGGTCTGTTACAGTTTATTCCTGCTGGTACTGTCACCTGTTTGCATATTTTGGTCATCAGCAGATGTGTGTATTTTCCCTACAAAAGAGTTTTACTTCACTTGAGTAAAACTCTGGGTTTCACTTTATACATTCCATATAAGGAAGTGAATGAGGTGGTTGCCGTTTTAAAGAGCTGAATTCCTTTTTTAACTATTTTTATTTCTTTCCCGAGTCAAAAAATAACTTGCTAATGTATTCAAAATCAGGAACTGGACAGTTTGATATTCTCGTGATTTATTATTTGCATGTAACTTTGTAGAAAGGCTATTTAAATCAATTAAAATGTAGATTTGGAATTTGAGACTATTGCTCTAATATGAGGTCTGTAAACTGCCGTTAGGAATGTTCGTATTGATCTCACACGAATAATCAGTATTCAGCTGCGTGCAACATCACTTCAGGATATTTCAGACTGGGGTGGCAATTTGAGATTCTCTGGTTAGTTTTGTTCTGTGGCATTCAGTGTTTAACGTTTTCAGTTGTTTGCCTGTTTGAATTTTTTGACTGATTTTTATTTTCTAACTTTAGGTGGAAGCAGCATGAAGCCTATGTCCAGTTGCTAGAGGCGAAATATGCAGATCTGAATTGTAAGCTAATTTTCATAAGTGATTTGGGAGCTGGGGAAGTGTCTTAAACGTGCATCCATGAATTAGTCTGTGACGGGACATTCTGCTTGTTGCTTATTTGCTATATTTCAGACATTTTCTGACTTTTGTATGCATATAATTCCTTTGTTGTGCCTAAGATGCTTCCGGTTTGTAAGGACAGTGTCGCGCCTGGAGTGTGCTGTCCCATAGTGTTTCCCCGCTGCTTGGCATCTGCCGGGGGCCTGAAAAGTGACAGGCACCTCTCTCACAGATGGCCTCACTTAGACACTTTTCTCCTTTCCCTGTGGCGCTGCTGCAGCCAATGACCTGACCGGTCTGAAGGAGTCAGAGGAGAAGCTGAAGCAGCAGCAGCAGGAGTCTGCGAGAAGGGAGAACATCCTGGTCATGCGGCTCGCTACCAAGGAGCAGGAGATGCAAGAGTGCACGGTGAGTGAGGGCTTCAGTGCTTCGCTCGACGCTATTTGGAGCTGAAGCAGCCTTCCAGCGCCTAAAGCAGCGCAAATGAGTACAGAGCCACTGTTCTTGCAGACCAGAGCTGGTGATTGTTAACTGGGGGGTGTGGCAGGAGGACTGGGAGTAAGATGCCCCATCTGAGAACTTTGGCATAGCCACTCCTAATAGGCCTAAGTGGTGTCTCTCTGGATGAAAGTTGAGGCTTAACATTCACTGCTAATAATCAGTTCCTTGAACAGGGATGAAGATGTAGAAATTCTGTTAAGGCTGTCTTAATTTTTTTTTTAACTTTTTTTTTTTCCACTTCTCCAATGGTTACTTTTATTTTTTGTGTGCAATGGGTAGGCTGGACTGCAGCGTTTCCCAACCTTGTCCTTGGGGACCCACGGATGGTCCATGTTTTTTCTCCAAAGAAAATTAGCATAAGTCTGTTGTCCAGTCTAGCAGTCAGGTTATTGCTTCATATTGTATCTTGTATAGCTCCATGAGATGTTTTGGGGGTGTTTCTAGCTTAGCCAGCAGTGAAGAATTTGTCTGCTCATTTGTTACTTTGCCTCCTGCAGACCCAGATCCAGTATCTGAAGCAAGTGCAGCAGCCCCGCGCCGCCCAGCTGAGGTCCTCCATGGTGGATCCAGCCATCAACTTGTTTTTCCTTAAAATGAAGAGTGAACTGGAACAGACTAAAGACAAACTGGAGCAAGCCCAAAATGAACTGAGTGCCTGGAAGTTTACACCTGATAGGTAAACAACCCAAATACTCCCAGTCAAGACCTTCCTGACTCTCCCTCTGCAGGAATGGTGGGAAAGCAGAAATGCTCTGTTCGCCACGAGACTCAGACTTTAAAGCCAAAAAAAGCCACATTTTTGTACTGTCCCGCTTATAATGCGTAACATACCGATTTGTCAGGTGCACCTTCTATTTGCAGCTTTCTCTCCCCTCGTTCAGAGAGCTGAAGGAATCGGGACTGTTTGAAGAGGCGGTCGCATCCTGCTCCAAATGCTCCCCCCTCCCCCTAGAATGTTACTGTATGTGATGGAGAGGTGGGGGGTAGACTCCAGTTCGGGGTCTGTGATCTGTCTGCAGACTGAGTAATGGAGGAAAAGCCTAGTTGTAACCCCTCCCCCCAGTTGAACAAGTAAAGTATTCCAGTAAAGTTACAGTGGAGCCCAGCACTAGCTGCACCACCCAAGGCACTCGGGAGTCAGTATCGTAAGACTGTTGGCTTCCTTCGAGGTCTGTGTCATCTGAAGCCAGTCAGACCCTAAGAAGTGACTTGATAATCTCAGAGAGCATGATATCCTGAGACGGGTAGAGTTATTCTTTTTGTTGATGTTTTTTTTTTTATTATTTTGATTTTAATTTTCTTCAAATGCGGTGAATTGACAGCAGTGTGCAAAAAAAAAGGGAGTCTTGTTCAACCAACCGAAAAAAAGACAAATGTGCTCATCCGGTGTTATCTGGGAACTGACTGAATGAAACGCCACCCGCCATGGTCGGGGTCCGTGACGGGCTGCCGTGCGAACTGCTGTCTGGGCCCCGAGTTGTCAATGCCAGTGTGTACAGATGTGAGCTGATTGGCTCCCGTGCAGGTGAGAATGTGTCCACTGTTGTGCCGCTCCAAAGAGGGACAATTTAAATGCGTTACTGCTCGCATCAATCCTTTCTTTGCCCACAAGACTTTCGGACACTTTCTATTCCTGTTGCAATGCAATTTGTAATATAGGAAGGCTGTGATTCTCATTGTGCTTATTTAGAAAACATGCATTGTTAAAACATTCATCGCATTTGCAAATCTAAGCTAGTGCATTTACTGTGCATTTACTGAAATTCTTAGACTTTACATGGGCCTTCTGTGTTAAATGCATGTGGGGGAAAATTCTGTCCTGGTAATTTTAGCCCTGAGCAGTTTAGATGTAAAAAAAAAAAAAACAAAAAAAAATTGCATATTTGAAAGTGGTATGATTTCACTTTCATACTTCCCGGTAAGTGAACTTTAAATGGGTATTTTTGAATGTCTTCACTGTTGGCGATTGGTTAAATCGCGCATCTGCTTCAAAATGCATGAATTTATCAGTGCTGAAAACCTTGCTAAAACAATGTTATGGAATCTGGTCATAATTTGGCTGTGTTTTGGTGGACCTGAGAAATTGCAGTTTTCTTGCCAACGTTTTGAATGTTTTTTTGCTTAGACTACTTGAACACGGAAGTGAGCACACTGGTTTTAAAGACTTGTTCATTTTCCCTGTAATGTCCGGCAATATTTGTGTATGATTTTAATGTTCAGTCTCAGTCATAATGTTCCATATTCATTGTGGTTACTAATAGAATGCTTGACTATTTAATGATATAAAGCTTCTTCACAAGCAAGGACTTTAATGTTAACTAACTTAAAAAGCGATGTGATCCTTCTCATCGGAGTGTTACATAGTGGCTTAATTCCTGCCAGTCTGAAGCTAGTTTTATGTGAATTATATGATGCCCTTGATGCTTATGGTTAAGAATTTTCAGATTTATATGCTGAATATTGTATGAGCAATTTCATAGATTAAATAATGCCCTTTTATTAAATGTATAACTTTATGGTTGCAATGGCAAATTTCAATCTAAGGCTGGTTTGTGATGTTATGCACCCAATTTTGACCACCATTTCCGTGTCCCCGTAGCAGGAAGAGAAATCCATCTGGTCACTTATTTGCAAAATGGCCAATGCTGTATTTACTCACATTCTAGTCTGCCTATTTGGAATGGCAGAGGATATAATTGGAGGAAGTTAGTGGTAGATAGACTTCACCATGTGGGTGTTTTGCTCCCCACATACATGATGAATATCTGCGCATGCAGTTTGGTGCTGTAAGAGGTCCACCCGAGTGCTGGTCATTTTGTCACCCATAGAAATCGTTCGATCCAGTGTGGTGTTTCCATCCGACTATTTTCCATGTTGCATGGGTCGATTTTTTTACTGCTGCCATTTAAATTTTTTTATTGCTGCTTCACATATTCTAGATGTGACGTTGCCTTATGTCTGATGTGCTGAGTTGTGTACTAAAGGTAAAGGTACAGTATGTTGTGTAGTAATACGGATATACAACTGTCTGGTGGGTTGAGAAGGCGGCATCCTAAAGGTAACTAATTTGGAACGTATCATGGATGTTTGACCCATTGCCCATGGCCGCTCGTCTCGTACAGATGTGGTGCTTACCTTCTTTGTGGGGAGACGGGTTCATTATGTGATGGCGGGCTCCTTTCCTTTACAGCCAAACAGGCAAAAAGTTGATGGCGAAATGCCGGATGCTCATTCAGGAGAACCAGGAGCTGGGCAGGCAGCTCTCGCAGGGTCGCATCGCCCAGCTGGAGGCCGAGCTCGCCCTGCAGAAGAAGTACAGCGAGGAGCTGAAGAGCAGCCAGGACGGTGAGTGGCGTCTGCTCCCAGTGCACCCAGTCTTTATGCACAAGCTGCAAGCTTGTTGGATGACCACTCCACGCTCCCTTCTCTTCCCAGAGCTGAACGACTTCATCATCCAGCTGGACGAGGAGGTGGAGGGCATGCAGAGCACCATCCTGGTCTTGCAGCAGCAGCTCAGGGAGACGCGTCAGCAGCTGTCGCAGCAGGGCCAGGTGTCATCGTGCCACACCCCCGGCCCATCCGATGTGCAGGCCAAAGACTGCGGGAGAGTGGCCAATGGACCCGCGGGTGGCAGCCCCCCACTCTACGGGGAAGTCAGCAGCATTGAGGACGACTCCCCAGCTTCACCGGGTGGCCAGGCCAAGCTGATCAACCACTCTGAGGAGCAGCCAGGTCAAGGGGCCGGCTATATGAACCAGCTGAGCGGAGGCTACGAGAGCGTGGACTCGCCCACGGGGAGCGACGCGTCCCTCACGCAGCACTCGAACGACACAGACTCCACTACCGACCCCCAGGAGGATAAGGCGGCCAGTGGCAAGGTTAGAACTGGGGGTTCCCGCCATGCCCAGAATGGCCTGGACTCCAGCGCGAGCTCACACAGCACGGTTTTGTAACATTCTTTACACATCAGCTTTTTATATCCAACAAATAGTGTCATTAAACGTTTTGGCTGAGGATATTGTCCACAGTTGCCGGGACTCATCTTTTTTGTTTGTATTTTTTCTTCGCTTCTCGTGGTATCTCTGCCGCAATTGAAACTTTTAATTACGTCGCTAAACGAGAACAGTAAAAGCAGTGGATTAATGTAGATTCGAGGGTCTTTTTTTTTTTTTTTTTTTAAACAGTTTAATAGAACACTTCGATGCTCTGAAAGTGTTTGAACATGCCTGGTTCAGTGCAGCCCTTGTGTACTAAGAATCCTGATAAGACAAAAATATTTTTTTGCATCTAGTAATTACAGCAATGGCCAATAAAATGATGACACCACAGGTTCTGTCTAGTTATTTTAAATAGCATTGCCAATGTTCAGGGTGTCCTTAGTTTTTTGGTGTTAAACTTCATTTTTATTTTGTTCCCATACTAGGCAGATTTCTGTTTGACTTGTGTGTAGTTCTACATGTACCATGTGAAATTCCCATTATTCTGACTTCAACCCTTTTCATGTACTGACCAAATATCAATAAAAACTTTTAATATTATGGCTCTCTAATTTCTCCCCATACTTCTCGCGTGCTGCGGGGCTATTCACCTGGCATGAACGTTTCAGTGCTATAGTCCTGGTTGTTGAGATGTTGCCCATGTACTGTTGTGGTGTCAGCTTAACTGGCCATGTTTAAAAGTAAGTTCTACATAGGAACCTCACTGGCGCACGAAAGATATCCCCTTGGTTATGGTGCTCTGGAAGCTGCGGACTCAAAACACTCTTCTGCTCTCACACCTGTTATGCAGCTCAATGCTTCGTCCTGTACTCACAACAATATGGGCAACAGGCTTATAATCAACACATACACCTTGTAAAATGGGCGAGCTTCAGAGAGAACGGACTTTCAATATAGTGATGTTGAGATGTGTTCTAACTTATTTTTTGTAATGCCATGTGTTTTTTTTTTTCCTATCAGACTTCATACACAATTCAAATTGTAATGGGATCTGTTTAATGTCAAAGCCTGAACCATAGCTTAGTAGCTGTGTAGTACATTGGTGTTACAGGGTTTGGGAATAAAGAACTGAAAGTATGTCCGTGTGTGACTTCATTTTTGAGTTTAACCAGGCTTGCACATGAATTCTGTGGTTATGCATAACTTAATAAAACTATTCATGCGTAGTTAGCATTCTTAGTTACACTTCTTTGTGTCTTATTGGGCTGACACACTTGTCAGTAACTTTAATACTGACATGCACTCTAAAGGTGGAACGTAAGCCACAAATGTCTATGCAATTGTTCATGCACCAAAATTAACTTGACGTTTGTGTTGCCTCAAACTGGAGCTA
>JAODKL010000039.1:8381008-8406480 GCA_026780765.1 Petrocephalus schoutedeni | reverse complement strand
CGTAAGCCACAAATGTCTATGCAATTGTTCATGCACCAAAATTAACTTGACGTTTGTGTTGCCTCAAACTGGAGCTACCCGGTTTTTTTTAATTATTCTTTCTCTTAACCAATTGTGTCGCAAAAAGAACAATTTACTGGAATAATGCAAACTGCCTTGTTGAACGTCACTGCGCCAAGGCCTAGTCTTAATGTTTAAGGTCCAGGTTATTGTGCATATTTAGAACACGGGCATCGTAAAAATATTCGCTGCTTTTGCAAATCTGAGTGGGTGACTTCACTGTGCATATACGAACATTCTTACATGGGCATTCTTTGTTACGAGCGAGCGGGGAAGATTTGTTCTGGCGCCTTGGTCCCGAGTGCTTAGGGAAATTGGCTTAAGGTTGCTCTCCACACCGTCTTAATGCTACCATGTGAAATTAAAGAGTCGATAATATAAAATATATTGAGAAGAACCATGTTTCCCCGTCCCGACTTGGGTGACTCTACGTGGAAAAGTCTGAGAAATTTAAACATCTGTCTGCCTTATTCCTGCACCAGGGAATTTTGGGGAGTACACTTCCCGAGGGAAGGCAGTCTGATGATTCGGGTACCTATACGCGGACTATTAGATGTCAAATCGATCGTATTATCTACAGACGTTATTTCCAGTGCATGGAAGACGCTTGGGTATATGGGAATCGACAGACACTGAGCTGCATTTGTTTTTAAATAAAATGTACACACACGGGATCGTTTGACTTTTAGATATGATCGTATCTTCATTATAAGCGACAGATTATTTCCCTAAATGACGTATTTTTCAAAAATGTTTTTACATCCAGAGGCTGTTATACATAAGAAGCTCCCGAAATACGTAAGAAGCGACCAATGGGATGGCGTGATGGTGCGCATGCGTGCATGGGCACTCTTCGTGAGGATATGCCTTTCTTGGTTGAACTTGACGTTTAACTTCCGTATACTCACATTTTACTACAGCTTGCATGTTGCAGTCCAAATGCTCGATTGAGTTGCAAACTTTTGCCTTGTTGTAAGATTAAACAAACAAGGAGGACCGCTCTCTTTCGACGTTGCGGCCTCCCCAATACGCTGAATACTCCCACAGAGGGAAAGTTGTGTATCTCTTGGGAAATACTCCCATCTACAGCCACATGCAAATAAGCCCGGGTCACCTCACCGTGGTTCGGCACGTTGGTCTGCCCAGATATACGGGTTTCTGCTGCGGAGCGAGGTTTCCTCACACGCTAAGCAGGATCAAGGAGAATGGATGCCGATGAAGTTGTTATCGTTTCTGCGGCAAGGACCCCGATTGGTAAACCAAAAATTCCTCCATTTTATGCATTGAATGCTTTGCAGATTAACTTGTTTCTAGAATATATATCGGCGCCCGATTTCATAATTTACGAATGGAATAAATTACATTCCATTAGGATAACGTGTCACGTTTAATAATGTGTAGTTCTTGCCGATTTTCCTAATTATTGAAAAGCAATTATGATCACACTACTGGTCTGTAAAAATGTATAATAATTTATAATAGACACCAACTCGATTTAGATCCGATTTACTTTAGATTCAAAGGTATGCTTTATTAACACTATGACGCGGCAGCCGGTAAATTAGCTGCCGGGAAGACTCCGAGAAATTGTGCAAACAATATAGACTTAATTAATTCATAGCTTTATTGATGCGCTTTAGTATTTAATTTGCCAGGACACCAGACTCTTCCTTGATCGCAGTCCAGGGATGGCACCATTGGTTGGCCCGGCTCGGTACAGATGTCTGAAGTTGTGATTGGCTAATAACCCGTCGTAGTGCGATATGTCGATGAGATCCTATTGGCTGCCTAAGAGGAATGACTGTAAAGTTCCCTCCCCCGATTAAACCAATGGCCGTTTGTCAAAGGAGCGTAGCATCGGCTAACACTGACATAAGCGCAAGCACCGTAATTAGATATCTGCTGAAATAATCGTGGTGTACGTTTTAGACAGGAAAAACGAGTCAGTGTTGTCTGATTCATTATACTGTGACTGTATTACAACATTAAAACCTCTTAATATGTGTTTTGGAAGCATCAGTTTGTTAGTTGTGTTTACTGTGGTTCAGTATGCAGACCGCTTATTATGAGATTGCTTACATTTTCTAAATTTGGACAGGGTCCTTCAACGGTGTCCTGTCGAGCGTTCCTCTGTCGGACCTGGGCACTGCTGTGATAAGGGAGGTCCTGCAACGAGCTTCGGTGAAACCCGATGACGTGTCCGAGGTCATCATGGGACACGTTCTGACTGCAGGTGAACCTCAAACACGACCTGCACCACGATGACGCACTAAACGGAAGGGTGCATTTGTCTCTGTGTTTATTAGGTCGCTTGAAATGGCAAAAGGCTGTGATATGAGAATCTCCCTTCACTTTGTTTGAATTATCTGGATTTCGTCTTTCTGAATGACTCCCGAAATGTAATCGGATCCTCGTCAAAGTCTTAATAAAATGCTACAATTTAATTCAACAAATGGCACACTCCAGATTTTGCATTTACATATCTTTATTGAACAAATGATTTCAACAACCATAATGCCATCTTGAAAAGAGTACGATTGATGCAAGGTGTTCCATTTAGCTTTACACACACACACACAATGTTGGCTACCTGTACTTCACAACAGAATTCCAGTCCAATATGGTCTGATGAGGTGAGATTTGAGAGGACCTCAATGGAAGACTTGATACAAAAGATTTCTAAAGACCCGGGCCTTCATCACTCCACAATCGGGCAGATAGTTTACAGGTGGAAGAAATTCAGCCCCTCTGCTACTGCCAGTGCAAGAGCAGTGAATTGTAGGGTGACGGCTGTCTGCAGGTATTGCTTGCACTTGATACCTGTATTCATGTGTCAGCCTTAAGATTACCTGGTACCGCGAGTGATGCTCGTGGGAGGTTACACGGAGTAAACCTCTGCTCTCCTGTAAGAAGCGTCGCCGCTAGGCAGCCACCTGCGTGCTCCACAGCGCTGCTGGAATAGCATCCCGTGGACATGTACAGGAAACAGTTTGATCATACATTATTTTTTGCAGAAATGAAATGCCGAATAACAGAAAAAGTATGTAACACAAGACGCTGGGTCTTATGTTCTAAACGGGTGGCTAAAAGAGACGAAATGCTAGGCTCATGCGTTTTGGTGACATTGGTAATCGACCATAACAGACAAGAACAACAGTGATGTTGGTGTCTAGCAGTGCCAGGCTGGTGATTATTGCCATCATTGGGCTACACACAAAGCACGATGAGAAAGATTAATATATTGGCTTTAGGGTCTGCCTTCTGGCCTACATTTTCGAGGGATTTAAGGAAGAAAGAACTTCATCTCATCATGGCCTTCTAACAGAATGCTTAAAGTTTGTTTTAAATTGATTTACTTTAGATGGCCCACATGTTTGTAAATCATAATTAATTGCGGACCGCTGACCAATCGTTTAGCACATGGATTAAAAAAACAACGGAGGAGGCGGTGTTGGGCGGCTCTACTATCATTGATTCCGATTTTTTTTTTAATTAAAATATTGCATATTATTTTTTAGATTGTCCAGACTTAGTGTGATCTAAAATGCGGCCTGTTAGGCAAGACATCCCAAAAGAATGTATGAACTGTAACAGTATTGTATAGACAACCAGAAAACCTCTTACATATGCAGCGGGTCTGATCTGCAGTTTCCGCCTGAGGTTATTACCAATTGATGTGGTTCTACTGATTTCTAATTATAATGGCTAATATATTTCCGTCAGTGACCTTGATTTGAGTTCAAATTACTTGTTCGATAAAGACAATGTATTTCAAACTTTATTATTATCACTTTGATGATACCAAAGTCAGATCCCATTTTTGGATCCAGGTTATACTAAAGCAGGGTTCCTCAATTCCGGTCCTGGAGGGCCAGAATCCAGCACAGTTTGCATATTTCCATGATCAAACACACCTTATTCAGATAACTATCTGGCTTGGTAGGTGTGTCTGCGCAGGGAAATCTGCATACTCTTCCCAACACTTCTGTCACAACTGTGCATGAAACGTCTTTTTTTTTTTTTTCCACGACCTTTCAGCACCAAATTGAATGTCTGTTTCTTGCAGACTGCTTGGCCGCCAGTCACTTCCGTTGAATGCCTTCCCCTGTTTCTTGCCGGTTCCGTCCTCAGGCCAGGGCCAGAACCCAGCACGCCGGGCCTGCGTGGGGGCGGGCGTCCCATATGCCGTTCCTGCCTGGAGCTGCCAGATGGTGTGTGGCTCGGGCCTGAAGGCCGTGTGGCTGGGAGCCCAGGCGATTCGCAGCGGAGAGGCGACGGTGGTGGTGGCCGGGGGCTGGGAGAGCATGAGCAGGGTAGGCGAGCCTCCAGGTGCGTTTGGTCTGAGCGTTACTATGGAGACGGCTGATGTCAGCATTCAGTGTCTTCCGGTGGGACTCCTTTACTAGCAGTGGAAAATAAACGGGGTACAAGGCTGCATGGTTGTTGGTGCTGTTGTCTCCCATACGCCTGTCCCCTCCCCTGCAGCTGTGGCACGAGAATTTCACTCCATTCAGTGACAATAAAAACCTGATTAAGCTAGTGGAGTAAGAACACTAGTCTCGCAATTATTTTTTATTTAGCAGACAATCTTATCCAAAGCAGCATACCACTTCATTTTTTTTTTTTTGGGACTTCAAGGTCAGCCAGTCACTAGAGCAATTGAGGATTAAGGGCCCAATGTAAAATCACTTTGCTAGGCCTGGGATTTGAACCAGCAACTTCCAAATCACCAGTATAGTATCCTAACCCACAGAGCCACATCTGGGGATATATCCTGTCCCCTCAAATCTCATCTACTACAGGATTTTTAATCCATAGCTATTAGTCAGTTATTGATGCCTTGATGTGAATTTAGCGTTCAGCTGTCTGGGGACCGGCGTGTTTGAGCTCCCAGATCCCGATATCAGCAACCGTACATTATGACGTCATTAATGGCCAAGTAGATAATGATTCCCTTTGGACCGCAGGCCCCCCACTTAGTCCACATGCGAGCCGGAGTGAAAATGGGTGACGCCAACCTGCAGGACTCCGTCCTCTGCGACGGGCTGACCGACGCTTTCCACAGCTACCACATGGGCATCACGGGTCAGTCTCCTCGCCCGTCGTCCCGCCGCCGCGCGTCTTCCGTTTACCGTGCTCATGTTCTCGCACGTGCTCCCACCGCAGCGGAGAACGTGGCCAAGCAGTGGGCCGTCAGCCGTGAGGATCAGGACCGGTTCGCCGTCTCCTCCCAGAACCGAACAGAGGCCGCCCAGAAAGCCGGCCATTTCGACCAGGAAATCGTCCCGGTAACCGTTCCATCCAGAAAAGGTGAGCTGTGTTCGTCTGCTCCCATGGCAGCGACTAGCTTGCGCACTTAGTCGTAAAGGTCTTAAGGGTTTGACTCTGAATGCAGGACCGGTTGAGGTGAAGATGGACGAATTTCCCCGGCATGGCAGCAACCTAGACGCCATGTCCAAACTGAAGCCGTGCTTCCTGAAGGATGGGACGGGGACCGTGACGGCCGGGAATGCATCAGGTCGGTCGGCAGGACCTGCCAGCATCTGCTGAGAGTGCAGTGGTCGCTGATGACATCACACTGACCGTTCCCCATGGGTGTATTCACGGTCCTATAACCCACCAAGCCCTCTGTATCGCCCCTCTCCCATGATGCTTTCTGCTGTTGTCTCACAGGAATCAATGATGGTGCTGCCGCCACTGTTCTCATGTCTCGCTCCGAGGCCGACCGCAGGGGGTTGAAACCAATGGCCAGGATCACATCCTGGGCTCAGGTCGGCCTCGACCCAGCAGTTATGGGAACCGGTCCCATTCTCGCCATTAGGAAGGCGGTAAGGGAGGCTGTGTCACACCCTCTACCTTCACACTCTGTTTCATAAATATTCAGTGCTTAAATTTCTCTTTGCGTGCCTGGTGAGAACAGAGAAGGTGCTTTGGTCTGTGTTCCAGGTTGAGAAGGCTGGATGGCAGCTGGATCAGGTGGATCTGTTTGAGGTCAACGAAGCCTTTGCAGCTCAGTCAGTGGCGGTGGTCCGAGAGTTGGGCCTAAACCAGGACAAGGTAGTGCCGTCCAACTAAGCGGAATTTAAATGTGTTTTTCCCTAAATTAGACCAATATATTTGACAAAACTTGACCCATTAGTAACATTTGGAGATTGTGGCCACTTTCTGGATCCCATAACATGAATCCCATGTATTAGTGCCATCTTAATCCTAATGGGAGGAAGCTAACTTGCTCACTGGCTCCCTCTGCAGGTGAACATCAGTGGCGGCGCCATCTCGCTTGGTCACCCACTGGGCATGTCGGGGTGCCGTGTCCTGGTGACGCTCCTGCACGCTCTGCAACGCACTGGGGGGCAGAGGGGCGTGGCCGCACTCTGTGTGGGAGGGGGGATGGGTGTGGCCATGTGCGTGGAGAGAGCTTGAGAATGCACAATTCCAGTGCTAGACAGCTTAAGCCATTCCTAAGTCAGTCAGTATCACTGTACAATTACAGTGTTAGCCTTCTGTGAATAGTGCCAAGAAAAACCACGTGTACCTTATTATAGAAAGCTGTGGAATGTGTGGGGAGCCTCTTAACAGTCTGATGTGAAATCAGTGTGAATGAACTGGAATCGTTTACAGTATCACGAACCGGTAATGTAGTTATAGCAACTGTCAGCAGTACAAATGGGGTTCAGCTAACCTGATGAGAAATCACTAATACTGCATGTAAAGATTTGCCAGATTGATGGTTAGGAATAATATAAATTGTATATAAATATACACTGTATTGCTGTGTACACCACTAGCAATAAAATGTCATGGACTTGATGGTGATTGCTGGGATGTTCAGATGGACACTTATGAATGTGGGCTGGTGAACAACTCCCAGCTGCCTGTGGTGCAAACTGAATGAAGTCAGGCTACCATTAGTCTGTTCCCCCCCCAGCAATTTTCTGTACACAGCATAAGGTGTCTTACTTACTGCCATTTTGTGACTATATTGTATTCCTGATCTAAAAACATTACGAAAGAGTCTTGAAGAAATCTACTCTAGTCTCTTGCAATAATAGGTGTCTTCAGAGGGATAGCCACACAATGAATACCATAGGAGTACTGGTACCGAGTCCAATATGCATGTCCAATGTATCATGTACTTGTATTTATCCTGGCAATGGGCCACTGCCTATAACATACCACCTAATGTATCACCGTATCGTTAACAAGCAAAAGTGAAAGTACTTAGAAATGAACAAAAACCGAAGCATAGTGGACAGTAAACTGCGCTATTAAAATATCAACTCTGTGCAAGAAAACATGTAAATTAAACGAGAGTACTACGAAATTCTGTGATAGCTTGCAGCGCGTCAAACGATAACCCTTCTGCAGTGAAAATGACTGAAAACGACTTAGACTCAAGCATAATGCTGGAATGGTGGTGCATGGTGTGAAGTGTATGAAGCCCTGCTTTAGACAGCCCACGTTTTTAAATCAATTAATCCAGCCCACCATTTTCCACAGAGATGAAAAACAGCACTGTTAAAGAAAATTCAGTGGTATGGATGCATCCTACCCTAAAAGATTAGTTCCCAAAATGCTTTCATAGGGGAGGTAAGTTTACCATTATTGCCATCTTTTACCAGGTGAGAAAAACACACAATGAATATAAACAGGAAACACAGGCCATTTAGACCTATTTATTAAGTGTCCAACACAGTAAACCGATGTCTGCAAGTGGCTTGGGAAGGCAAGTGCAAAGCCTACATCCTATATGACACAGAACAGGAAGCTATGTATAAATAGGGATCAGAAACCTCCAACAGCAAGCAGCCCCTAGCCCTCCAGGGCCCCGGACTGCACAGCATCCTGGTAGGACGGCCCGCCCTCCTTCTGCTCTGGGAACAGTTTGATGAGGTCATCAATGCGGAGAATGGTGATGGCTGCCTCAGTGGCAAACTTGAGGCTCTTGGTCTTGACCATGGTTGGCTCGTAGACTCCCGCCTGCTTGTTATCTCTGGGCTTGCCATTGACCAGGTCTAGACCGATCCTGTCCAGACCAAAAACGGCAACCATTACAAGAACTGCAACCCTCATTTCCAGTGCATAACCTTCAATTGCAAGTAAACAGAAAGTTAAAACCTACTTGCACATCTACAGAATTTTGAAAAGGAGTTGCTCTTAGAAGATGGAGAATCAAAGAGGCAGAGAATGCAGCAAATGTAGATTAATATCCCATCACTGACCATTTGAGGTTCTTGCGCTCAGGGTTGACTTGTGCCTCATTGTGGAAAGCCCTCAGCTTGGCTACCAAGTCGGTGGAATCCTGCGCCGCATTCACCGCCAGAGTCTTCGGGATCACCAGCAGGGAGCGGGCAAACTCGGCAATGGCCAGCTGCTCCCGTGAGCCCTGCGGGAGCATGACTGGGTCAGAAGAGGCCAAAAGACATCTGTGCCACGCAAGACCATTCTACACCTAGTCATTACCATGCTTGTTGCATAGTTTTCCAGGTAGATGGACAGGGCTGCCTCTACAGCACCTCCTCCTGGCACAACAGACTTGGACTCCAGGACACGTTTCACCACGCAGAGTGCATCGTGTAGCGAACGCTCCATCTCGTCGCACATGAAGTCATTGGCTCCACGTAGGATGATGGAGGCAGAAGTGCGGGCCTTGGTACTGAGGGAAATGAAAGACAGATACTAACGTGAGGCCCACTAGGCATTTTTGGGGGTTGACTTGGCTTGCTGGGCTGCTTGCCCATACATAAGGGGACATAATTCTCTCATTCCACTGCATTTCAATTCCCTCAAACGGGGATCTGGAAGAAGAGCCTCACTTCTTGATGAGAATGAGCTCATCACCACACACTCTTTCCTGGACCACCTCCTCTGCCTGGCCAAGAAGAGATGCCTCAAAGGTCTCCTCCCCCTCCAAGTTGGACAGGGACGGGCAGAGAGTGGCTGAAACACAAACAGATTGGTTAAATGCCACGAACCCCTTAAAGTTTCTCAGCATGCAGCAGGCGGGCAGCTGTCCACTCACCTCCTGTTGCCTTGGCGATGCGCTTCAAATCTTTCTTCAGGACTCTGCGCACTGCCATGGCACCAGCGTCGACGAAATACTTAAGACACATGTCATCGATGCCTTGGGTGGTCAGGATGACATTAGCCCCCGCAGCCAGAATCTTCTGGATACGCTCTTTTGTGATATCCGACTCCCTGAAATAAAAAAACCATACAGAGATACCTTCACCATACTTATGGACAGAATAATGATCATGATACTTCCTAGATGCCAACTGAAAAGCACCAGAAGGTGGATTTAGAAGCGTTCAAGGTTAAATGATTCTGCCAATGTTATATCAGCTGTCCAGCCCAAAATGATTCCCAAAATTGTGCATTTTGGTAAGAGACTTTGGGCTACAGTTGATATTTCCCACGCGTATAACCACTCACACTACAGGCTAGTGTGGCAGCAATTTAAATGGGAATCCAAATACTGACATTCATTATATTTGACCGCAGGGGACAGTCCCCCATTACAGGCGCACCTCTGCCGGATCTGATCGAGTTTCTCTGGGTCACTGATGACGACTTGGACACCCAGCTTCATCTTTGTCTTCTGCAAGCTGAAGTCCAGACAGGCCACCTTGGCATTGGTCACACGCTTCACCATACCTGAGGGACGCATCATTGCTCATCTGGGGGGACTGACGTCATTCATGCCCACACTGGCCACCATTATGGGGCCAGAAAACCACAAACTCAAAAATACAGCACTCCCCAACTAGACTACCTACCTAACACATCAGTAAAGAAAAACTATCTTGCAGAAATCCCTACCATAAAACCACAGTAAAAGTACAGATACTGTAGATTAGCATGAAAACACCCCCATAAAACAGCTCTATATATTAACAGCCATGCAAATGGGGGTAGATTTCCGAAAAGTCTCAATGCAACAGTGTTTCCTAATCCAGTCTTGGAGGGTTAGGGTGGACCAGCTGTGGGTCCCTGAAGACTGGATTGGGATACGCCGATGGACAATATTAATTCCAACCATCAGGATATACATTTAAAGACGCTGTTCAGTCACAGAGGACAGGAAGTGGCAACCTGCAGGCCGCCCCTCAAGCTCTGGGCTGGCTGCTCTCTCCCACGCGTATAGCTCCCTGCGCCACCACACAAGCACAGCAGCAAACAAAATGGGAGGACCCCCCCCCCCCCATCCCCATCCCTAAGCTGGGCCTCACCCTGCGAGCCCACGGTACAGTTGAGGGCGTAGCCATTGACCAGGAAGCTCTCCTTCTGGCTCCGGCCGTGGGCCTTCAGCACGTTCACGGAGTTGATGGGGTAGCGGGCCACGCCCTTGCTGTCCACGAACTTCACCGCCAATGCCGCGTCCACCACCATGTTTGCGAAGAAGTCTGCATCACTGGGAGGTCCTGTCAAGGTCCACTGCCAAACCCAACCACAAAGTGACAACCCCTACTACGTCATAGGTTCTACTAGATCTACTGTATAGCTCAACAGCCCCTTACATACGAATAAAGCGTCCCTATTCCTTTCATCCCCCTGCATGTCTAGATCGGTAGTGTTTTGTAAGGATCGCTGCTTCTCTTGACAATATCCTCCACCTGAAATCAACTGGGTACCGCACAGCTAAATTCAGCTAAATCACAGCTAAATCGGCGCACGATCCACAGGTCGCAGGTGAAAGGATACACGCCGATGATTTTAGACGACATGGAGGTTTTCGCCGCATTAACGAGACACTCCCTGCCCAGGTCCTCCGTGCTGATGGTGAGATTCTCGTTGATGTATCGCACAGCCTCCCTGCATGGGGAGACGAAGCGGGACTCGGCATCAGAACACCAGCGGTCCTCACCGACCCTTTTATTATTATAGCTCACCGAGCTCTGCGGAGATGCTCACTTGCAAGCCAGCCGATATCCGCTGATGATAGACGTGGGGTGGATCTTCTGCTTCACCAGCTCATCTGCGCTCTTTAACAGCTCAGCGGCAATGATCACCTACGAGGCGACCGCAGGTACACATTTTCTTTGCGACTGACGGCACTAAACCACACACATCGCAGGTTCAAAGTTTGCTAAAAGAGTTCAGTTTCTACAACCTATATAGGGGTTTCTAATTTAATTCAGCTGACCAAACATAGACCTCAGCGACCAAAGGAGACCACGGGATGTGCTGTCACTTCATATAGAAGAGGCCGGCTATGCAGACCTCTCCTTCAGACAATGGCAGAGATGCTCTGTCCCAGTAGCATAGCCAATCATTCGTGGGAAATTGGAGTGACTGGTACTAAAATGGGACCTGGTGGAAGCAGTGGCAAAGGCAGCTCGGGCAGGAAAGGTCCAGCAAGGCACTGGCAGGCTCACCACTGAAGTGGTCCCATCGCCGACCTCCTTGTCCTGGAGGTCCGCCAGTTCACACAGCACCTTGGCGGCTGGGTGCTCAACCTCAAGGAGCTTGAGGATGGTGGCGCCGTCGTTGGTGATGGTGACATCCTGCGCAAAGCACAACATCATCGCTGATACTCAGCATCAGAGGTGCACAGCTCAGGTCCGGAAAGTAAAGAATCCAGACCAGGATTTTGCATCAACCAGCCAGTTGAGCATAAGGAGTCAGTCGCAGAGTACTTGACTGGTTGGTTGAAACAAAATCTTGGTCTGGACTTTTACTTTCTGGACCTGAAACAAATCAATTGTGCGCAGACCGACAAGTATAAATATTCTCTAGACCAGGGGCGTCAAACTCCAGTCCTGGAGGGCCGGTGCCCTGTGTAGTTTAGCTCTTTCCCTGATCCACCACAAATGATTGAGCTGAAGAGCCGTGTGGTACTTAGCACAAGGAGCTGTGAGGAGTTGAATCAGGTGTGTTAAATGAGGGTAATCCCAAAAATGTGCAGAGCTCCGGCCCTCCAGGACTGGAGTTTGACACTCCTGCTCTAGACTATCTTTGATCAGGTATCATTCAACAAGTACAACCGATTACAGCTGCAGGGCGACTAACCTCATCTCACGGCTTAACACACGACAAAAGCAATTATCAGCTAAAATGTTCTTAGACCTGCTCATCTTCTCCCCCACTCCCCTCCCTTAAACGTAAAGACCCGATTCAACCATCTACTGCGCGTCTGTAAAATTACAACTCATCATCCGGCGCCCAAGTATACTTACGCCGATGTCATCCACCAGCATTTTATCCAGGCCGACGGGACCGAGGGAACTTTTGACGATGTTGGCGATGGAGGACGCCGCCATGACTGGAAGAGTGGACAAACATTATCATTAGAGGGCCATCTCAATGCTGAACTGCGCATCCTGCCCCTTACATATGACAGACAAAAGGAGCTAAGATCACTTTAAAAAAAAGGGCAAGGTTATCCAGCCCTCCAAGTAAGCATTAATTATGCAATGCTTAATGAATGTTAAGATGGATGGATGCATGCATGAATGGATGGATGGATGCACAGTCGCACCCTATGGACGACAGAATAAATGACGCCCGGCACTCACAATGCCAGCAGAATGAACGGCCGGCGATGCTAAGCTAACATAGCTATTGAAAGGGAAGAACAATCCGCCCCACGATCTAACACGCTAAATACAAGAAACAGATGAGGCGGAACGTTTGTGCATCATAGTAATTATTTACATGGACTCAAAATGGCTTTTAAACACCTGAAAAGGAGCGATCGAGTGCGTTAGCTAGCTAGCCTGGGGAAGTACATCACACGTGTCTGGGTGGTGCACCAAGGCGCCGGCCATGCCGCGTCTGCACACGTCCTGCGCTCCAGAACACACGACTAAAAACACGGCGCTTAAGCCGGCCATTAACTCACCATTCTGAGTGCGAACCGACTCCCCGGTCGTCCTCTGGCCGAGGACGTTAAGCGGACCCTCCAGTATAGACATGGTTATCCGCTACTTCCAAAGACAAGAAAGAAGCCGCCTCGGCACTGTGGGTAAGGAAGCTGGCGCACGGACTTCTGGGTAAACTCCGGCGCTCTCTGGAATATTCCAGAATATTTCGCCGTAACTATGAAATATTTTTTTATTTAATGTTCATTCATATATATGTAACTGGTACGTTCGTGCTGCTTTTCATATTTCATATCTCGATTTTAGTGGTCATTTTTTTAACAGTAATTTTCTTACGTACTACATTTCCCATGAAACACGAATGACATATTTCCTTTTCCTAAGGCTTGCTTGCCCCAAATCGTGCCCTACGCCCTAAGAACTCCACGTTAGTGATTAGAGATAAATAAAAAAAAAAATCAAATTAACCCTTTCATTCATGAATTATGATAACCTGAGTCAGGATCTTTTTCTATGTGTTTTTATTTCTCTGAAGGGATGAAAAAACAGCTGCTGGCCACTGGGTGAAAGCCTATGGAGTGATGCAATATTAGCGTCTACTGTACAGGATGATATACAGTTATACCACTGAAATCAAGAAAATTGTCCACTGTAGTGACCACCATGCATGAAAGGGTTAAGCATATGGGTATTTGGGCATGTGCTCAGGGCCCCCATGTCCCCTGGGGGGGGGGGGCACCAAGATGTTCATGTGTGAGTGAATAGTGTGATATGGATGATATCAATGTTAAGATCTTCAGTCATTTATTATATTACCAGTTTCAAACGTTCAGATTTAGCCTCTCACTTGCAGGTGACTTGCGCTCTCACAAAACATGTTATTTATAGAATAGTGAAACTTTATTCACCCCCGTAGGGTACTTCTCTTTCCAGATGTCCCATCATGTTCTCTGTGAGACACACACACACAAGGGCCTTGCTCGAGAGCCCAACAGACATGTGATTATTCTGCGGAGGCCAGGCCTCAAACCAGTGATTTTCTGATCACAGGCATCGACTCCTAACCCACTGAGCCGCATACCGCCCCAAAATTATGGGAATGCTGCCTTCACGGACATGCCCGTGTCACCAACCTTTTGGAAAATCATATCCATCCAATTCCTGAAAATGGATATCCTGTTCAGGGTCACAGGAACCTACCCCAGAGGCTGCAGGTGCGAGGCAGAGAACAACCCAGGATGGGGTACCAACACCATTCATGTACACATCTGCAGGCAATTTGCTAACTCCAATTAGCCCCAGCATGTTTTTGGACTGTGGGGTGAAACTGGAGTACCTGGTGGAAACCCCATGACGACATGGGGAGAACATGTAAACTCCACACACACGTAACCTGGGTGGAGACTCAAACCCTGGTCCCAGAGGTGTGATGTAACAGCGTTTTATGTTAAATATAAAATGCAGATAAAAGACACATTACTTAGCAAGATTTCTCTTGTACCGAAAGAAAACAAGGAAAGACAGCAGGTAGAGTGTGGCTCAGTGAGTTAAGCCTCTCTGCCTGTGATCAGAAGGTTGCTGGTTCAAGCCCAGCCTTGGCATGTCTCTGGGCCCTTGAACAAGGCCCCAAACCCTGAGGTCCTTGGGCACCGCAAGGCGGCTGCCCTTTGCAGCCAAGCTTACTCTCATGGGGAGGGAGGTGAGAAGACAATTTCCTCATGGGGGTCAATAAAAGAAAAAAAGGTTCTATACTGTGATAGGAAATTAGTACACAATGACTAACAGCAAACCTGGCTCATTTTCAAATGTCCCATTTTATTCCTGCGACACTTTGCAATGCAACATGCAAATGCTCTACTAATCAACTGTCGGGAGTATTCCACTAATTTATTGCTATTGCATTATTTTTAAAGAATGCCTTCTTAAAATCAAAAATCAAGGCTGAATATGTCCAAACCGCACTGAATTTAAAATGACTAGTTACACTAGCCAGCCTCATTGCGTAATACTCAACTGTCAGATACAAAGAGCAAAACAACTTCAATGCAAATAAAAAGGCAAGTCGCCCTGTATTAGCCAGCATTTTAACTTCAGATTGAGGATTTTGGGTTTGACAGGACAAACCTCCACTGAAGGCAAATGCTCAGGGTTGAGTGATTTTGCTTTTTAAATTCTTCTGAAAACTGTCCCAAAAAGAAAAAAAACAAGTAGGACAGTGCTTATGCAAGTATGGAATTCTGTGTCTAACTGGAAACCAGTTTCTCACCCTAATCGGTTTTGGTTTTGGTGCAAGAGAAAATTTCATTGTTTCACATGCAAGTAATAGCACTGGGGAGTCAATGGAAAACTATGAAATATTTTTAAATAAATATTTTAAAGTTGTGCCTGAGAGTTGAGGTTGTACAGAATTGTATGGAAGTCTTAGGCAAAGAAAATATTCAAATGACCATACTGAGGTCTGTGAATTAGCTTAGCCATTCCACAACCCCCATCCTAAAAATCACTGCAGTATTTGCAGCAAACATCAAATACACATTTCTTAACTCCACCACTAGTACAACTTGTACAGCTAATCAATCTCATTGACTTTTTAAAAGTGATTCATTGAGCTGAATGTGAAATGTAACAGATACACGGAATGGCTGGGGTGCCCTTGAGAAGAGGAGTCTTCGTCTAGCCAGCCAACAAGTTATCAGTAACTTTCTGGAGAATAGGGGGGGGAGGAAATCACTCCCTTTTTGTCTTTCCTGCATATGCCACTAGGGGGCAAAATGTGACTAGATCTGAAGCCTATTACTGGTTACTTTAACCATGATTATCTGTCCCTCAACTTTCAATCCGTTTAAATCCGATCCCACCCTGAAGAAAGGGTCCCATTAAAAGGTGTTAGCCGTCTTGTCGTCTCCCCCTTTGTTCTCAGCATCTCCCCACTTCAAAAATACAAGAGATTTGACATTTTAATTATGCTTTATTTCCTCCAATACCTTTTTTCCCCTACAGAAGGACAACTAGCCAGTTAAAACCTTACAATATAGTGACAGCATACCTATAGTGTTCAATTAAAGTTTCCTAAAATGTACTTACATCTTTACAAAATGTTTACAAATCAAATGTAAAAAAAAAAGCAAAAAGTGCAAAAAGGTCAGTTTCAATGAACCAAAAAGTTTGACAATCCCCAAAATGTGAAGCAAAAAAACAGAAAAACAAAAACTACAGTCATGACCGCGCGCCTCATTTGAATTTTCTACATTGTTTAGTGTATTTACATCGATAAAAGGCCTTGATTGTGCATTAGAACATTTAGTTGTATTTTGGAAAGGATAATTCAACAGTGCTTTAAGATCAATCTTTTATAAATAACATTCACAGTATCCTTTTGAACAAAAATTACCCATTGCCAAAATATTACAAAATGACCCAAAAAAAACTTAAATAAATAAATATTCATCATTTAATGTATGAACTGGCGGTTGCTCTTAGCAGTTCAAGGGGAACTAATTGACTCTGCCATATGCAAAACATCTTAAAATAAACTATGAGGGGAAACCACATATTGCAAAAAAAAAAAAAAAAAAAACTAAAATGACATTATCTGTACAGATATGGTTGATGCCCACTATACTGTTGAACAACAAGAAACATTTTATTTGAAGTCCACATCAGTGTCAACGTAAATTCACTCATTACTTAGAATAACTCAGTTTAACCCCAGATTTAACTAAAAATCCTGGCAGAATTGTAGATATTTGTTTTGAACATCTGAAATGGCTTTCCTAGGACGGAGGAAAAAATGGACCCCAAACGGTGAACGTTACACGGGTAAATCAGTAGTGTCAACGTGTGCACTGGAAATATAGAGAGGAATTAACTCAATATTAAAATTTGTGTGAAAATATACAAGTACAGTACTGTTTTAACTTTCTTCCATGGTCCCAGATTTTTAGGTTTTAGTATTTTAGATTCTTAAGATGTTCCGTTACAGTAAGACGAGAAACCGTGAACTAAAATTCACCAACATTTCACATACAGAGTTTGCAGTAAATATGTACTTCAGGTGCCAAGTGAGTTCTTATATACATTTCTTCAGTACAGCCCATTTAAGCATGATCCCTTGTTCAATAGGTTGGTACGTTAGCAAGACTCAAAGCCTGATCCTTTAACTTGGATATTGCTGCAAACCCTTATAGTCCTATTTTAAAATCTACATTTGCAATTGTACAACTAAATATGGACATTTCAGGCATACAAAGCATGCTTACAGCCTCTCACTGGTTATTTAACTGCCATTAGCTGGTTTGTAGGCAAAGCTCCTGAGTATTAAATACAGTATACCTGCTAAGTACATTAAGTTAGCGTATAACAAACGCTGGCAAGCTTCATACATTCTCAAGTGACGACTGATGTGTACAGTTAAAAATACACTAAAATAAGGATGGAGGTTGTTGGACAGGCTTAGCATTTGCTAATTAAAACAAAACCAAAACAAGCACTAAAGCAGTATCAGATACAACTAAAACTAATTAAAACCTTTGCCTTGCTGCATAAGACCAAGTTAGTTTCTCCAATTTAGTTTTTGTCAGTTAATACTGATAATTACAATTCCGAATTTTAGCCCCAGTCAGTCCTTGCATTTATGTGAGGTAAATCATGGGGTGGGGGTATAAGGAGATATCCTCCCCCCTCCCATGAAAGCAACATAAAATGTTTTATTTATATGGCACAGTAATACTATATGGTGAAAGTCACTCAGTAATTCTGATTTTTCTATGTCCACAGTTTGCTGAAGCTCACAGAAACACCAGCTACATACAAGTCGCGTTAAATTGCCCACAGCGTCTAAAAATATAATCCCTTTTGAAACGTAACCCTATAATTTGATCAATGTGTTACTTTCAGAGTAATTAAAATATCTTTATTGCTATGTAAACCACGATAAATCTAATTACATTAATTACATTTCTTAAATATACATACATAGTGTTTTTAAACTTTAACCAAGTATGGAAGATGCAAGTTACTATCAGGGGAACCCCTTGGAACTAGATCAAAGTACACACCGGACCGTGTCACGCAGTCGCTGCGCGTCAGAGGGCAGTAATAGTGCATGGGGGCAGTTGATGAGCCTCATGCGAAACTGCTGGAGCTCAGGCAGTGGAATTTCTCCCTGAGGGACTGCACAAGATTCTGCTGGGAGACTTGTGGCTCGCTCCACAGGTAGTGGGCCAGGCTGTCCTGGTCGGGGAATGCAGGGGGCGGGATGCGGGGGCTGGTTCTGATGGGTGTGCAGGGGAGGCTGATGGAGGGCCCTTGGCCAGCACGCTCGGCTCGGTTCGCACAAGGCGTGGATACGGCCAGTGGGTCCTTGTGCGGAGCTCCGTCCCCGAGCTCTTCGTCGTCAGACTTGATCTCCACGTAATCGTCGTCGTCATCGTCATTGTCTTTGAAGTTGGCGTGGTAGTTCTGAGTGGCCCTGAGAGCATTGGACGTGGGACTTTTGTTCACCACCACCACCACCTGCTGCGAGTCCTGGAGGGTCAAGTCAGAGTAACGCTCGGGAAGACTGGACTGCCGACCTGAGTACCCAAGCCTGGCGAACGCAGATCCCCGGCTCCCCTCACCCATCAAGCTAATGCCGGGACCTACAATGTTGTCCCCTCCCAAATGATCTCCATTCTTGCCATTTGTGGCTATGGAGGAAGAGGACTGACATCTGTTATAAGGAAGTGCTTTAGCAGAGAGGGTTTGTCGGTCCAGAGAATTATAGACGTGCTCATGGCTCAAGTTCTCCTTGTTGGGCTGAGCCATGCAAGCACTCCACCTCTGGGTGGGAGACTGTGGAGGCGAGGAGCATTTGATGATCGGGATCGGGCCCACCAGGCTCAACTGTTTCTCAGGAGAAGATACCAAACTCTCCTTCTGAAGGGGAGCTTCATTTAGGCAGGAGACAAAGTCCACCAGCTCCCCATTACTGTATGTGGAGTTGAGCCAGTCCTCATCCACACAAGAGCCACTGGCATGGCTTTCAGAGCTGCCCTGAGGTTGGGCCAGCGAAGGGGGAGAATGCAGACATTGAGACTCTAGGGGGGCGTCCTGCGGGTCTTTCTGCTCGCCAGGGGGCATCTCTTTGAATGGGATCTGATCGTATAGCTGAGAGTACTCTGCAATTTTTGCACCTGAGAAAAAGAAGGAAACCTTCATTAATAATGGAAATGGACATACCCTGAGCACAGCTGCATTCCTCTGAAAGCAAAGAGCTTCCTAATTAGTCACATCCACATACATTTTTTAAATCTACACATATTGGAAATGCATAAAAATAGCTTTACCAATTGCAGTGCCTCCTTGCTTCTTTTCTTCCAGAATATCTGCCAAATCCTTCTGCTTTGACTTCAGCCGGCCAAAGGCATGTTCCTGCTCTGGAGTCTTTGTCTTCAGCAGTTGATTAGCTTTCTTGATCTTCTGGCTATACTGCCTTGCCATAAGATACACTCTATTCTTGGTCTTATCTCCGAGTTCCAGGGAGAAATCCATAGCATCTGAGAAGATGCTACTGGAGGAGTCCAAGGTGTTGTCAAAGCTGACAAAGTCTCTAGGGAACAGGCCACCGCCAAGGCCAAGCAAGGCTCTTTCTCTTGGTGTTTCTGCCTTCTCTTTCAGGGTATCTGGCTCATCTATTCTAAAGCTACCAGTGCTGAATCTAGCTAGTTTGCTTTTAATAGTCCTGGTGCTCCCCAAGTGCCCTAGAACAACAGGAGACATGGGGGGCTCCAGAATCTCAATGGCCTCTTCTCGGAAAAGCCCTGGACCCCGTCGCCCAGAGGTGCCTTGTGCTAGTCTCCCTTGCTTCGAGGATTTCAGCGGGCTCTCCTGCTTTGCCACCTTGATGGGGCTGCCATGCTTTGAGGATTTCAGTGGACTCTCCTGCTTTGTGGTCTTGATGGGGCTCTCCTGCTTTGAGGATTTTAGCGAGCACTCCTGCTTTGCTGCCTTGATGGGACTTTCCGGTCTTGAGGCCTTCAGAGGGCTCTCCTGCTTTGCTACCTTAACAGGGCTCTCCTGCTTTGAGGATTTCAGTGGGCTCTCCTGCTTTGCTACTTTGATAGGGTTCTCCTGCTTTGTGGATTTCAGTGGGCTCTCCTGTGTTGAGGCCTTGATGGGGCTCACCTGCTTTGTGGATTTCAGCGGGCTCTCCTGCTTTGCTACCTTGATAGGGCTTTCTTGCTTTGAGGATTTCAATGGACTCTCCTGCTTTGTGGTCTTGATGGGGCTCTCCTGCTTGGCCACCTTGAGGGGGCTCCCCTGCTTTGAGGATTTCAGAGGGCTCTCCTGCTTGGCCACCTTGAGGGGGCTCTCGTGCTTTGAGGATCTCAGAGGGCTCCCCTGCTTGGCCACCTTGAGGGGGCTCCCCTGCTTTGAGGATTTCACAGGATTCTCCTGCTTTGCCACTTTCACAGGGCTCTCCTCGCCATTCACTGGGAATGCAGCTGTAAGCCTGTCCTGCTTCTTCTCATTCTTCTTGATGTAGTTCTCCAGATCATTCCAGATCTCATCCACCTTCTCTGACATGTTGCCAGCAGGGGACCTGTGCACAAGAGAATCTGAATTGGAAGAGGAGTCCATCTCCATGGAGACCCGGCGTTCATCTTCACAGCTCTGCAGACTGTCCTCAGAGAGAAACCTGTCTAAGGTATCACTGCCAGCAGAAACTGGCTGGAGAAACATGGTGTCCTGTTCGCCCACAGCTGGACTGTGCAACGGCTCAGGAGGTTGGTCCAAGAAACCAATGGTGTCATAGATATTTTCCTCCACAATTTTCAGTTCGCATGTCCCGAAAGGAACACCATCCTTGGATGGGGAAAGGTGAACATCAGACGAATTTAGAGACTCAGTCATTCCTGTAGACGTGGCAGACTGCTCTGCCTTTTTGCTTTGTGTCAGTTTCTCCTCCTTTGTCGCCTGAGAATAATGGGTGCTCTCTGGTTCTCTGCAAATTAGCCCCATGGACTTCAGGTCCTCATAGCTGATGTTGTCATATACATTTTCAATATCGTCAATGGTGAGGTGCTCCGCAGAGCCTGAAACACTGCTGGAGGAGTCCATCTGCAGGCTGTCCCGGGGGTCACTAAGCCTCTCCCCTGGATCTGGAGCCTTGCTGTTCTTCTCGCCAACACTGCTGGCACGCCGCAGGACTTTCTTGCTACCGGATGGTGCCTCAGTGTACACTGGTGCCTGCGTTTGCTCCATGTGCCAGCTACAGGGGCGGCCAGATCCACGACTACCTCCCCCTTCTTCGGAGGCCGCTAGGTCGGGGTCAGATGGCTCAGATGGCATAAACATCTGGTAAAGGTCCTCCTCATCCTCTCCCTGGATGGTCTGCTGCCGGGTTGGGAACATAGCACGTCGGATCTTGTGATCTGTCCAGATGTTTCGAACTATGTGACCACCAGAGATCATGGCGGCAAGGTTGGGGCTTTGAGGACGAGCCAAGAGGCCCTCGGTTTGACGGGACATGCTGGGGTCCATCTGAAGAGAGTCCTTAACAGCCTGTGGGACAAGAACAATTATAAGTACACACAAAAGTATACAAAATACCATAGCATATTTACTAAATCGGAAAAATCTCAGTACTGATTCACCCATATGAACTTCAGAGCAGACCGTAAGTCACTGCTGCAACCAGAGTGGGAGTTTTGGTGGGATCAGTCTCGGTACCTGCAAATCCTGCATTCCGATATTGCAGTCACGCCATCGGTCGATGCAGTCGACCGACGCTTGTGGGTTGAGTCTCTTCATAGTTCCTTTACCTTGACCTTTCGACTTCTTCCCTTTAACCTGCAGGCAAAAATTTACAGAGTTGTTTCTATGCCAAATCTGCCAAACAAAGAATAAAACTGAAATTCTGGCCAACGCACAGAGGAACATTTTGACTATGTGATTAAACCAACGACATTACGGGTATGTGTATGTGTAATATATCATAATTTATTACATTGCTAAGCCCAACATCATGGCGACTCACCAAGCCTGGTTCGGCATCATTGTCGGCTTCTGGAAGGTGTGGGTTGTCATCACAGTCACTAGGCTCTGCTGGGTCCAGAGACTCCTGTGATTGGCTCACTAAACTCCTGGTCCGGCCAATTGAGGCCAGTAGCCCCTCTCTGGGGCTAAGATGGGACATAGGCGACAGGAGGGCAACTCCAAGACTTCCCCGCTGTGGAAAACAAATTATTTTTTAGACCATAAGTAAACCATACCAAGCCTCCATATAGCATTTCATTTGCGGTCAAGTCATCAGCTAGTTTAAGACGAGCTCACAAGTTGAAGCAAAAACACATAATGGAGAGGGGCTTACCTTTTGTGGATCTGGATTAGTGCCTGAGATAAATTTTGGCGAAAGAGACAAAACGAGTTATTACATCAAGCTCTTTTCCCACACATTTTCCATGGTCAACACAAAACAGGTTTAAACATGTCCAAAACTCACCACTTTGCTTTGAGTTTTTCAGCAATTTTGACAATGGCTCTGAAAAAGGACAGAAAATCATGGATTAGCAGCAGGTGCTGGAAAATCGAACAGACCATGACTGAATCAATTACCATTCTTGCAGGATTTTTCAGCCAATGGCGTGTTGTTGAGCATGCCCCCTTATTCCATCACTGTTACAACAGGGAAACGCTGACTTGCATGTTGCTAATCCTGCACTAATCCCGCGTGAGAGGGGCGAGACACAGCCGCTAGTACCGTCCTGCCAGCCGCACATAAGCCAGCTCTTACCGGTCTTTCTCCGGACTCGCCGTGGGGTGGGCCCATCCTTCGCCTGGGTTTTCCGGTCCCAGTGGGGGCTGCAAGTCAATCCAGTGGAATCTGTGGAACACCAAACGCAGATAACGGCTTAGTATTGCCAGCATGCGGTTTGAGCCTTCAGGCTTCCATGTCCAGCTGACATTGTGCAGGTCACATGACAGTCACTGTATAGATACTCACCCACTGCATCCATGTCCAATATAGCCTGCTTAGCCTGAAGACCAAAAAAAAAAAAGCCCATGAAAAAAAGCACATGAAATGCATTATGCTTCAATTCCTATAATTATAGACTAGTGTCAGAACCAGAACAAGTCTGACAGGCGGGTGGGGCATGGCGAGTGAAAGTTCTCAGATCGGGGGTAGGGTTGGATAAGCAGTCCATGCCAAGCCACATCCCAGGGATGGAACGGGTTTCTTCGTCTTAGGATGAACGCTTTTATTTAAAAAAAATAAAAAATAAAAAAGGGGACAGTGTCCGGCTAAGAGGTTACCTGGTGTTTTACGTATAAAAAGAAAAAAAAAAAAAAAAAAAACTCTTTCTGCAAATGAAAATTTCCTGAAAACTGAAGTTCACGGCATCTACATGACAGAATTGCGCGACTGAGCTATAAAGGTGGAGAAGCTGCCCTCTTTGCTAAGGCCCTTAAAGCTGCAAATGTACTGACCTTGGCGGGAATTTTCGCTGGGTGGTTTTCAAGTATGAGTCTCTTTAGATGGAGAATCCATGTGCGCTTGTCCTGCTGGGATTTTGCCTATTGGAAAACAATATGCCGAATTCATTTTACAGATGCAAATACAGAAAAACAGAAAATTTACATTCATCAGTGTACAGCATTGCATATCTACAGTGTGGGAAGTTAATCACGAAGGTAATCCATTACAGACAGCAGTGGAAAGTCCAGGTTCAGAAAGTAGAAATCCAGACCAAGGTTTCGTTCAACCAACCAGGTGAATTACTCTGAGACTGACACTTTATATTCAACCGGGTGGGTCAATCGTCTCTTACCTGCACGGTATGCTGAAGTTTGGGGTTTTTGTAATGGAACACACTGAAGCTCAGCGGCTCTTTGGGAATGACTTCTACTAGCATCAGGTTACAGCACTGAAAATGGAGAAAAACACAACCAGTCAGCCCAAAGTGTTCCGTTATGGATGCTGACATTCCTAAGTGTTTACTTGTGTAGATGTGGACTTATCCCTGACAATGGCAACTGGCACTTACCATTATGTGAGCCTTATAGGTATAAGACTCCTCCCTTTTTTTTGTGATAAGCAGGAGCTTCTCTAAAAGAAACAAGGTCCGCTCGTTTTTGGCTCGCTGGATCCGGAACGTGCCCTCTAGAACCAGCTCCCCGTAGCCAATCAAATCAGGGCCTTTCCAGTTCATCAGCAGACTCTGGATCTCCTGGTCGTGGTATGGGCGGGGGTATGTTAATCTCTGACACTATACAATATAACAGCCTTATAACTTCACTGTTCCCTGTTGCTTCTAGAAAATTGGTAAAATATCAAACCACTAAAGAAAGTTTACATGACAGTGTTCAAATCCCTCGTTGCCAACAAACATGCTATTCATGTCAGCAAGTTCCACCAACTCCGAACCTCCACCAATCACATCAGACCAACAGTGACAGCGGGCCAATCACAGCTGAGGGCAGAGCCTACCTGCAGCCGCACTGCGTGCTCATGCTTCCTTTTCATGTCATTGATATGCCAGGCGACTCTCTGCATGGTGTCGATGGCGTCCTGCACCACCTCATAGCGGTCAGTCTGCTTGTCCAGGTGGTTTGCGATCTCCTAAAACGCACAACCCCCACGAGATGGTTCATTACAACAATTCGAAAAGCAGAAACATCTCAAAAGGCAGGCAGGCAGAATCTAAAATTCTATCTAAAATTCATATACCTGTTTGTATCGTTTTGTTTGTCATACAAGAAACACAAGTATTCCAAGACAAAGGTAAATTTGTTTACATTCATACCTTTCATTCCAGAAAAATAAATAAATACATAAAAATACTTTGTTAGCCAGTTAAGGACTATTTTGTGTGATTCTGTTGTATTTCACCATCAAGGGTCTGCTTTGCATTGACCCATGTTTCTGTGACATTGTTTATACATACGTCTATAGATGTTTTTACAGAACCATGTCACTCATGCTGTTTTATTAAGTTGGTCTTACAGCCATTTGCACTGTAAGTGCCCAGTGCTGGTGCATATTTTTAGCCAAGTATCACCCTGCAGTTGTTTTTGCTTGAATTGCCGTTTAAGAACTAAGCTATAGTAAAGCACACTGTATTAACTCATTTCACAATTAATATTACAGCAAGCTAATAATTCATAACCTTCAAAGGCCATCAAAGTGCAAGAAGCTGTGGCTAGCAGGCCCATGATGTTTGGGAAGTTAGCATGAGGCAGTACTGACATGGAGAAGCAGGTGGTACTTCAGGATCCTCTGCACTGGCTTCAGCAGGTAGGAGCCCAGAGGGAGGGAATGATTCCGCGACTCTTGCCGTTCCCTGAAGAACTTCGCCAGAGCCTTGTTCCTCATGCACTCTGTGAGTACTGCCACTGACCTGCACAGGATACGGCGATGTGTTAGCGCCTGGACCCAGCCTTGGTGCACTCCTAGGGCCCAGCAGCACGGGCTGGGCCTGAATACATATGCCCAGATGCCTGGGGCATAGTGAGCACGTTTCTCTGTTTGTGTGTGTGTGTGTGTGTGTGTGTGTGTGTGCGTGTGTGTGTGTGTGTGTGTGTGTGTGTGTGTGGGGGGGGGGGTAT
>JAODKL010000039.1:8369264-8380837 GCA_026780765.1 Petrocephalus schoutedeni | reverse complement strand
ATTAAGGCACTTCTGAAGGAAAAATGGGGTCCAACCCAGTATTAGCAAGGTTTACCTAATAAAGTGGCCGGTGAGTGTATATATTATATATAATGTGTGTGTGTGTGTGTGTGTGTGTGTGTGTGTGTGTGGGGGGGGGGGGTTATATTAAAGTAATAAATATCACAGACATCTATAGAATAGCTTTAGGAATTAAATGCCTGTTGCATTATCTAGTTTCCAGGCAGGCTATTAATATCGTGATCAATTGCAGCAGCTCCATGGGATCAAGCACCTTTCCTAATGAGAAGATCATGTACTTCCCTCAGGGGAGGCCAGTCCCTGCACCACAGCAAGCCAGGCTGATAGATTACACTTCATGAAAGACAGTGACTGTTCTGCAGAGTTTTAAAGTGCTGGCAACAAAAGCAGAGGGAAGACGCTGCACAGATTTCTCCAATGCTCTGAGCATCAGCAGTTTTGAAATCAGAGGGAATCGTGTCTGTAATGAGACGGCCGTTAATCACTGGGGACACGAGTGCCCGTGCCCCCAAAAACATCTATAGATAGCCTCTATAAGTACGAGCACGCTAGCCCTTCAGCATTCTGTAGGCATACTTAAGAGACACTGTGATACTGTACATATATCTACTGGGCGCTAACTTTACACATTGCATAGCTCCAGAGGCTAACTGGGGAAACTCATATGGACAGGGGTTTTGTTTACTAGGGCTAAAAACTGGCCAATCCAGATGCTTTAACACACTCACATGGCTCTAGTTTAATTTTACTCAGTGACTTCGGCTCCAAATGCCCCGACTGGCAGAAGGTGGACACAAGCAAGTGTGCAGGCACACGCCAACAAGTCAAATGCAAAAGTGTACTCAAGTTCAAAATAAGATCCCAAAATATGAAAGAATAATGGGAAAAAATAAGTTACCTTGGGTAATTGGTACAGTACTGAGTGTAAATGTGGAATTCTTCACTCTAGAAAGGAAAAAGAAAATGGTATAAATCAAAATTACATGCACACATTTAAATTTTAATTTCAAATTAAATTTAAAAAATTGCAATGAATGAACAGTATTTGTATTAGGACGCATGAGAAGACATGTCTGCATATATACAGGCACTTGGACATAAAGGGACGAGGAGCAGAAAAGGCTTGACTGCTCTTCATACATGGTGTTAGCTCATCAGGTAGAACTCCACACGTCCTCCTAGTGAGGAAGTGGAAGGCACTCTGGGGGGGGGGGGGGCATAATCACATTCTGAGCTGGAAGGAAACTTAAGTATAGATGCAGCAGAATGATGAACAGGACATCCTACAGATCGCAACTCTTGGGATACAGCCAACAGCAGATGGCTCCGTGCGAGCGGCCCGGCACTGGCGCCCGCCTGCCCTCCGCAGCCTGCCGCGGCAGACAACCAAAGCAGGAGCAGATGCTGCGATTGGCTAACCAGGTCAATAAATTACACGCTAAATTTTACAAGCATCCAACCAGTTCACGCCCAGTTCGGAAGGCCGTCTCGGGGTGAAGGCACTCAGTTGGGCTGTTGTTGTCCATGATGCGGAACCTATGATTAGATTTTTAGTCTATTCCCTCCATTTTCATCCAGAATAATGCTAACTGCCCACTGACTTGTGCAACTGGCTGGTGCTAATACTCCAGAAGCTGACAAGTTCTACGCAGTGCTGACATCATACTGAGCTTCTACCTGCTGGTGCTACCAGTGCTACAGCCGTACCACTCCAACGAAGCACTCGGGACAAGGAATTGCTAATGACGTTAACTCCGTTCCACTACCTTGGTCTCATCTCGGGACAAAGCTCAGCATGCCTACTCATCACATTTCAACACAGAGAGAACACCACCATTAGCCAGGACAAAAATCCAATTATCTTTTGTTGGAAGAGGCTTTTGCAGATTTACAGCCCCACTGGAGCACTTTGAGTATGAGCCGAAGGCTCCCTTTAATTAGCCTTCCTGTTCACAGCTGGCCCCGTAGCAGCAGGGGCTGGATTATAGTAGACATACTGCTGATGTTTCCGAGGTGACCACATTCACCTGACCTCTGACCCCTATTGCTTGACCCACACAAGGTACCACAAGGCCTATGTCACCCTCACAGTTGTGTCCAGATGATTCACAAAACCAGCCCAAGAAAATCTACACACACTAGACTGGGTCTGTATGGCGTAAGCGCCACCACTTCAAATGCTCTATTGTGTCAATTCACTTGGCCGGCAGAACGCCAACCAAACTTAAACAATACAAATCAATCGTGAAGAGGTCTTGGGCTAGTAAGACCAGACAACACGTTCAATATATCCCCCCCATTTTCTTTGTCTTCCTCTTTGACGCACATTTCTCAAAACTACTGAGTTTATGCTACAAAAGAGCTGAAACGTCTTCCAGATTGTGTCTGGACTCAAAAACCTGGACAGAAGTGGGAGGAGATGACCACCGGTGACGCCACATTCTGCCATTTTTATGGCCAAAAGACAATGTATCAAGAGGAAAAACCCAAAACTCGAAATACTGCTCTTGTTTTTGTGGGATCTGAATCACGTATCCTGAGAAAAACATACAAAAATCAAACAATGACAAACGTCACAGACTCCCGAGGTATCGTGGTGGCAGCAGCATGAGGAGTCAGTGACCAGCAGGGGGCGGCCTCCCTGTCCCTTCAGTGACGGGAAGCCGGCTGACGGGTGTGCGAGGGCGCTCACCTTGGCCACAAAGCGCTCCGCAATAGCGACTGGGTCGGCCTGGCACTTCTCCAGCTCCTGCAGCAGCTCGCTGGAACACAAAAGGGACTCCATTACTTCGGGCTTTTTTTTTTTTTGTTCTAGTTGGCTTGTTATTGGCTTGCGCTCTAGAACCATGTTGAGGTTTTCAGACGCATTAAAAAGTACACTCTCCAGCAATCCTTGGCAGTGACATAGTCCATATTTGCTATTAATACATTTAATTCAACTGACAACACAAAAGAAATGACTTCCATGTATTGAGGGTATTCAATTCTCTCTCTCTTTTTTTTTTTATAGTGACCATGGAAACCATCATGGTTACAATAGGTACATGACCGAGGGGGTGAAGTGGAGACTGTGGTGTTCATTTCAGCAGCTAAGTGCTGTCATTATCAAGCCAGCTTCCCCCTTCAAACTAACAATATAAACTTTGTCCACACTGTATGGACAGGACTTCCAGAAATTTTAGCATCATTTTAGAATACTGATGTTAAAACTGATCTTTCTTTGAGCCGCCTTTAACGATATGGGTGGCATGATGGCACAGCAAGCATCCCCGCCATCTCACACCCCCATTGTTGGCCGTTCGAACCCCATGCCCAGAGGCGGATTATCACTTAGGCTACCCTAAGCCTTAAGCCTGAGGGCCCCCGGCCCACCTTGGGAAAAATGGAATGGTTAAATCGGCCTGATTTAACCTGAGAATACATGCTGATGCCAGCCCAGATAGATTTCCCTGCACCTTCCCTGCGTGGGAGTTTGAATGCTCTCCCTATGTCGCGTGGGTCACTGATGGTCCACAGAATGAGACCAACCTTCCCTGCAAATCCTCCAGTGGAGGAGGTTGACTGACCCATGGGCGTAAATCCCGGGGGGGACGGAGGGGACATGCCCCCCCCCATCCGAGGATTGTCCCCCCCAAATAACCATAATGACGCAGTCTCCATGCTACAATAATAATGACAGAAGCAAAGTTTTTCCACTGTGGGGACATATCTTTATAAGTACAATTTGACTGTATTATACGTGTCCCCTTCAAAAATTGCTCATGAGAAAAATTTTATATTTATTGTCCCCCCCTACTGTTAAATGAAATTTACGCCCATGGACTGACCCACCATCTTTATGTTCACCCCGCTGCAGAGATGAACCCAGCAGCAGTCTGGTTACCTGTTGAAGCGGTAAATATCTCGGATGTTCCCGAAGAGGGCTCTCTTCTCCTCTGGCCCCAGGGCCAGCTGGGCCTGACTGGAGGAACACCCCAGGTAGTCCTGTGGAGATGTTGAGAGGCAGCGTGAACATCAGGAGAGCATGCACAGGGTGACATTGGCCTCAAATAAGCTTCCCATGTGGTGTTATCTGGAGAGACCTGGACTAAAAACTGTCCATCTGGTTAAATTAGCTCCTTTCCCCATAGTAATATATTAATCTCCCAGTGGGAATGGATCTGAGTTTAACTGCACTGTTAGGGAGGTTTATTTGAGAAACAGGGTATTAGGCAGCTCCCAGCCACCCGGATGGCCGACTTTGTGGAGGAATGAGGCTTTGGGACACACAGCTGGTAGGACTATCCTACACTGGTCAGGCACCCATTGGGTTAAACCAGGGCGTGCTTTTACAGCGCCGAGTAATTCCAGCCGCCATGGCTTCCAAAGCCCCATCTCTCCCACCAGAAGTGCACTGGATCTGACACGAGAGGCACCAGACACAGAGGCCAGGCACCACTTAGGCGTCTGGCATCGGCGTTCAGTTTCACGGGGAGTTAGGCGGTGTCATTCAGCACGCCGGGTGGACTCAAGTCCCTCCGAATCACAGGAGAAACGTTCGCCGCCGTCCTCACACGGCACCGGGCGGCGATCACGCTCAGCTGTGCCAACCCCAAGTGCCGGGATCGCGCGGGACCCCTCGACCTTCAGGTGAACTCAGCAGGGACGGAGCGAGGCAGCCCGCCGCCCCGAAAAGGAAACCATCTTCCTAAACGGCCCGAGGTGGTGCGGATATTATAGCATCGAGTGAGCAGCATCTCATATGCCGAGCGCAGGAAGTGAAGCAGCGTGTTACAGCGGCTCACATCCAGCCAGCCCTGGGCTGGGCTTTCCTGCGTAAAGACACACCTGATTATACATTACTCACTTCCTCCTCTGGTTTTCATTTGTCTGATGTACTCCACGGCATTACTGTAAACATTCAAGAAGCCTTACCTCCTTTCAAGTTTATCATCACAAGAGCATTCACAGTTAATACCACAAACAATATACTGTATGAGCTTGCTGCACATAAAAAAAATAACTCATCTGTAACTTAGTCTATTGTAACTTAGTTATTAGATTGATCCCCCCATACATATGCCAAGGTACACAAGTGATTTTAAATCTTCACAGAGTACAACTCTGAATGTTTTATATTCCCTATAATCTCTCCCACTCTGGCACTGCGGAGATGATGTTCATATGGTACAGGGACCTGAAATCACTCCAGAACCTGAGGGACTTTGAAGATGTGCTTTGAAGGATATGATCTATGACCACGGAGTGCGTTTTGGCTGAAATGTGGGCCAAAACACAGCCTGTCTTACTCTTTGATGAGCCAGATGAACACGATATTCCTAAAAATAATAAAAAGAGCAGACTTCATAGGCGAGTAAGCTATATCCCCCAAATTAACAGCCTGTACCATCTGCTAATATTATATGCATTACTAATATATATATAAAAAACATGCACAGTTCATGTCTTCATATCCTTATGGGGACTCTCTATTCATTCCTGTGGGCAGAACCCTATTCCCTACTATGACAACCTTAACCCCTACCCAGCCCTAGCCTTAAGCAGACCTTAACCAAATAAAATACCAAGAATTTGGACATTTTTATTTTTTTGATTGCATTCACAGATTTTTATAAAATTGAGGTTATCCTTGGGGACCAAGGTTAAAAAGTTACAGGTTTTTAATCACATCTGGTCCCTACAATGCATGAATTACAAATACATACATACACATACACACACACACACACACACACACACACACATACACACACACACACACCTACCTCTCTGGCTAAATGATCAATTTAGACCTCAAGTGTCAAAAATGGCCCTAAAATTATTTCTGAAGAAATACAACCTAACTGAATCCTTATAAATGTTTCCTGTATTCCCATAATGCCCTGCAGTTTAGGCACACTGGTCCAGCTTTAAATGACTTGACCACAGCACACTCCCACATGCCAGCTCCTGTTTATAAAAGCTGTAGCAGGAGACCTCACCGGGCTGCCCAGCTACCCAAAGACCCCGAATGCTACAGCCGGGAGGGAGAGCAGCAGCCAGGAGGCTCACTTCCTCCTAGTGGAAGCCCCAGCACTCGCCCGGCTGACCCCTGTCATCCTCCACATCCTGCTGCCCCCCCCCCCCCCAACACTTCCACTTCACTTTGGCTTCATTCCGTCCCCCAGTTCAGATGGCCCATTTATCTGGCCTTAAGGTCTTTCCATGAGGAAGCAGCACGTTTCCCTGTTACAGAGGGGGCCTGTGCTTTCCCGAAGGCCGGGGCTTCCTGCTGGGGGCGGGGACTTGGCGAGCAGACACCAGGACGCAGTCAAACTCACGTCTACCCGTCCCGCGGCCATCTCAACCGTGTCGTGCCTCCCGTGGCCATCTCAGCCATGCCGCACTTCTCACGGCCATTTGAACCGCACCTTGCGTCCCCTGACCCCTCTCAGCCCTGTCGCGCCCCACGGCCCCTGGCCCCTCTCAGCCCTGTCGCGCCCCCTGGCCCCTCTCAGCCGTGTCGCGCCCCGCGTCCCTTGGCCCCTCTCAGCAGTGTCGTGTCTCCCGTGGCCATCCCAGCCTCGCCTCCCCTGTCCCCTCTCTCAACCCCGTTGCACCTCCCGCACCCTCCCAGCCGCGTCTCGCATTCCCTGTTCCCTGTCAGCCCCGTTGCGCCTCCTGCGGCCATCTGAACCGCGCCTCATGTCCTGCGCCCATCTCAGCTGCGCCTCGCGTCCCCCGGCCCTTCTCAGCCTCGTGTCCCCTGTCCCCTCTCAGCCGTGCCTCGCGTCCCCTGGCCCTTCTCAGCCTCGTGTCCCCTGTCCCCTCCCAGCCAGGCTGCGTGTCCCCAGGCCCTTCTCAGCCGCGTTGTGCCTCCCGCGGTTCACATAGTAGGCCTTCAATCTCCAGCCAAAAAAACGCAATACAATAACGCTACGCCAGTATTTGCTCACAGTACAGTCCCAGAAAAGCAGCCCGTCTAGACATGACAATTTTCTCTTCCTACTGTAGGGGCAAGTATGTGAACCACTAATCCCAAAAGGCCCCCAAGTGCATTTTTTTTCTGCGGATGTTTGCATGCATGTGAATGGTTATTCAAAACACGGTACCCAGAGTGCTCTCCGGTCAGTCAGTGGTACTCCTGCTGCAAGCAGCTAACCCTCCTCATTTGTTCAACTTCAGCATGGCGGGATGTGCATTTTTTTTCCAATGCATCATTTACTTTGATGTTATGCAATGGCCTAAAACAAATGACTGTATAGGTGTCGGTGTGGGTGTGTAATTTATGCTGTCGAAGTCTACAGTAAAAGAGGCAGTTACTAACCCCACCGCGACAGGCAGAGCAGGCAGCTCACACATGCCGGCATACACGCCTCTGTGGGTCAAGACTCATTAACTGGATGGTCGCCAGTTCCAATCCCACAGCTGGCAGGGTGATGCCACTATCGAGCTTTTGATCAAATCGCTCCAGGGACTGGCTGAGCCCGCTTCCCCGAATGCCTCACTTTGGATAAAAGCGTGGAAGGGTTAGGGTTAGCGTGGAAGGGCCAGCTGGTCGCTCACCTGCACAATGCTTCGGAGGTCCTGCACGTAGGTCCTCTCAGTGTCCAAGATCTCCTGCACCACTCTGTCCACATACTGCAGTTTGGGTCCCGTCGGCTCCGCCGCGGGTACCGGCGCGGGTTCCGTCTTGGCGGCCTGCACGTGCCCCTGCACGGCCTCCTGCCTCCGCTCCAGCTGCGGGTCGGCGCATTCTAGCTGCCGGGCCGGCACCAGCTCGAGCCGGATGGCCCCGGCCTGGGGATCAGTCTCTGAAGGGGCCCGGAAGGCCGGGGCCAGCGAGGAGCAGTGGCTGTCACGCGAGGAGGCAGAGGAGGACGTGGAGCTATAGCTAACGGGCCGCTCGCCGTCGGGGGTCTCCATGGGGGTCTCCGGAAGGGGGGGACGGGTGTCCAGTGGGAGGGCAGAGTCGTCTGGTAGGGCAGAGACAAGAGGGAGAGAGGGAGGGAGAGAGAGGAGGAAGCTCAGCGTGATGATGGCCTCAGCGTACCTCTAACAAAACAGAAAGGTCTGCCTATTGGGCAAGCCACCAACCACTTACAGGGTAACGCAGATCCAGGGTCCTTAACCTACGGTCAAATGACAGCGCCTGAGGCTCCAGCGGCAGTGGCCAAGCCACAACAAAGGAGAGAAACAACTACACCTTCACCGGCAGAAAGGCGAAACCCCACGAGAGGATCTGGGAACATCTGCAGACTTGTTTGCGCCTACGAAAGTCCGACATGGGACACCCACGCATCGTCGCCCGGGCTGCCGCGGAGGTTAGCGGCAATGCGCTAGCCCGACCCATCCTCCCGGGAAAGCACTTCATCCCCCACAGTGAGAGACACACCAAGGGCACAAAAGGAAGCTTCAATAAGCACATTAACTATGTAATGACAAGGGTATTTGCTTTTTTGGATGGAGGGATGAATGGCCGTTTTGTGCCCGGCGGTAAGCTCGTCACCAACGCCGGCGAGCCTGACAGAGGCCCTCTATTCCGGGCAGCCTGGTGCCATCGGGACGTCGTCTGAGAGACAGACGCCCGCTTCTGCGCCTGCCAGACCTCCCTGCCCAAAAACCGACGCCGTCATGAAAACCCCTGTGGTCTCCGAGATCTATCCGCACAAAGATGGAGTTCCACATTCCAAGAGGCACTGTCCTGGAAAGAGGAAAAGAAGTATTCTCAGCTTAAACTCCGTCAAAGGGGTGGGGGGGACGTCCCTGTTTCGCTGACAAGTGTGCTCGTTCCCAAAAGTATTTCCAACAGTTCAACTTAGATAATAGAACTTTGTAGAGGGCAAATACTTCAAACACATTTTTAACCTAATTCAAACATATTTTTGGAATTGGTTCACAGCTACGTAGGTTAAAATCTAACTGATGTACTAACGGGGGGGAGACAAGTAATAGATGCTTCTCTCCAAAGTCATTCCCATAGTTGGATAGATATTGGTGTCAGTGGAAAAAAACAACTGTGATTAGGTCAAATTAAACTCTGCAAATGTAGGGATGTTAGCTGCAGTTGGGCCTCCATGTCATTCTGTGCATGTATTATATCTGATAAGCACTTCGGGGCAAGTCTGTGAGGAAGGGCGCAATAAACGAAGGAACCAAAATTAATACAACTCTACTTCTAGTCCTGAACACCTGCTTCCCCCAGCAATACGCAAGATAATGATGGTCTATTTCAGTACTTATGAACCCCCCCCCCCCACCCCAAAATTTCCATACCTACACAAAGGAAGAGATGGTGTCCGTTTTACAGCAGGAACGAGGAACGAGCTCAACAGCTAGTCCTTCCTGCAGAACCAGGACACTCAAGCGACTGACGACTTCACAAGACACAGGAAGGATGCCCCCCCCCCCGGCATGGCCTCCATCAGCAGCCACTGGCGGCCCACTTCCACAGAATCAGGCTGATCTCCAAGGGTTGCTTGGAAACTTCCACAATGGGCTCACAGTGACTCCATGCTCACATACAAGACGACCAAATCTTAAACCACCAACCGTCTCTCCTGTGGGAGCCCTGCCAGCAGGAAGCCTACAGGGAGAACTGTTCACACATGAATGGTGTGGACAAGGATCCCTCAACACACATTCACAACTATGCAACCAACAGAGCAACGTGACACTGCTCGGCTCAGCCATTTGTTTTGGGTGCTCAGATCCCTGAAAGACCCAGGGCATCACTATAAAGAGCTACATGGGGCCCTACTGAGTAATGAGAGTGACAGTCCGGCCTAAGGGGAGAAGCAGAGGTGCATATTTGGCAGCAGGGGGTAGAGTTAGGGCGCAGGACTCACGACGGGGCTGAAATTGACGACACACTCGAGATGCGCCCCTGGCCTGCTCCGTCGCTGTAAAAAGCCAGCTGTGAAAGCAGGAGCATACATGTCACAAGATACCGAGAAAGAAGAGAAAGATTTAAGAGTTAAAGCAGGGGGTCATACGAGAGGCAAGGCATGAATGTATGACTTCCTTTGTTCCGATGCTAAAATGCTAAAGTTCAAGAAAACCACAGAAGATTTTCAAATGCACACACATCCGCAGCGTCGTCCCTTTTCAGAAACGCGAGACGCGGCGGATTATCTGCAAGGCTTCCCATCCCGACGATCTCTTAGCTTACTGCAAGACGCACAAGCGGAAGCCAGGTCCGTCACGCCGCTACGGGTGCACGGCCGCTAAGGCGAAGATGCCAAAGGGTGGGTGAGATTCTGGCACCCGCGGGGACACTCCCTTGGAAAAGTTCACAGCCCCGGAGCTGAGAATCCTGGCTTCGGTATCAAGAGAAAAGCTGAACTATGGGGCACTGAGGTAATGGTAGACGCCACAATGGGGAGGTTTACCTTTAGCCTAGATTATGTTCAACCTGATCTCTTTAATGTCCCCTGATAATACACGTAAGCCTGTATGTTTAGCTGATCCTTGTGCTGGGATTATGCTAGTCGGCTCTGTGTCGCATCGAGTCCCTGGTATTATATGGGATTCAAAAATCAGCCAGTTGCCCCAGTGCAACACTGGTCCGGCAAATCTGAAGAAGCGAATGGGACGGACTTATGAGGGTTAAAACCCCTCTGCTCCTACTGGCAGTATTTCAGCCCCCCCCTCCCCAAATCTCTCTTTGGATCATTATTACACTTCTTATAAACAAAGACAATGTTTGTTTATTCATAAAACGTGCATTTATATGAAGACAACATACCATTATATAATTAGAACAGGACAGACAAAAGTCTAAACAACAGATTTGCATCCAAAGCATTTCTGTAAACACAGCCAGCCTCCAAACATCAGGCAGAACAAACAATTTGAAAGATACTCCATCATCTAGTCATTTTTGAAATTCTTCAAAACAGGATCAGTTATACCCCTGTCAAAGTGTGTACTTCATACATGCCAATTACCAAGCTGTCATATGCATACTGTTGAAATCTGAATACAATTAGCATTTATAATTTCCTCACTGGAACTGTTTTGCACTTTCTGGAAATGTAATGCCGCACCCAAGATATAAGCCAATCATCTGCAAGTTTTAAAAAAAGGAACAAGTCTTTACTATTTGCTAGCTTACGTTAGACATTCATTTTATCCCATGGTAAACTGCACCATAAATGTCAGTGCTGACTTGCAAACAAATCCCAGAAAAGCTTACTTGATTTGACATGGTGAAATTTAGTATATACCATCCAGGTCATATTATACTGTGGAAAATTTGTGTGTACATATACATATACTACATTCTCAAAACTGGAGAACAACATCGAGAGTATGCAATTTGAGGCCTGGAGAAAACCACAATTCTATAGTGTGTAACTGGCTGGAATATAGCCAAGTCCTACCAAATGGCACGGAACGCAGAACTGCACAAAAAAATAAAAAAAAATAAAAAAAGATCATGAAATGCTTCGAGCTCAGGATAGTTGGCGTGAAGTAGACCGTACAGGAATTCCCACTGTAAACGGACCTGAGCCAGCAAAAAAAAAAAAAAAATCAGACAGGAGGGCTGCTAAAGGCACAGGTACATGGGT
>JAODKL010000039.1:8331434-8356413 GCA_026780765.1 Petrocephalus schoutedeni | reverse complement strand
GTGATTGGCTGATCAGTAATTTGCGTCAACGAGCAGTTGGACAGGTTTGCCTAATAAAGTGGCCGGTGAGTGTACATATAACGTGGCCAAGTTGTGTGAGCAGGGTTGCCAATGCATCTGGAGTGACACTCATGCTCACTCACGAAATCTATATTATTCCATTATAAACCTAAACTTAGCTACATCAAAAGCGTTGGGGCAGTTTGCAAACCCTACAGACCATTCACAAGGTAATAAAACTCTTACATACATGTAAATGTGTGTGCAGACCTGCCTTGAAAATCTCACACCAGCCAGCTAACCAAAGTTAGCAACCCTGTGTAAGCCTATTCATGCATTATCAAAGTGCCCATCTCGGGCAATAAGGACAAAATGCTGAAATATGCATGATATAAATATCTGCTGAAAAGAACATTTGAACGATGACCTTACAATTACTGCTTTAAGTGCCCAGGGAGTGAAACGGTAGGCCTTCAAATGAAATTGAATTACTGTAGCAGCACAGCTAACAGCCTGGAACCCAGTGTTTCCACAGGTCTTGTGGGTGGGGCGGAACAGAGCTTTCGGTTAGAAGGGAGCTTAAAGACAAAAGAAAAGGGACTAGACCCCAGGCCTGAGGCAAAGTCTGCTTAGACACAAGTGTGCAGTGCCAAGAGGCCCCATGCTACACTAGCAGATCCTCCCTGTGCGAGCGAGTCACGCAAACATAGCATTAGGATGCCACTGGGTCTGACACGCAACGCTTATCCACGACGTCTCTTAGGAATCATGCTGGAAGTGGGGAACCCCGTCGGCAGCCGCTCCAACAAGTTTATATTACAGGCTTCCAAGCTGCTATGCCTAGGGCTGTAATGCAGTGGCCCTGCCCTGGTCAGCAATGGTTTCCCGCACAGGAGAATCCTTAGGACGGTGTAGCAGCCATCGACACACAAGCAGCCAAGCCTCTGCCACATATAAAACAAGAAACAAACAAAATTCGCCAAAACGTGTATGGCTAAACGGAAACTGAACCAGAGAGCAAAAATTTCCAAAACTCGCTCAGCCCATTTCTTGTCGTGTGTGCGATGAGCGAAAAAGCCAGGCTTCCTGGTCACTCCTGCCTCATGTAATCCAACGAAGAACTCGCATTATATTAACAAAAGCATTTGGGAAGTTTGCTCTATGATTCACAGAACTTTTGATCTCTTAAAAGAAAAATGAAACGCAACCATACTCTCAAAGATTGGGGGCTGATGCAGCACTGAACTCGAGAGGCCTGGTGGACGTGCTCACAGTATGGGAGATGCTCCAAATGCCGGCCCACAAGCCTGATTTGGTACAGTCCTCTGATAAGTAAAATTACAAACCCTAATTGACACACAGCTCTCATATTGTAGCGATAAAGTCTCACGTCTACACTGAATGTCTGCATAGAATACAGATGGGTGGACAGAGACCTTTGTTTTAATCTAATTTAACGTGCCAGCTGGGCACACTTTCAAACTGATGTCATGCACGTGACTGGTGCTGGAAGAATATCACACATAATAATAATAATAAATAATTTATTATTATTATTATTATTATTATTATTACACAATGTTTAGCTTCTCAATATTAGGAGCCATTCAGTTCTTCAAGTGATAAAATATTTAGATGCTATAAACTAACCTAAATAATGCAAGTTCACAGGCAGCCTTTTTCAGCGCTGTTGAAAAAGCTGTGAAATAGCCACGTCTTAATTAATGGAACTGAATGAGGTGCTTGCAACTCTAAAAAGGGAGACGTTGAAATTTTGAGAATGAACCTCTTAATTCTGGGGCCATAGCCGCTCAGCGCAAACCAAACACTCACATACATAACGCGAGCATGCGTTAATACTCCACAGCTTAAATAACACTGGTCTTTGAGTACCGTGTTCCAGGCAGTAAAAGCTACAGAAACAGTCTATCACACAAACCGCCTTATACTGCACACTGCGCTGTTGTGCCTCAGGAAACATTACGTTTTAATAGCGAAAGCAAACTTAATCTTTGATGTTTGCGCAATGTCGGACCTCTTTATCCTCCACGAGATGAAATCTGCTGCATAAGAAATGCGATGCATCTGACAATTGTCATGGTCGCGTTTCTGTGAGCGCGAGCGTCGCAAACAAGATTGGGGGACCCGCCTCTTTGTGTGATTAACAAGCGAAATGCGGCGTCTTCCCATCAAAGCGTTTAAACAGCTCCTTGGTGACATTATATGGACGTATAAAGCAGAGACATGCCGGCCTTTCAGTCGAGCCCTTTGTTCGTGCTCACAGCACAATTTTCTGCATACATACACCCCTTTAGACTCTCTCCCAGAGACACCAGTACATCCTTCCCCACTGCACTGGATGTATGTCCTTGCTAAACTGCAAGGGTCTTAAGGACTTGGGACAGAACAATGCAACAAATGAGCTTCCCTTATAAAGGCCCAGCACCGGAACAAATCTAAATGCCCGCCCCAATTTTCCTTCCTCACTCAAGGCTCAGTAATGTCCTGTAAATTATAACACAATGTATGCCCCAAAGTTTAGAAAATCATTTGACATCTGAAATATTCAACAACAAAGAACAATTCAAGTTGCTTTATTTAAAGCACTTTTCGATGTACAGCACTGTGCTAAAGTGTTAGGAAATGCAAGAAAATTGTGTTTAAATGATCTTCATGTTGGTGTAACACTACGATGTCTGGTAAAGTGTGCTAGCTTAGCCAGTTCAAAGGCTCTCCTCAAGTTACCCCAAAATTTGCAGGAACTATCCAATATACATGCGTTTAGCATGCTGTATTTGGCTATTCAGGATCTCGTCAAATTTAATCAAGATAGTTTACCTTTTTCCCGTGATAATTTCCCCATGTGAAATTTGCCTACCGTTTAATGATGCTCTGGGGTCAGATTGACCCCAAACACGGGATAGGGGTTACGTACTAGAGATTGGCTTAAATAGACAGAATGGCCGAGGTGCCCCTAAGGATAAGTGAGAGCAGAAAGTGTTCATTTAGCCACTCAGCAAGATATTAGGAAGGTTTTTTGTCACTGCACATTTACATATGTTCTGATGTTAAAAGCAATGTAATGTTTAAAAAGTAATGTTCCAAAGCAAATATACACTTCCTACACAAACAGCTTTACGCATTTTCTTTGAGTGTGTAAGACCTTTGCACAACAAGGTTGTTCTCCCCCCCCCCATCACGGTCAAAAGGTACGGTGAAGGAGTTTCACGGAAACGCTTTACGAGACCCAGCCACCATCGGCGAGGGCACTTGACGCCCAGACAGCTGTGATATCATTACAGCTAGAGAAAGTGGAATGCTAGCTTCCGGGCAATCTGCAATATAACCTCTGAAAAAGCAGAAGTGCACAATTTTACACACAAACCAGGCCCAAAAAAAAAAAAAAAAAAAAAAAAACTCACCCACTGAAACAGCAGAGTGTGCACATTCCTCGCATGTCATCATAAATATTTGTGATGTGCAGACAAACTGACAGCAGGGTGCAGGAAGGGAACAGAAAATGAGCAGATGCTGACAACATCTGTAACTATGTACTTCATTACAACACAAGACTGGCCATCCGCATCCCAAGCACACGGTAACACACGTACACCACCCCTAACGCCCACTACTATCTGTATACCCTTGTATGCATGCTCTACTCCACTCTACACTCCATGTGGCTCCAAAATGTGTGCGTCTCGCTGCATAATCCCAACAAAAACTCCCATATCATCTCTGCCTTAAAGGAATGAATGGTATATTTAGAACAGAACAATACATTTCCCATTTTTTTCTAAACGAAAGGGTCCCCGCAGGCACATAGTTTCCATAACTTGTTTCTGGTTCACAAGTCGCCCGTTCTGTGCCGTTTTAAGTAGACCAGTCAGAGCATATGAATCCAGATGCGTATAACTAGGCCGGAGACGCATTCCCACAGCTGCTCGGCAGTTGGCTTGGAGCAAACATCTCTGATAAAATGAGAGCACTTCCATGTGAATATTGCGGAATACGCAAGAGCAGATGAAGGACTTGGACCGCCCCCACATCTTTCCGTGGAAAGATCTCCGAAAACCGCAACGATTCCGTCCTCGCAAGGCCTGACGCTACCATTAATATTGAACGACGTATGAAAAGCCACTATAGTTTCTAGCGGGGGTCTACTTTCGGAGACGGACTGCCGGCCGGCGCGTCTCAGGGAAGGCTCCGCGGGGGGTGGGTGTGGTCTTCCACTCCACGAGGCTGCAGTAATGCCGCGCGCCGCTTGTAGCAACCCTCCCGCCGGTAATTGCTAAACATGGCACACTATGAATGGAGGAGGATCACGCGCGGAGAGCGCCGCTCCCGCGGGCTAGTCGCGGCACGCCGCGGCGCTACTCGGGCGGCTGCTGGGGAGGGCACTCGAATTCCTCTCGAGGGACAGGGCAGGAGCCCCACAATGCAGAGGCGCCCTGGGAGGCCGGGGTCCGCGCCTGCCAGAGGGCCTCCGGGGAGCGTGCCAAGGGCCCATCACCTGGCCGCCAGCCAAGACGGCCGAGTGCGACCGAGGAGCCCCAACTCCGCTCCATTCACTGGCGGCCAGACGTTACGTTCCTCCAGTAAGCCTCACTTGTCAAAATAAGCACGCTCCTTAGCATGTCAGCCCCGACAGTGCATCATTACCCGAAATCCTCAAAATCTGCCCAAACTCCAGCTGGGCGGCTTTTATCCTGACACACAAAGAAAGCTTAAAACATAAGCAGCCCTTATCTAAGCCTTGGTTTCCATTTTAATGGCAATTAAAAATCACGGCTTGGAATGCAGCTGGCTCTGAAGAGGGGGGAGTTTTTCATATCCAATCATTATAAATTTTATAACGTCTGTCACATACAGCAAACGAACAGCCCATCCCAGAATTCTAATGGAGTGGAAATTCCAGCATATTGCCAGAAATGACTATCAACAATTAGGATCGCCAAGTCCGATGCAGGGTGGGGACCACAAGGCTACATTTTTGTGTCGGGATACAAATTAGCCTGGTTAAGACCAAAGTGCCTCAAACGAATGCTTCAGTTAAGCGTCAGGCCGCCCACTTTTCTTCTCCGTATGATCCGGCTGATGGGGACGTTTGCGAAGCTCGTAGAAAGTGGTGGCAGGGTGTATATGACACAGAAGGGTGTTATAAAGACAAATTGCAGGTTAGTCAGCAACACTATAATCTGCAGCTTTAAATACAGGCTGTAACGTTAATAAGTACCGGCTGCTGCCGCTGCTCGCATTGTCTCTGCATCTAAACTTGGAAAAAAAACAAAATGTACCTGTACTGATCCTTCAGGCATGGAAGACCTGCGAGCAAGAGGACCCACGCGAAGCCATGTGAGACCAAGCCCGTCATCATGAGAGATTAAAGTGGGGAAAGGCAAACTTATGCAAGTTCTTTTGGGCTAAACACGTAAAGAGTGGTTAATAAAGCAGTAAGCTTTGAAATACTGAAACATCCATCCATCTCCCGAATTCCTATTCAACAAGGAGTCTGGGGCTTATTCCAGTAAACAAAAGGCACATGGCAGAAGGATACAGGGAAGAGTACAGGGGATACACTTGACTATAGTTAATTTAGGTATTATACAGCAAGTCTCCTAAATTGTTCATTGGGTATTAGGGGTTGAGTTGTTAACAGTGACCTAAGCAGTACTAAAAGATTTAAAGTCGATGAGGCCGATATGGGAGGCAGGGATTGGCTAGATGTCTGGAAACCACACCACAGAGAGCATATCAGTGTCAGCCCCACCTTCTGGGTCAAGTACCATGAGAGAGCAGGTACTTTGAGCAAAACCAGTTTCTACAGTGACTTTAAGCTGGCTTAGAAATGAATACACAGATACAGAAGCAAGCCGTAAAATCTTTAGAGGGTCCACTTGGCTTGTAATTGACCCAGATCCTCTTTGCAGTTTTTTCCCCCGCTCAAAAAAACCAAGTTCAATGTTATATTTAGGTGGATGAAGTCATTAGCAAAGCATGCACTTATAAAAAACACTTTAAAACAATAATGTTATTTTGAGGTTAAGATACTGTTGTTACATTTCAATAGTGGAAGCAAAAATAGGTGAGGAGTTTACAGTCTTTTGACTGCAGCTGACAGACACTTCAGTGGACCTGGTGACAGGGCCTTAAATGGCACAATGCCAGCAGATTCTTGTAACCCAGAAGAAAGGATCACTGGGGCATGAATGTGGTGGTGAGAGACCCATTTAGTATCCTGAAGTTTCCTTCAGCACCAAGCCATTCGGATACAGACACACATGCCGACCCATCTGCAGACATCGAATTCAGGCCTGCAGCGGGGCAGGAACCAGTCACATGCGAAAGCAGAGAGGAAATGTAGGCTCACTAATAGAAGGACAACATCACAGACTTCCATCATCAAGGACACAGTGAGGACTTTGAATATATTCACTTAAATGGAGCTCAAGTCTATATAGTTAATGAAAACGTCCACAATTTACTTTTCACAGAAAATTTGGACCAGTGTTCAGAAATCAGAAAGCATTAAACTCCACAATTCAATGCTTAAAAACAATACCAACAACCTTGAAGACTAATTTTATAATTAAATAAAGGCTATTTGCAAAATTTCTTTTTAAAATTCTAAAGTACTATATTTTTCCAAGCCATCCTGACAAATGCTAAACTGATACAGTAAACACTATGAAGATTTTTGCTGTCCTTATAATAGGCGTATCGAAATTTTCAGCTACTGATTTCAGATACAACCTTCAAATGGGGTTTTGTCAAAAGACTGAGAATTAAACATGGTACAGAAACGTGATGTTCAGTCCCCCGCACCGTTTGAGCATGGAATCACCTTTTTAAAATGATCCATTTTGCCACCACATACTTCAGGATTCAGACTATTGATAAAGCCAACCCAAGGAGCCACCAGCCACTTTCTATGAGCACCATTTAGCAGATCCCTCACGGCTTCACAATGTCAATTGTCTTACATATAATCTACTATTACCAGCACCCCAATAGTGCCATTAAAAATCTGCCAACATAACTTAGTTATATTCTGCAACAAAAAAAAAAAGTTATTAGACTGAATATTATAACTGACCAGACCTGTGCTCTCTCTGAACATCTGACCTTGCAGGAAATTAGGGACAGGGACCTGCCAAAGGTCTGTACCCTCTGTAACCATTTAGGCATGTCAGCCCTGTGTGACTAAACTTCCCATCCAGCAGACTGGTCAGCCAAGTGACCCAAGTGGGCTTTATTTATTTACAAATGTAATTTCCTTGCAAAAATTCCAAACTGACGTCCCTAAAAACCATCTGCCTTTAAAAGGAAGTCACGTGGTAATATGCGGGCGATGGGGGAGGAAATTCTCCAGCACAAACAAAAGCTAAAAATATGCATGTTGCTCACGGGCCTGAGCCTGTCACCGCGAAAGCCAGCCGGACCCCCTGGTTGGCCTGATGGCTCCGCCCGGCTCTGCAGTCATGTGACCTCACACCTGGGCGCTTCAGGAAACGCTGATGCTTTTCTGCTGGCGTGAGGTCCTCATCCATGAAGGCTGAAAGAGTTCCGTTTAAATAAAGAAACAGGACACCAACCACAAAACAGCAGATGTTCTCCAATCAAGGTTTGGCTGTGTCACATGGGCGTTGTTATTCATCTGTAATGGAGGAACTATTTCCCTTTTAAGAAGCGTTTGTAAGAGGAAGGCATTTACAGTAATTTGGGAGTAGATTGCAGATGGTATCTGAATTTAGAAATTTAGGAATCAAATCAATTTTGACCAAAATGTCAAAAGAACAGCTACAGATGACATAATACACTGGCACAAAAATTGATTTTTATTAGGTGGTCAAGTCTAACTTAGCCATTACTTTACAAAATGATTCTTAGAAACTATCCAGTACATCACATCCTGGAAAGGCACTTCTAATACTCAAAAGTAACTCAAAGTCTTGACCCTTGAACAACATTTCACATAATGCCAGAAACTGAAAGATGAAAAATTATGAAGAAAACATTATAACTAGGCTAGGATTCACTGCCATTTGAGTATTATTTATGTTATGAACAATTTTACAACTAGTTTTACAACTATTCTTTTCTTTGGGATTCTCTGAGTGGTATAATAATATATGAAACCCATTTGGTCATAAACCTCTTTAGTGGAAACCACAAACAATGCTGGCAGTGAGTTAAAACTATAGCCAAAAAAAACCAACAGCATAGGGGTTTACAATATAATTAGCTTCTAGGCTAAAGCCGGGTTCTTTATGTTAGAGCAGGATTAGATAAACATACAATTAAAGATGTTCCAGAAAAACACCCATCAGTGTGGGAAGAAAAATAAACTTAATAGCTTCAGATAAAACCAGAGGTTTTGGCTCACACGGAAAGCTATAATTCTTTTTGACACCAACCACAGCAGTACAGCTTCAGCAAATCCCAGGTGAGGGAGAAGATGCATTAAAACAAGACCCACCCGACGTGACGTCATCGCAACGCATGTGTGCGTCAGCGATTGCATTTGGGTACCATCCACAAGTAACAACACGTGCAGGTGCATCGCCGGGCATCACGATCAACCTGCATCCATGGCATGCCATAACTACATCCAAGTGAAGTTACAAGTTTATCAAATATATTTTACCAGCTAGCAGAAACACACAATAGACCGTCATCGGAGCGCTTAAGAAGTTTGTGTCGTAACGTGTTAAGTGAAATACCAGCTTATCTACAAATCTGGAAATGGTTCGAGGAAGCTTTGGTCTAGGTACTAAAAAAAAAAAAAAAACCTAACACCCTCATCTTCCTGATGCCATGAAAGTATATCTTAAAGCGTTCAGGTAACGTGCGTCATCGATGTCCTTCTGCCCGCTTCTTCAAAGTCTCTAATGCAGTATTCGCGTGTATGGTTCGAAACGCGCCGTTGTCCGACTTCAGTCACTCTAAGGATAACATCTACAAGTACCGAGACTGCTTTGAGGCGCGCAACCATACCTAAGCAGGCAACAAAATCAATAAACACAGCAACCTGATAGTTTCATATAAACAGTTCAACAACCATGCAGTAACTATTGGGAAAATACAGAATGCCGGTGACGATGTTTCTCATTTTCGTGGTAGTTAGTTTTAAAATAAAATGACGTGTCCCATAAAGGAATATTACATTGTTTAACGTTGTATTAAATAGCGTTTGATCAAGTGAAATTAATGTAAACTATAGAGCAGTCGATGTTTTGTAAATACATTGTCAAAGTACTTCATTTACTGAAATGACACTGGGGCACGGCTTTACAGGACTTTACAGCTATCAGACGATAAGCTCTTTAACCAGACAGAATGCGACATATTAAATAAGAAGCGATAATCATTATTCATAATTACATCTGTCGCCTAAACGTAAATAACTGCGACCTCTCCAGAGAAGGTCCAAAAACAAACGCGCAAAGTATAAAGGAAAGACGCTCATCTCAAGGGGCGAGTTGGGACCCGGATCGCTTTCGGGAAACTTTACTGGACCGAGTAGGCGGCGAGAAGCGTCCTGCACCGAGAGGCTCTTATACCGGGCAGCGGGCGCTGCAGCCTCGCCGGGACCGGGACCCGGATCCGGCTTCCCCCCCCAGCACCGGCGGCGTGCGCGCTCACCTCGCGTCTTCCTCGGCGTTTTGCGTCGGTGCGCCGAAGCAGACAGCCTTCCCAAAGACTTCGCCGACCCCGGACTGAAGGTGTTCTTCATCTAGCTAGCTGGGGGGGGATCAACGCTGTGCCTGTCCGGCAACACCACTCCCCCTGCCTCTTACAGCCTTTAAAGCGCTCTTTTCAATTTGCCTGGACGCCGGCCAGCAGTGAGCGGTCACTTTACCACCATATGATGAATGTATAATTTATTTTCCGGTAGTGATCAAACACCCTTTATGCTGGCCCGGGATACCGACGTGCGCCACCCCGCCGCCGGGGTTTTTCGGGGGGCTCCTTTCAAATGATTCCTACAGAAAAGAGCGTCCTATATTTGCAGGCATAAAGTTTCACTTGTTTCAAAAACAACATTGAAACGTATTTCAAAGTAAAGTAGTTAACAATTTTAGAAGACCTTCGGCTAACATTAAGGTTCAATTAGGTAGACGAAATTATTTGCAGGTGTTCGTGGGGGCTAGAGGGTTATAAAACCAATTATTGCGCCATTCCGCAATAAATCTAGAACCGGCTGGTTAGAAACTGTAAATTTTCGAAAGTGCGGGTTGAAATTATTATTACTTTTTGGAAGTGATGTTGTGCAATTGAAATTCACAAAGTTCTGAAATTGTTGCAAAAACCTGTCGCGGGGCGTGCTTTGTCTCTGGTATATTTTTATGGAAAGACATGCAGAATTTAGGACACGGTTTGACTATTTTCCATTAATGTGTGAGTGTCATTTTGCAAAGAGGCATACGGGAGAGAAAAAATGGGTTTCTGTACGTAATGTTTTTAAGCAAGATCTGCGATACAATCAGCTTACCATCATGAGTTAAAATAAAACACGACCATTTCTGGGTTGATGAAACTAATGGCTTCAAATAGCACCAACAGAAAACACGGCGTTTCCCCTTCTGTGATCATACTTGTACAAAGTTGACAGGAAGCTATTTAGACGATGCTTTAAAGCGATAAGAAGATGTACTAATGTGCTAAATGGGAGGCTCTTCTCTCTCCAGGGTCTCCCTGTTTTTATCTCCAGTGTCCACCCTTTAGTGTAATGTTCAGAGTCTGTTTAAAAATCTCTGGCTGCAAAAACACAGCACAACATAATTGTGAAATGGCATAACACTTTCTGAATCTGAGTATGAATTGTTGTAGATTTCTGTAGCCAGAGCAAGGAAGGGTTTCACCTGATGTTAAAAGTGTTGCTTTAATGTCATACTTGTTGTAATTATATGCAATGTCTTTCAATATCCCAGGAAGACTACATAAAGATGGATGGGTTCTGCTGGAGTTTATTAAAACAAGAAATTAGTTAATTAGTTCACTTCCCCTGGCCATGAATGTGTTTGTGTTGGGGGTAGGAGTCCTTTGAAAAAAGCATGCAATGTAAAATATTTTGTTTTTGTGTAACATTGTTTAATTATATATATATACATACTGTACACGCACACACATATATATTTTTGGTAACATTTTCTGTGAAGTCCATAATCATAAAGCTTAATAATAACGTGTCCCATGCATTATGAATGCTCTATGAATGTGTCATATATAAATGCCTTCATAATGCAGTATAAGAATTAAGGATGCTTAGTGCTGCATTATGGAGGTGTTTATAGTTCATTAAAGATGAGACCTCCTACCAACATTGTAGGCTTATCTCGTGTGTTTGTGGTGGGTGGGTGGGGGGATTGGGGCTGATTTGGTCCCTTCCTGTGTTGAAACTGGAAACCTACGCCCTCACTACAGGCACAAGGTAGGGAATAACCCAGGACGGGGGCCCAACCCATCACTGGGCAGATAAAGCATTCACCCTTTGGGAACTCCATGACACTTTAGCATGCTTTTAGATTGAGGGGGAAACCTAGAGAACCCAGAGGTAACTGGGAGGAACATGCAAACTCCACACATGTAAAGGCAGAGACTCGAACCCAGGTCTCCAGCTGTGTGTGGTGACTGTGTTATTGTGCCACCCCTTTAATGCCAGCATATGTTTTCAGAATGGGTATAAAGCCTGCTGTCCCCTGGTAATTCCTTCTATGTTATTTTAAGTGTTGGTGGGAAAAGGAGGGAAAGCTAGCTCAAAGCAACATTCTGTGGTGACATCACTGAGGAGGGACTGGGCAGTATTTCCAGCCTTTGGCTCCAGGGTCGCTTGGATGGTGAGGCTCGTTTTCAGTGACTTCCACAAGGTACCGCATCGCTTCATCAAGGACTCGGCCGCAGATTTCAAGAGATTGTGTTGCTAGCTAGACATAATCTCATTCTCCTTGAAGACAGGCCTTTTTAACATTCCTTGTTGCAGGTTTGCCTCTCTCATCTTGCCATACCTGCACCTATAAATAGTCCCTGCCCGTGCTGATAGGTCGTCAGGGTGCCATAGAGCTCCACTGGTCCTTTCAGGCAGCCACGCGGTCTTGTTTAAGGTGTGTTCAGACATAATATTGATTAATTGTGTGCCAAAATGCAAACCATAATTAAGTGATTAGTTTGTGTGCACACGCCGTCCCATGCCAGCTTGCACTAGCCTAAACATGCTTATACCACATGGAATATTCTGCCTGCGGGTTCACAAACTGCAAGATTTATTGATGTCTAATTCCTAAAAATGAACTAAGTATTATTCTGTGGGAAGGGTGATTACTTGCTTGCATACACAATTTAAAGACAAAGTTGCATGTTCTTGTGCTGCAGTGTCTTCATTGCCATTTTTGCATGGTTTACAGTTTTGTGTCATGTTACTAGCCAAGCAAAGTGTTTTTCAGTAGACTAGTATGTTAAGGGTCTGACCCCAAGTCTGGTGTATTAATCGTGTCATGGGCTGGCACATTATAAATGCCTATGTGTTCTTTACATACAAGTTTGGTCCATTGAGTGATGTTTACAAGTAACAGTTCAGCCACCTGTTCCGGTGTGTCTTGAAAAATCTAAATGTCACATGTAACAATAAAAGGCTGTTCTCAAAAACAAAACTGGACAAAACAATTTTATTAAATAAGCAGGAAAGCTGCGGCCTTGTACGTCAAATTTGGAACAAGGGCATTATTATTAACGACTGTTCTTTCTACTGCCCTATTCTTACCTTTGAAAGCACGTTAAACATAATTTGTATTCGTGACTATAGACTGAACGGTTTAAAACCTTGTATTTGCTGATAAATCTTTAAACACGGGAGAAGCAGATTCTCCTTCAAGCTCTTAAATGTTAGACGTTGATTAATGGTATGACATTAAGGCAGGTAGTAACCTATAAATACCAGAATAGAATAGAATGGGTACTGGGTGCTTATCAGAGCACCTGCACTTATATTCATTACTTAGGGAAATATTTCACCGAGGTTTGAACCTATGACCTTATGGGCTGAATTCAAAGGTTAAATCATAGCTGCAGATAATGTTTTTCACATGCTACTAATTAATACTAGGATGCATTCTAATTCTCTGATTTATCATGTTTCCTTCTAAACAATGCAATTCATGGTGATGCACTTGAGCCAAAATGAAATTCGGGGAACAATTATCCAAGCATTAATATGGGAGCCACCATAAAATGCCTCAGTGTAAGAGTTGAAGTTCGTTGTTAGGGCACGCTTTCCGATTGCATACATGTACTTTTAAAGATGATTTATTACTGTAACTACATGGCAGTCATGCAAGAACACCTCGGAAAGCTGTATCTGGGGATCTTCAGAGACCGGTGTAATTGTGGGCTTTCGTTTTCAGGATTTCCATCAAAGTCACTCCATTATTACCAGTTGCTGAACGTTGCGCTGAATCTACAGCACAGGTTAAAAATGGCTGTGAGCTGAAATAATACGAAGGTCTTAAACATTAAACAAGATCATACTAAGCATGGCTCCCCACACACTGACCTACTAACTCCTTTGTATCACTTATGTACATTTATGTTTTAGTGCATCTGCTATTGTATGTATCTTTTTGATATAACGGGAATATAAGAATTATAATTCATCTGGGACAGAATGGCATGTGATACAGGGAGATTGTGGAATGGGTTAATTGAGTAATGGGTTTTCCCTTTTTGAACAGGGCCTGAATTTAGGCAAGTGTGTCAAAACTAAATTGGGAGCCAGGGCACACATCAGGGTCACGTTGGATTCACCAGGAGCCACGGGCCGAAAGACGTCATTTTACACTTTTAGATGTGACCAGGGGACAGATGGAGAAATCAGCCACTAGCACATAAATCTCCCTCGTGAGATGGTCAGGCTCACTCCCTCCACACCCTGGGGCACAGTGCAACTGGTGCTCAACACGAGGGGTGCACTGTCAGAAAATCAGTGCCAATTTGTACCATGGGGGTACAATTACTTGTCACTGATGCTGTACCCTCAAAGGTCTGCCAATTTTACCCTTACTGTATGTAAATGTACCTTTTAAGGTACAGAAATGGACTCTCGGGAACATTTTGGTACCTTTGGGGGTACATTAATGTTGTTGGTACCTCGGGGAACAAAACTTTGCCAGGGCTGTACCTTTTTTCTGACAGCGTGCTGTGTGGCTCTGTGGATTAGGACTATGTGATCAGAAAGGTTGCTGGCGATGCCACCACTGGGTCCTTGAGCAAGGCCTCAAAACACCTCTTATGGCTCCCGGGATGCTAGATGCTGGCTGGCCTTGTGCTGTCACCCCCAAGCTTGGTCTCACTTGTACCAAGTGACCAAGATGATGTAGGTGAAAGCCCAGTTTCCCTATGGAGGTGAATGAAGTATCACTGTTTCATCTACCCGGCATCTTCTAAGGAACCTCTGTCTTCTTGCTGAAATCTGGAGTGACATAAATATTGCCAGACGTGGCGATGCGCCAGCTTTCTGCAGTGCGTGTCTGCTGCAGTTCATTCACAGCACTCCTGCACGCCAGATGACTTCCACATAACTTTTGGTTTGTGCGCGCCGGACTGTCGTGCACACGTGGCTGTTTATCACGTGCCAGAATGAGACCACAAAATCAATCTTCTGCACCGCATAACCTGGATGGGGTTTTGACTCGTTTGGACTCAGATTTCTCCTAATGTGTTTCTGATGCAGCCATTAACTACAGCAGAGAATAAAAGGTCTGTGTAAAGGGCAGACCTATACATTCCGCACAAAGATAATACACTCAGTACTTTGGATGTGCCTTGGGACTAGGGGGAATTTAAAACCGTACATGTGGCTTGACTTCGAAACTTCGAGTCACCTGTCACTGAAGCATGTAGCTCCTACTAACCCATTCACCATCTTTACTAACCTATTCATCATCTTATACATAGTTAATTTAGCCTGAGCCTGCCCCCATACCAGATCTATATGGATAACCTTGAGTCGCTAATTCGGAAGCCTGCTTTCATCCTTACCCATGTCTCCACGGCAACCCTTCATCTGCCGTTTATCCACTCGCCTTGTTGAGATGACATGTGAATGCCCAAACATTTCAGTTGCAGTCTCGACAGCCAGCACCGCCTAAGTCTGTAGGTTTTCAGACCGCCAGAGGTAACCGCAGTCCCCGTCAGAAACCTGCACAACACAGGAATAACATGCAAGCTCCACCTTCAGTAATTAATGTTAAGCATTACACAGCAATGTGTAGCCTACCTAATTTGCATGTTACATTGCTAACCTTTCTGCATGTAGCCTGCCAACAACAACAAGGCAGGCTTCAGAAACCATCTATGGAAATATATTTTCCTGTTCAGAATTCCTGCATTTTAAATTGGACAAAAAGTACAGTTTAACTCCCCCTTCCCAAAACAAGCCGATGAATCGATGCCAGCTTGAAAAGTGAAAAAGTAATGAATTATGTTTAATGATCATTAAACAAAAATGTGAAGTAGTATGAAAAACCATAAAAGGTTTAGTGGAATTTATTGTGAATATTTGTGGAATTATTTTGATGTTGTGCTGAGTATAATATATGGGGAAATTGTTGAAAGGGAAATATGGAAATGGATTAGGTTTAAGGTTATAATATTGCACAGACGTTAGCTGACCTCACTTCTTTAATACAATGCTAACAGCTGACTCCCAGATAAAACTGTCTAGAAAGCTGTGCAAATATAGCAATCTGATAGCAGTCCTGGGAGAGGCAGCTAGCTCAGTCTGTCAATAACAACACCAGCTAATGAACGTTTCAAAGCCTGCGTAGCTCCATTGTCTGGCTCGTTGGTGTGAGGTGTTTGTGTTGCAGTGACTCCACCCTTCCCACGATCAGCTGTACCATGCTTTGCCTCTCTTTACCTGCCCCCTCCTCGGTCGTCACCCCGTATTTGTGAATGAGCCGGACCGTCGCCATGCGATACTCAACACCTTCCCTGTTTCCCCTCCAGCTACGGGCAACATTGCGAACCTCACAGCTCCAGCCTGTCTGCTTCACTTCTCCTAATTGCTTTGCACTCTGAGAGGACAGGTGGAGAGGGCGTCTTTCAGCAGGCACTCCCAGGTCAGCCCGGAAGGTCACGGCGGGGTCCTGATCAGTGATACCAACTGGATGTTATCCGTGCACAGATAAGATCGAGTCATAACAAAACAGCAACAGATGTTTTTTTCAATCATGTGAAAACCGCAGGAATGCCGGTGCTTCTGACATCACTATTGAAAATGTGCAATAACACTAGGAAAATCCTGATTTCATGTGACCGCTCCTGTGAAACGCGCGTAACACTGATGTTTGTTTTTAAGCCTAAATATGAGTCTGACTTTTACTTGAGGGAGGCTGACTCAGAGGCAAGAGCACGTATTAGTCTCTGGGCTTGGTTCATGTAATTTGATCATCTGCAGATCTGCTGGGAAAAGGGTAGTCTACAAAAGTGTAAGGTCAGGCTGACCGTGAAGCGTTTCCCACCCTGTTTGGGTTCTGCACACCTCAAATCCACCTCAAAGCGCACAGGTAGCGGACATTGTTCAGTGGCAATCCTGGACCTCAGTCTCAAGCTTCACGTCTGGTGCTGCTTGCTTCATGCCAGTGTCTCCAAGGCCCCCCCCCCCCCCACACACACACACACACACAGACATGGATGCACATACGGATCGAGGAATCGGAGCTGATTGGCTGAGAGTGAGGGGATGCTGCACTGGCTATAGATGCTAAACTTAGAAGTGCAATTAGGCCACATGTTAATAGAGCACATGGTCCTCAGAATGGAGCATGACTGCCTGCGGGACACACAGGGTGGACACCGGGGGCAGAAAAACAGCAGGAAAGCGAAGTGCAGCTGGAGCCAAGGAGCATGTGAGCGCCTCGGGAAGCGGAACAATGCTGAGGAACACGCCTCCACACATCTCACTGCGCTAAACGTGTTGAATCACATTAACAAGCCTTCTGCTTTGCACTACTGGCACTTGATGGTTCCAGGATTAGTTCCAGGATACAGTGGATTCCTCCCAATAATAATCACTCTGGCTACAATATGTTTTTACTTTGGCTTCGATTTCCTGGTAATATTTGTTGGTAAGAAGCATTCAGCGTGCATTAAGAATAGTACCACTAAACAGAACAACAGGCATCTGGTGATGCTGTTCTTTAGGTCATTATTTCTCAACCTGGTCCTCGGGGAGCCCCGGAGAGTTCAGGTTTTTGCTCCCTCCCAGCTCCCTGCTTGACAGTCCATATCTTTGCTCCATTCCAGGGAGCTGGGAGGGAGCAAAAACCTGGACTGTCTGGGGGTCCATGAGGACCGGTGTGAGAACCACCGGTTTAGGTGACATAGAGTGCCTTTCCATTGATAAAGTAACGCATACTGTATGGAATTACAAGCCCAAATAAAGCGATTCAGATTTGAGAGGCCTGAAGGAATCTAGGGGTGTTCAGAGGTCCTCTAGCCCAAGTGCAGGATTGTCGAAAGAGGAGTCGGGTTGCACATATTTTACCGCAACCTGATCTCATGCACTCTGCACCCCAGCCGTAAAATCAGCCTTCACAAGGAAACTGTCTTATCACATCACACTCAACTGTACCCGAACGCCTTTGTCGCCAGCAAATCCCTGGCGACATATGAAAGAGCCCGCGTCCACCACGCAAATTATCTGTCAGTACACGCGCGGTAGTATCCGGGAAGAAGAAGCAGAGTTTGTACATCGCCTCAACAGTGCAGGGGATAGAGATGGTGGCGACGTCCTGCAGTATTCAAAGTGTTGACTACATGGGCTACAACTCAAGCAATGTTGAGATCTAGTTGTGTCAGTGTCATGTGTCGGGTCAACAATGGAGCTTCATGCTAGAAAACATGGACGACCTAAGGACACATATTTTATCAAGGGGTTATTGTGTGAAGAACAAGCTGTGATGTAATGAGAAGCACTCGCTGGCTCACTCGCCCAGCAGCAGGTGGTATTATACTGTGTATCGAACTCGTTTTCTCCTGAAGTCTCTGGAGTGATTCCATTCGGTGACCCGAGAGTCATTCATGCAGACCACAACAATGTCCCCTTTCTTCTCCCTTGTTCATGCATGGCTTGATTTCCTGAATTCCGCCGTGGGTCAGATTATCCCCCCCATGTACCCCCACACTCTTCCCTATCAGTGTTGCCCCCCACCCCACGATTTACAGCAAAGCATATGGGTACACCTCCACTCCATACCCCAGTACTCCATCCCGAAGGGCCGTGTCGGAGCATGTGGGCTTTAGGGCGTGGGAGCTCATCGTCATGCCAACACCAAAATGGCAGGGTGTGGCCGCTGTCACCCCGGTAACAGCTCAGGGTGTGCATCGCAGAAGCAGATGGTATACATCCCTGTGGGATTACCCGCTGCACGAATTAAACGACCACTCTTGCCACTCTTAGCTAATCCAAACCAGTCTACATCTGCCCCCAAAATTATCAACTAATTTGTGGCAGTCAAAGCTTACTGCTGCGACTCTCAACTAATCCATCCCAGCCCCTCCCAATCATTACAACTTTTAGGTAATCCATAGCAGACCACAGTGAAAAACAGAACCTTCGCCTAAATCACACTAGTCCATACTGTACCAATCAGAACGTATGGGTCCATGCCAATCACCACCAGTCGCCCTACCTAATTATTCTTCATTTGATGGTGAATGCTGACAGACATTATGTGATACTTCTAGCAATCCCAGAAGACTGTACAGTCAGACAGGGCCGATTTACTGCGGACAGCACCATTGAGTATTTACTGTAAAACAAGGTTTTATCTGGTCTTCATTGAGTTTATGAATCATGCTGGTGCTATATGCACATGCATTAGCAATACAAATCAAAAGTGACCTGTTTCGAAATTTGATAGCTTCCACTGTACAATCTCCTCTCGCAGCTCTCAGCTGTGTTAAATCATTCCAAAATAGAATGGTCCATTTACACCACCATTTTCTATTTAGTGGTTTTAAACTTGTTGAACTTGTTTCACTAGTTCAAAGTAGACCCTAAAATAAGCGCGCAGAAGAAAGTTTTTTATGTTTTAGTCTTTTTTCAAGCAAATGCTTCTAATAATACCTCCAGGCATCTGTTTGTCACACAATGTGCGCCGTTTTTGGTCTAAAGCGGCTTATGTAAATGTTGCCCTCTGGTGGAAGATACATCATAAAAATAAGAAGGAAAAATGTTTACATAAAATAGTGGGAGAGAGGCTCACGCTGGCAGGGTTGTCAGGTCCCCTCACACTACTCGGAATGCTTGAAGTTTGCACCTTTCGCCCAAGTGATGTAGGTTTCATTGGGTATTATGGTCCAAAAACAAAGTCAGGTCAACTGGCATCCCTGAATAGCTTTCATTGCGTGCAAGTTTGTGAATGTGTCCTGTGATGAACTTGTCGAGGGTGTTGCCCCACCCTGTGCCCCAGGCTGTCTGTCATAGCTTCCAGGTCTCCTTGTAACATTATACTAGATAAGCAGTTGGAAGAGTGATAAAATACTGGGATTTGCATAATGAAATTGACTTGACGGTGTACACACACACGCAAAGGTACCATATCTACTCTACATTTCAATATTCAAATGCAATACCTATGTCATGTTTCATGGTCAAAACACCGTGTACTGATCTCTGTGTACTCACTATCAGCACATACATAATAATGTCAACGCAAGTTATTTAAAACACCTTTCAAGCCCTTTCTAATTAACAGTGAGAGGTTAGGTGCTATGAAAGTAATTATTGGAACTATACTGTTTGACAAACGTTAGAACAAAGTAGAAATCTACTCGCCCCATATCTAGTTACACTTAGATAAAATTTAAATCAGTTAATTTAACAGGCACTAAAAGACAAGTGTTTTCCATTATCTTTTCCGCTCTGTATTGTTTTCCAATAGGAAAATGTTTCATTTTTTCTGTGCTGTTACAGCAGAACAAACCAAAACTTCAGTTTTTGAAAACTAGGCATGTATGCTTATATGCTTATTCTCTGTTACTGACAAGTGAAAGTGAAACCAAAATGCTTGGCAATCTAATATCATTGGAAGCATACAGTCCACATTATAGGACAAATAGGGACCTTGTAAAGTAGGTAAACAATGGTGATGTGTAGACAGTGAGTCACTGCAGGATAAGAAGAGAAATTGAAATTCAGAGCCAGCCTGAGATAACAGAGGAAAGGCCGAATCAGAACTGGGGGCATGAATCAGACCCACGGGCCGATATGTATGCAGTCACACTGCTATCAACTGGGCCACAGTGTCACTCAACACAATGAGCCTCTTCTAAAGCATGATAACGAATGTAAGTCAAGCAGCTCCAGTCGTAACAACAGTCCTGCACATTACTGCCATCTAGTGCACAGATGCAGAAATGCACCTACTGGCGCAACACTGCATGTCTGTGCAATCACTGTATGTGAGATGGAACCTGTGCGTGACGTTGCAGAGGCTGGGGACCACGTGATGTTCAGGAGGTGCTGTCACCAAGAAGGTAAGGTCACTTAGCAACAAAAATCACGCCGCAGTGAGGAGTGACGGCTGTTCCAGGCGTAGACATCCTTCACGTGTAGATTTCAAAGGAAGATTTCATTTCAAAAGAACACATTTCCTGAAGTGGTTTGCAACTAACAACCAGGTTTTAACAACCATCAGCACCAAATACTGGTCTTTCAGGGCAAGAACAGCGGTGAGGTGGAAGCAGATTAAACAGGTGATATAAACAGGGCTTGTGAGCTACACTATCCAGTACAGCATTGGGTCTCATCCCTGCTTTCGAATGATTGCTGTTTATACACAGAGAGGCCTCGCTTTGCCTAGAACACTAAGGTTATATAGCGAATTATATTTCTTACTTTACTATACTCACTGCATCACAGATAAGCATGGTATTAAAAACACCTAAAGGAGTATTTTAAAGTCCTGGTGCATCATGTAAAAGTTATGCATTCTGACTTGTAACCAGAAGGTTGCCAGTTTGTGTTCTGGGCTCTGCAGCAGTACTTCTGACCAGAGTTAGTCCAGTGAGAGATCCATCTATACAAATGGGTTAAAACTATGAGTCACTTAGGATTAAAACATCACTAATACGCTGCACTGCATAAAATGTAATACTTTTTAAAATTATTCTTGGCACCATTCATCCGTCTATCTGACCATCCAACCATCCAACCATCCATCCACATGCAGGGATCCAGAGCCTATTCCTTAGCTACAGGTGCAAAGCAAGGAATAACCCAAGGTTGGGCACCAACCCATCACAGGACAATACTGGATATTTATTTGAAAAATATTTAATTATTTTAGAAGTGACATCTACAAAGTTTTGATGCACAAATCCAAAGGCATAAAAAGCACAAAAGCATTTCAGATCATTAAATGATTTTAAAGCAGGATTTAGTCATCTTCCTATTGGGATGCAGGAGATGCAGCCACTTTTAGCCATTCTGAGGCCAGGTTCTTAATGCTGTCTTGGGTCACGTCTATCACATCAACTGCCTGAGTCATAGAGCCAAATGCTGGCAGCTCACAGGGTCACCACTGCGCTCCCCTGACCGGCTGTGATCTCTCTTAATGAACATAAGACTTCATCCCCGTCACGTCAGACGAACACCACGATGTCATCCAAGGGCTTGCGGCTCAGCTGGGGCACGGTGGCGTCCTTGGCGGGGAAGCCCACTGGAAGCAGCATCAGGAGCTTCTCATTCAGGGGCCTCCGAAGCAGCTGGCGCAGCTGGGGGCCGCAGTTAAGCGGGGTGGTGGTCACCGTCACCAGGCCTGCATTCTACAAACACACACAGATCAGGTATCTATAACTTTCTGGGGACTCTCCATTCAATTCTATGGGCATAACCATAATCCCAATAATGATAACCTTAACCCCCACCCAGCCCTAACCTTAACCATAAGTGATCAAACAAAATACAAGACTTCTGGCATTTATAGTTTTTTGATTGCAGTTACAGACTTTCATAAAATTGAGTTTTTCCTGGTAGGGACTGAAAAAAAATGTCCCCACAAGATCAAAATAACAGGTATTTTTTCACATTGTAGGACATTTGGTCCCCACAATATAACATACACAAACCCAACACACACACACACACGCACATACCTGCAGTGCGGCCAGAAGGATGCCGCATGAGATGGAGACGCTGATCTCGTTGTAGTAGTGAGTCTTCTTCTTCCCACTGGAGTGCGTCCCATACGTCTGCTTGAAGACCAGGATGAGGTAGGGGGCGGTAGCCAGGTACTCCTTCACCCAGTTGGTCCTGTCGACAGCAAGCAGAGTGAAGCACACGCTCATCCTCGTCATTCTTTGACCACATGTTCATCTGTCCTTGGTAAAAAAGGAAAATCCAGCCTGCTGATTCTGGCAACATATAATAGTAAACACCTCACAGATAAGAACAAAATGGGCTCTAAAGATAGAAATAAACATCAGCAAATTACCATACCTGGAAACATGCCTCTGATATTAGTCACTACTCCTGGGTATGTCCTCCCATACCTTTCTCACTGTACCCCGTGATGTCCTCCCGTACCTTCCTCACTGTACCCTGTAATCTCCTCCCGTACCTTCCTCACTGTACCCCGTGATGTCCTCCCGTACCTTCCTCACTGTACCCAGTGATGTCCTCCCGTACCTTCCTCACTGTACCCTGTGATCTCCTCCCGTACCTTCCTCACTGTACCCCGTGATGTCCTCCCGTACCTTCCTCACTGTACCCTGTAATGTCCTCCCGTACTTTCCTCACTGTACCCCGTAATGTCCTCCCGTACCTTCCTCACTGTACCCCGTGATGTCCTCCTGTACCTTCCTCACTGTACCCCATAATGTCCTCCTGTACCTTCCTCACTGTACCCTGTAATGTCCTCCAGTTCTTTCTTCACTGCAGCCAGAAATGTCCTGCTGTATCTTCCACATTGTGCCCAGAAATGTCCCCTGGTATTTTGTGTACTGTACCCAAACATGTTCCCCAGTACCAACCACAGTACTCACAGTACTTCATTGTGTTCCCACCTCTCACCTCAGCCTCTTCAGGTCAGTGACCCACTTCTCGCCCATCCTCTGTTTATAGTTGATCTCTTCCTCTTCCTCCACAATCCGCCGGATTTCGCTCTTTGTCTCAGCGTCTGCCACCACCACAAAAGTCCAGGGTTCTGTGTGGGCTCCGCTGGGGGCAGTGCCTGTCAGGAAAATCGGTGAGCAGCACCGCGGATTGGACTGTGCGCCCTCTGACTGACGGAGCGGCACGCACCTGCAGCACGGATGACGTTTTCAATAACGACCCTGGGCACGGGCTCAGGGCTGATGAAGCGCACTGATCTCCTGCTGTTCATCAGCACGTAGAACTCCTGAGAGCGACGGAGCATCTCACCCTCGCTGTACCGTGGCGGCAGGAAAGGCACATGGGGAACGTCCCCCTCACTCTCTGCCAGGTCGTCATCATCTTACAGTGACAAGAAAGCAGTCAGATACGCCGATGACCCCATGCAGACCAACGACAACACGAAAACCCGGAGGGTGCCCGACACAGAAATGCAGCATGACGACACAAAAGCCACCTCACAAAATAATGTGGGAAGGATAGTGGTCTTGGCGTGAGACACAGAAGGTCCTGAGGTTCTCCTAAGTGTCAACAACTTCCCTGTGATTGAGGGCCAAGGTGGAGAACATGGGAATGTGGTTTAGCAAACAAAGGTGGTGGACAAGAAAACAGAAATATCACACTATCCAAGACTTTACATAAAGCCCATAATCACATGATTAACACCAGGCCCAGTTACAAAGTCAATATTGTACTGTATACAGCCTTTTGCAAAAAAACTCACTCTAGTTATATGAAGTACCCTTTTACATTTGCAAAGAACATGTTACATGAAACTCCATCCATCCCATCCATCCATTTTCCAACCCGCCTTATCCATTTTGGGTCGCAGGGGGCCCGGAGCCTATCCCGGAAGCTACGGGCACGAGGCGCGGAACAACCCAGGATGGGGGGCCAGCCCATCGCAGGGCACACTCACACACATGAAACTCCAATCCAACAATAATAGTATACCATAAAATACTTATCCAGAAAAATGAACACAAGATCATATCTGGATTTCTAATAACGTAATTTCAGTAATGCATCTGATATGGAAAATTAATCTTGTCTGTATATATATTTCAGATATATCCCACCATGTTGGACAATGCTGACATACTACAGGGTAGGCATACCGGATACTGTCAACAGTGTCTGCCAACATCAGAAGTGACAACATATTCTGCTTGGCATAAGAAATTAATATCTGTACAAGTGGGAGTATGTGCAAACCCAAATGCAGGCAACAGATGCCCGGTGTCGTCATACTGAGAGTTCCTCACAGGAGGGGTAGGGCTGGCAACCTGTTCTGGCCCAGGTACCCTGCCTTGGCTTCTGCTGACTCATTATGGCACAAAAGAGAGCAGTGAACTGGCACAGAAAGGCAAGTCAGTGACTGCTCCAGGTGAGGGCCCTTCCCAGACAAACCATGCAAAACCTTCAACCACTTCAGCTCCTTCAATTTAAAGGAGGTAAATATTTCATTTCGCATAAAACAAGCGGTATTGTGATGGAGCGATTGTGCGCTGAGTAGGTACGTGTGAATCACTGTGGGGAGTCCGGTCAGAACTCTGGTATAACTGCAACTGTTAGACTTTATTACGTGGAATGGGGGTATGTGTGTGTGTGTGTTGTCTGTAAACAAATAAACAATGCAAGACTTAACATTATAAATACAAATTACAGATTACACTGCAAAGCAATCTGGCTTGTCTTCAAATTAGAAACCTAAATATGTACTCAGGATCGCTACTTTAACTAATCCGTACTATCATGCACTGCTTACTGAGTACATACAGTTAACACGGCTAAGTCTGCACTTTACATAGGGCACATAAATGG
>JAODKL010000039.1:8310605-8325816 GCA_026780765.1 Petrocephalus schoutedeni | reverse complement strand
AAGTCACTTAAATCACCTTTCTTCCCCATTCTGAAGCTCGGTTTGAACTGCAGCGGTTCGTCTTGACCATGTCAACACGCCTAAATGCATTGAGTTGCCACCATGTGATTGGCTGATCAGAAATTTGCGTCAATGAGCAGGTGGACAGGTTTGCCTAATAAAGTGGCCGGTGAGTGTATATATTAGTTATAGACGATGCCGGATTAGTAATAAGAATTGGTAAGTTACTAGTGTCCTCAACAGTGAATATCCGTGCAAAACTATCATTGAACTCGTTTACTATATCAATGTCATTTTCAATTATAAGACCCTTACCATGCTGCAGATTAGTGATTTCAGCTTTTAGAGCTCTTTTGGAGTTAAAATATTGGAAGAAACTTAGCCTCATCCTTAGCCTCCAATGCAATCTTCCTTTCGAGATTCCTTTTAGCTCGTCTAATATTTTTTAACTCAACCAGTAGACTTAGATACTCCTGCTTTATTTTGACATCAGTTAGTCATTTTCCAGTTGTAGAACAAAGCCCTTTTCCTCCTTACTTTATTCTTAATTTTCATGGTAAAACATCTAGGTTGCAATTTCCTAGATTTCTGCTTAGTCTCCTGAAGTGCTGCACATTGAAACAATGTAATGTTGTGATAATGCGCTATATAAAGAAAATTGCATTGCATTGCTGTGCTTCTTTTTTCTACTTTTACTGTTATAAAGCAGACAATTTTCCATCTCTTTGCTCTCAGCTCCAGTGAGGGCAAAGTCAGCAAACAAAATGGGTCTCTCCTGACAGGTAATGGCTTCCACTCCGCAGTGTGCACGTCGCTGCATTTGTCTGTCGAGTTAATTCCTACAGCCAGTCTCAGGCAGTCATGTGATCGGCTGTTGTGCCCTCAGGTTGAGAGGAGCTGTCCGAAAGCTTCAAGAGTAAGCCAATGGGACCGGTTTAAAGGGCTCCAGTTAATACATGGCTGCAGAAGTGATTGATTTATTCATCAGAGGATTTATCATCTACAGAGGTAAAAACTGAAGTAGGAATCATCCCAATTTACATCACTAGTTCTTTACTTGCCTTTTAGGATACAATTGCTTTAATAAACATGAGTCTATTTACTTTTACTTACTTATCAGAGGCTGATCCAAGGTGACAAGCATTTATGAAAGCAGGGTTTTGCAGCCTGTAGAGTAATTGTAGGAGAAGGACTTAAGGGGCCCCTTTGGGATTAGAACCAACAACCTGGCGATCACTAGCGGAGTGTCCTAACTGAGTCACACACTTCTCCCTTAATTACTGTCAGCAGTAAATAGCTTTGTACCCTGTCTAACAGAGAAAGAAGTCAATACAGGAAATGCACGACTCAGCTCGGTGTATCCCGGCAGGTCAGCATTAAGTGTGGCAATGTGACAAGGCCCCTGCAGTCGCGTCACACGTGGGGACGCCGTGCTGGGGGAGCTGGAGGTGTGGAACAACAGCTCAGAGCAAGCGACGCCCACGTGCGGCAGGACCCGGCCTCCGGTCCACAATCACAGACTAATTTCATGTGCCTGCGGGGGTGGGGGTGTGACTCAGTGGCTTAGGCCTCGTGATCAGAAGGTCACCAGTTCCAGCCTTGACGGAATACTCATCTCTTTTGGACTCTTGAGCAGGGCCTTTAAAACCCCTCGAGATGCTCCGACGGCAGCAGATAAACGGCTCGCACCAACATCCGGATTCCAAGCTTCGCTCTCAAACTTGCGTACGTGAAAAAGGAAGGATTCCAACATACATGCAAGGGACAAAAGCATCATTTCTCTCAGTTTCACATAAGAGCCAGCAGACATGCCACCTGCAGCTCAGACTAGGTAATCCATCTCTCGCTAAGTGAGTTTCGGCCTGGCCAGTACTTGGGTGGGGGAAAGCTGGGTTTGTGCTGGAAGAGGTGCGGGTGTGGCCAGCAGGTCAGCCCATCCTGTGGTCTGTGTGGATCCCAATGTCCCAGTGCAGCAATAGCAGCACTGTGCTGTAAAAATGGTACGGCTAAAGCCTATGTCATGACCCTTTAGGGTCAAAGGATCCTTGGGCATCTTTCAAAGGATTAGGGGTGGTACCCCAATATCCTGGCTAAAATTGCCCACTCTGGCCTCCTAATCATCCCCTATGTCTACCTGGTGAATTCTCTCCTGCCCCTTCACCACCTTAGCTACTGTGTGGTGAGTGCACTGGCACAGAGTGGCTGCCATTGCATCATCCAGGCAGGTGCTACACAGTGGTGGTGGTTGAATTGGCTCCCCAGTGCTTCTGTAAAAGCATTATATAGATGCAACATTCATTCGTAATATGCCAGCAGCATAAAATAGGGAAGTCTACTGCTTTAATGGCAGTGCCTGTAAGTGTCAGGACAGTTAAAGCCAAGGTGAGTTACAGACACCTCACAGCCAAGGTCCCATCAGTCTCTTTAGAGCACGGGTGTCCAACTCGAGTCCTGGAGGGCTGCAGCCCTGCACATTTTTGGGTTTACCCTCATTTAACACACCTGATTCAACTCACAGCTCATTGTGCCAATTACCATATAGCTCTTCAGCTCAATCGTTTATGGTGGAACAGGGAAAGAACTAATACACAGGGCACCGGCCCTCCAGGACTGGGGTTTGACACCCCTGCTTTAGTCTTGACTCAGCACCACCGCCAGGCTGCATTACAGTATGACAGCGACTGCCTGATTGTGCCATTACCTCTCCCTACACCCGTGTCTGATATGCGAGACGCCGTATATAGGCGCAGGGTGGGGGGGAGGGGGGAGGCGATCGGAGCAGTCACTCAGCACTCACTCTCCCCTCCGAGTCTCCAGTCAGCTGCAGCTGTGGAACTCCATGCAGCCCCGCCAGAACTGGGTCACCGCTCTTAAAGGCACAGTGTCCCACTCAGATACCCATTCAGCACACTGCCAAATAGGGCACGCTGGAGCAATTTGTCTTCAAAGCCATGCTACAGAAAGCTGGCACTCGTTCAAAATTAGCATTGCCGTTCCACCTCTACAATGGTTCCGTCCAGCCATATGGTGTAATTGAGTGAAAGGACACGGCAATGCCTTCAGATTCCCATATGGACAAAATGGTAGGAATTGGCCATGCTAGAATAGCTTGAAACAGCTCACAAAATCTAAGGGGGGAGCGTCTCCCACTTCTGGTATGTTACTACAGCAACCTTCTTTAGTATGAGGGCCAAAGCATTAGCAGGACTCTGGGGATCATAATTCTACAGTCTGCTAACTGCCACGGATACAAACAGATTTTGAGGTGTGGCATTAAAATCGTCCCTTAAAAAAACCAAACACCCAAATAAAATTGATTAAAATTGAGTTAAAGGCCCCAAATCCTATGACACTGCTTGGCCTTGAAGCTGAATCAAATTAGACCAAAAGCACCAGAATTCTTGAAACTCCATAAGTGTGTTCTCATTTAAACAGAGGTGCCATTAAGGGATTATCCAACAGGAGCAGCATGAGCTGTTCTGGACATGAGAGGAAGAGTGCACATAGCACCTGAACACTGGCATGGGTTCTTGCTTCGTACAATTTAGAAAGGCACTTACCTGCATCATCGCAGCAACCAGCTATAGGCAAGACTGAGCACTGGGTCCCTTAACACAGGGGTGTCAAACTCCAGTCCGGGAGGGCTGGTGTCCTGTGTGGTCAAGTTCTTTCCATGTTCCACCATAAACGACTGCGCCAAAGAGCTGTGTGGTAATTAGCAAAAGGAGCTGCGAGGAGTTGAATCAGGCGTGTTAAATGAGGGTAAACCCGAAAATGTGCAGGGGTCCGGACCTCCAGGACTGGGGTTTGACACCCTTGCCTTAACAGATCAAACCCTTCCTAATGCGTTCCAGGAATCAGAACTTCACTTCAAACTTAAATGTATTCATATTACCTCTGAAAGATACACAACTGTATATTAATAAACTTGAGGCACTAAATTAGACTCCTCAGAGACCCAGCTGGCACGTAGCCACAGGAGGGAAAGGCAACATTGCCGTAAACCCAAACATCAGTTTCAAGATGATAAATCTGGAGAATAAAAGTATTCATATGCAGGACAGATACCATCCCATTTTTTTTATTGTCAGCAAAGTAACTAAAATATCACACAACATTTAAAAATTAAAGCTTGCAGATATGTAAAATAACGAGTCAGACGAACTCGAAATTCCAAGAGACACTAAAAAATGCCTAACAAACTATTTTAAAGCTTTGTCCTGGTTCTGGGTGGGGCAACAGGCAGGTCGATTCACCAGTTATCAATACTTTTCAAATGAAAAACACAAAGGTAACTGGCATTGTAATAAAACAGTTTTGTAGGGGGGGGTGGTTTAAAAGTGGAAGAAAAAAAAAGAAGGAAAAAAAAAACAGCACCATATTTTTCCTGGATCCTGAAGAAAGGTGAGTTTACATAAACCGGTTTAAACAATGCAGGGGGTGAGGGGGGGTCATTCAGCGTTTCATATTCAGCGCTTCATCTCGAGCAGAACTCGCACAGTGTGGGCTAGGGTCTAAACTGGAGGCTTGGGGTACCCATCTAAAAAAAATGCTAATCAGCCATCTTTACTCTTTGGACCACTATGACAGGGCTTGGTCAGACTTCCTGGCAGATCCAACAATGAGTGGCAACTGCTTGTGTTCAGCACCCTGGGTCTTAATGCCGCATGGTATGCTGCTGTACTGAGGGCAAAACATTGGAAAATCTACTAAAAAGCCATCACATCTTTCAATGTTTAGCTGAAGGACAACCATCCTCCCGCTAAGGGGGGAAAAAAATATATTAATTGATAGGTCCAAATCGTAAGCCAAAAACATGAGTCAGTCTTTGTAAATATTGGCCATGGCAGTATGTGCCCAAGCAAAAATTAAAAAAAAACAAACGCACAACCACTCACCATTTGCTAAACCTAACTGCATGAAGGGTTAATACATGACATACAGACTGGCACGTCATGTTAATGTGATAAACAGCAATCCCCATAATTCCTTGCAGTCGCCTGCTTCACTCATCAGTTGGCTGCTTCACGCCACACCACACGCATCACACTTCAAGGCCGGTCTTCGGTGAGGAGGCCACAGCCTCAATGTTGGGCCTCAGCTTATCTAGAGTGTGAAATCTAACATGACCCCCCCACCCTCCCCAAAAAAATGTCCTCAATGTGAAGTGTGCTTTTTACAAACAGTTCTCAAAAATGGCAAAATAAAAATAAGGATCTAGTATTGAGTCCACATAGTGTTGGCGAGATCCTGCCTCTGGCTTCGTGCCCGCCATTATAGCCCCTTCCTCTGGGGGGCGCTAAGCTTCCGCATGCCCCTGATTCGGCCCAGCAGCTCCTTCACAAAATCCTGTGTGATGTGGGCGGGACGGAAAGGCCACCCAGCAGGCCAGCAGATGCAGGAGACCAAAGGGATGAGACAAGAGCAGTTAGTACAGCCAAAAGAAATTCGGGCAGTAATACATAGCACCCGTAAGAAAAAAAATAAATAAATAAATCAAAGAAGTGGGACAGCCAATCATATCTGCAGACCATAGTAGCAGGAACAATTTTAACCTCTAAAAAATGTATTATTATTATTATTTTTTTTTTTTAAACAAGTCATGCCAGTGGTCTATAACATGAGTGAACCATCTTCTAGCCCTCTACCCTCTAAAAATGCAAGTAATGCAGACACCACATACTACTCAGTGAAGCCCCTGAATCACTCCCGTTTTAACGAGGTTACATTTCCAATCAGTCAGCAGAGTTTAGTTGGCTGTACCTGTGAGCATGTGGCTGCCGTTGCCATGGAAATTGTAGATGGCCTCCAGAGCCATACCATCACTGTACTTCCTGCCAGCTCACAGGCCATTTTAAAATTTAACTCAATCTGCTAGAGGTCTACACATGAAGCTACAAAATCAAAATGCCCACCGCGTCAAGTGGGAAGGAAATCCCATGATACTAGATCATTACTTTGGCAAAGGCTCCAACATTTGAGTTGGCCTCTACTCAAGCTCAGCACTGGCACCATCTAGAGCTGGGATCTACTGCGTTTAGAAGGTACAGGCTATTCTCCAGGAGGTGGTGACAGACCACTAACCAGCATGTTTATCAAGGAACAAGTTCTTCTTATACCATATACACGAGTTACACCACCATGTAGAGGTCACAGTTTACTCTCACGCACACTTTTAGACACAGTAATACAAGGTCTTTGCACATCATGCATGTAGGGCAGCAAATCCCCTCTGCAGCTCGAATTCCAGCTCATTTTGCTGATGAGGGCATTTGTCAGCCATGCAGGTGAAACGCTTATTTGGCTTTAAAGCAACATTTACTGAGATTTACCAGGAGTTTTCCAGTCGCTAAAGGCAACCAGGACAAATGAAGCCCCCAAACTGACCTCTCAGGTAGCAAATATGACATGAAAACCGCAGTGTGTACTTACTAAGGTCAAAATTTACATGTAAGAAAATACCCAGAAACCACCATACAGCAGAACTTGTACACATAAGGTTCCATGCCCTGCAGGTCTTCATTGCTTATTTAAAATTAACACAAAAATAAATATAAATAAATAACACAAAAATAACAAAACTAACCCCACTAATAAATACTTGAAAAGGTTTACTCACCTCTGTTGGTTTATAGCAGTCTATCAGAGATTCCTGATGAAAGTCAAAATGCAGGTATAAAAAAAGACATTCTTGTTCAGTGTATACTATGCTGATTCTGGTTACATCAACATTTAAGAAATGTTTACGAATTCATAGCAGCCCCCACTTCCAGACATGAATAAACGTATAATGCCAGGACAGGGGTAAAGAACTTCAGAGTTATTTTTGGCATACTGGCTTCTTGTCATGTTCAACCTCCAATCATTTATGACCCAGAACTTACCTGAAGTTTTGAAGCTCTTTCATCTTCATTGTTGACCTCTAGCAAGTCATCAATGTCTATTTCAACCTCTGGCATCTCTTCCTCCTGAGGAACAATAATAAAATTTAAAATCAAACATTGTTCAAGAAACTCATTAATAGCCCACATGTAGAGTTTTGGGGTCTTTACTAATAAGGCCCGAGTTCCATGTGGGTTAGACGGATTGGGTTCAAGAACCGTCCATTTCACAGCCTCTGGAAGACCTTCACGAGTTTTACAGCTAGGCTCCGACCTTTCACAGCAGGCTAAACTTATAGCCCCCTGATGATCATTAACACAGCTGAATTATGCTATTTAGCCTATTTTAATCTTTATGAAGATACTGCTTGCCCCAGGGCTTTGAGTGATATCATCCTCTGCAGTCTTGTGGGAGGAGCAAAGCAGGAGCTCTGCTTCAGAAGGTGGTGAACACACAGTTCTAAAAACAGTCTGAATGAAAACAAGAGCACATCCCCTCTGACTGCCAACACCGTGGGTCACCAAAAGGGGGAGCAGTTTCAGAACTCTCTCCCATTCAGTGACTCTGCAGCTTCTAGTGATCAGATGAACACCAGTAGGAAGTCTAGCGGCCGAGACAGAGGGAAGTGGCAGAACAGTTCTTCAAAGTAAGGGTAGTCATCAGCCATTCTTCACACCTGGAGTGACTGGCCTCCCCATCTGGAGGGGGGGGGGGGTCCCCATGTAGTCTCAATCCCTAGCATTCCTTCAGTATCCAGTCTCACTGCCATCAACTGGAACCCTTTCTATACGCCCCTACAATTCAAAAACTATTCATAAAAAAATAAATCATGTAGCCTGTTTGTGTAATTGCCGTTTGTGTACGGCAGCACCTGTCCAGCAGGAGGCAAATCTGCTACAATGCAAACATCTGGGCATATGGTCCCAAGCAACGCACCACGAGCACCAAATCCTCAACCACAGCCGTTATTCACTCTCAGGAAGGTAACTGCAGGCCAGCACAGAACCTTGGCAGGTCTCGGAACATTTTCATCATTTTATTTAGCGATACAAAATCAGCACCACGTGCAAGTCTGCCAACCGTCACTCAAGTTGCTTTTGACCCAAGCAGTGTGACACCGCCAACAAATTTAGCGTTAAGAAGCTACTTTACACTCTGCTGACAGCTTGTTTTCCCTAAAGAAAGAAAAATGCAGGGTAGTAGAAAAACAAAGGTAAAAATTTAAAGAGGTGCTCGCAGTATGTTTCGGGGGGTATCACAGACAGTTTTACCATATTAGCAAGGTGCTTAGTTCTTGAGTTCAAATATTATAATAGACAGTTTAACCCTTTTCCCGTGATAATTTCCCCATGTGAAATTTGCCTACCGTTTAATGATGCTCTGGGGTCAGACTGACCCCAAACACGGGACAGGGGTTAACAGGGTCTTTACTCTGGTCCTTAGAAATTTCCACAAATAAACCATTCAGGGGACAACAAACTGACATGCCGGCCAAAATTTCCCCCTACTGAAATCCAAATAAATCTAAACCTATTTGTTGAGTCTTGTGACATCTGCGTCTTGGCCAATATTTGCCGACGCTTTCAGAGATCATGTCAGACAGTCCGTGATGGATAGGAGTGTCAGATTCCTAATAGAGCATGCCCACCTCACAGAACACATTATCTCACAGTCTGCACGGTGAGAGAATTTTTGGGCGTGCTGGCAGTAAATATCAGATTCAGCCAAATACCGAAGAGCCTTAGTTCAATTTGCCAAGTTCATAACCAGTCAGTCGAAAGCTCAGCCTGATAAGCAAGTTACTAGCCTGCTGTATATTCAAAGTGTGGAGTGTAGTACAGGCTTATCAAAATCATTTAAAGCCAGCCAAACCAATCTAAAGACGTGCCATAAAGGTTTAACATATTTGGCATGGATTGGACGGGTCGCAGATCTGCCACCTGACACTGTTCGCTTAGCAACTATTTCCACTACGGTACACGTGACAAGTCCAGCTATTTTGGACAAGCAGGTCTGTCAAGGACTTCAGCAGAATTAGTTCCATCATTGCAGGAAAATATAGGTCACGCATATTAACAAAAATGTCTTAGCGAGTTCCGCTAATGCGCAGTAAGCCGCAAAATGGAATCCAGTTCATTTTTGATGCAGCCGTTTCCCAAGAGACGTTTCAAAATGATTTAGCGACATGTTAAAAATAAATAAAAGACAACCTTGCAACAATTAGTAAAGCATTTGATATAAAGTCGGGTGATTTTTCTGGAAGAGGGAAAATGCAAGTAAAATTAATCTGAAAGGGGAATTGGTGCAAAACGCAGCTTAGAGCAGGAGTCTCAAACTCAAATAACCCATGGACCGCTTGCTAGGTCTTCAGCTTAAGTAGGCCACTAGATTTGGTTTATAGCCAAGAGAAAGAAGAAAAAAAAAAAAACAAAAAACCAACACGCCTCTAACCAAACAGTCTGGGCTGCTTAGGTAAGAACCTGCCAAACTCTGCAGATTTCACTGCCACTTGATTAACAGAATGACATTGCAGTCTTTTCTCTGCTCGACCAGCAGATAGAATTATGATCAAGAAAACGTACTGCAGGCTGGACAGAGCAGACTCACTGGACAGGACTTGGAGACCTCTGATTTATACTCCCCAAAGGGTGGCCCAGAGGGCACCAATGCCTCATGGCTGCAGGCCGGGGGGGGGGGGCTGAATCACACCCCTGCTGTGTTGCTGCCTATTTGTGCGTTCCATTATCCTCGGAGGTCGGAACAACGTCACATCCGCTAAAAACTCGAGGAATACCGAGTCGGATGCATTCCACTTGCTGAACTCGGATCCAAGATGGAAGCCTCCAAGAAAGCGGCTTTTGCGGTAGCTCTTTCGGACTACGAACGGCTCGAAGCGTATGCCATTCACCATAGCAACACATCTATCGACTACAATAACACATGTTCGGTGTACACAGCTTACAAAGTCAACTTAAACAGCACTAAAGTGCTTAAAAATTTAAAATATCACAGCACCACTTACAGTCTTCGCACTGGGCAGCCATCTTGAAACAAACTGTGTACTCTGGGCTGTGCCGAGATTCTCAGATTTTCGAGAAACGGGAGCGCGCATGTCGTCACTTCCGGCCTCGAAAACTCGGTATCCGACTCGGATTCCGACCTCCGAGGTATAATGGAACACACGATATATCATGCAAGTTTCCTCCAAGCAAAAGCCCCTCCTAAACATGCACTGCCACCTTGAACTTTTCTAAACATCACCCAGAGGGAAAAAGACTCCAACGACCATAGATAGCTGGAGAGACTACAAGATTCGGGAACTTCAATGTGCTGTAAACAAAAGAAAGAAAAAAAAATAATAATGCGATTTCCAGACTTTTCGCATCACATCCTGCCTCCTGGAGCATTTCTAGCAGGTGTGAATGCGTCCCCCATGGAAAATCCCCGGCTGTGTGTATGAAGGGCAACTCCGGACCCGAGTCTCTGAAGTTCATGTGTGAATGACTACAGTGTGCAGGGGGCGTGCTTGGCCCCAGGTGTGTGGGTGTGCTTGACTGTGAGGGACTGGTGTCCCAGCCAATGTGCTCCTCTGGCCTGTGCCTTATGCTTCCTGGGACTCGCTGCTGGATGTACGGAAACACCATGCCAGTGACACTCTTGGCTGGATCCAGAGCTATGACTGTGGCACTTGGCAATGATAACCACTGGCTGCTGGAATGGCCATGATTTGACAAGACGCCCAGGCAGGTGACAGGGACACGGAAAACAGCTTTAGATTAGCTACAGATGAAGTTACACAAGAGCGGCTGACTGACCACTCTTGAAGGGTATAGTGTGACACAAACCAGGTAGCCTGTAAGCTCTGAACTCCAAGACTTTATTCCTGGGCGAGATCAAGAAATCTAGGAATCTAAAAATAGGATACATTGACAAATTAGACACCACATTTCTGGGCAAGTTTCACTGTTGTGTCTGGTTTCCACACTCAAAGCATCATCAACACTACATTAAGAGGAGAAGTCATTCTACTAACCACCGTGTGCATTTGTGATGTCTCTTGTCACCTGAATTGCAATGATCTCATGTGTCAGACGTCCACACAAGTTATAATGCTGAAATACAGCAAATCTTTGCTTTGAAGGATAGTGTGAGCCATCAGAACAGGGCCAAATGTCCAGATCACCACAGGCAACTTCTCACTTCCCAGGCTAAGCCACTTCACGCAGACTGTCTAACCCCAAATTCTATGAGTCACCCCCAGGGCTGCTGCTAGAGATTTCGGGCCCCATGACGGCATATCATATTGGGCCCCAAAAATCGGCCCAATCCAATTATGTTTCACATTATTAAGGGCTCCTTGGAATCATCCTAACCCCCGCCCCTTTATGGCACCCCTAGTCACCCACAGGATGGCACAGCAATGAAGGACTTCACCTGCAGCCGCCATCCTGTCTCGAGAGCACGAATTGTCACCCTGGCTTCTACTCTGGTGCCGACCACACCACACCCCATTGTCAACTGCGGGCACTTTCTCCAAGTACATACAGGATTCCCCCCCCATGCAACTGGCATTCCTCCCAGAGCGTCTTCAAATACAACACCCCGTAATTATTTTTGCATCATCTCAGGGAAGTGATTCTCTCCTGCTCCAGTGCAGGTAACATTATGATTCCACGCCTCATCATTTCATGCCCTATGAAGACCAAGGTCTCCAAGGAGACAAGTAATCTTCTCACATCTTCGGTCCATGAATCACCTGAACAGGTGCGAAACAGGACCATACCCTGATACCGGACAACCTCAATCTAGCTCAGAGGATAGAGGATTGAAGCAGTTCTTGGTGGGTCAATAAAGTACATCCCCCACCAGTATCATACACTCCCTTCCCTCTCCTGCCAGTAGTATCAGATTTGTGTGAAACTGATATGAGGTCTGACCTTAAAGCCATGGAGCCATGCAGCCTCGACTGGCCCATCACACCCAGCCAGACAGTTATGCTAGACCTAATCCGTGATCGACACCCAGGGACCACACAAGCTATACACATCTGCAGCCGAAACAACCCTGGCAAACCCCTTAACTGCTGCACAAATATCCAAGGTCACTGGTATTTTAAAAACTCCTTTCACAGAGTCAAACGGACCCTCCCACAGGGGCTTGTACCATCAGGAAAACAAGCAACCATCGCACGGGTTTTGAGCAAATCCATTCAAAACAGTAAAAAAGGCACAATCCATTGAGAATCCTTCACCTGGAGCTGGCGTCATGGTCGGTGTACTCATGTCGGTAATGACTACCACTCTCGCCCTAAGGGCCAAACACTCTTCCAGCCAATTAGAGCACCCAGTATGGGGGGGGGGGCTGTGCCCATCTCACCATTCGCAGCCTATAGCTAATTGCAGGTTCTTATACAGCCTGACAATGTCAAGCGAGGGACAGAAGTGCAAATTAGCAAAAAACGACAAGGATTTCCAGCTGAATCTCAAAAAGCTATACCATTAGAAAGAGCACATGCCGATTGCCTGCCTATGCAATGTGGTACAACCAGTCTGGTAGTCATTTGCTGACATACCCCTACTCTACATTATGGTGCAAAACACACTAACCACAGATTGTTTATGCATACAATCTCCATGTTGAATCTTGATGCTTGACTTGCACGGCACCCCAAAATAAATTGCTAAGCAAATGTAAGACTGTTGACACCGCAGGAGCAGATGCCTTCTTGCAATGGTATGGGGGTATCCAGCCATTGAACTTGCATTCAATTGAATCTTCTCCTGCTATCTGTACATTATTTTTCAATCGAGCCCACAATCCTCAAGGGGATCATTGCTAATAAGCTGCTAGTGCTTAACACCTAAGCATCTCCCCACACCACATCCTTAGCCCTTCATGCTCAAACACGACCTAGAAGAAGGGAGCATTTCAGTTACTCTGCTCAGTTTCCATGCATGTCCAAATGCCAGATTCACAGTGGCACGCACACACACACACACACAGGCGCACGCACACACACACACACACCTCTGCAGTGGTGTCATCGAATGGCTCAGAAATCCCCTGTAGTCAACATCCAAGCCAAACAAAAGACAGGTTACCGTCTAACAAAACGAGCCAGAATATCTAGATTCCCCGTCAGAGAATTGTGCACCTGAAAGACCTTATAATTCGTCAATTCCATGTTAAAGTATGCGCCTTATTCAGGCATAATAAATATTAATAAAAAAACCTAAGGGATAGGTTTTGCGGGTACCGGGAGAAGCCTGGCAAAAAGGCTCATTCTAAATGCAAGCCGTCAAGCGGAGCCACAGGGCCAGACATTCCGGGTCCGAACGCCTGAGAACCTCAATCCTAATCCAGCCGCTTCCGACCCGATGCTGCAAGGGTTTGCAACATTGTATCGAAATCCTGCAACCAGCAGCTGAGATTGCTACGGTAGCCACCTATAAAATACCTCAAAATCGCATTTTTTTTTAAAAAGAGTGTATACGGATTGCAGAGATATTTGCAAGCGATTCGTTGAAAAGACATTAACATAAAAACACATAACCTTATGCGAATCGCTCTGGGAAAGAGGAGAATGCCTTGCAGCCGAGCAACGCAAAGGGCTCCTCAATGCATAGGTTTGCCCATGGGTGCCTTATCGGGTCATTCATAAGGCGGCGATTCCAATCACAGAAGCATGGCACTGGGCACTAAGCACTCACCTCACAGTCGTATAGCTCACTGAGCTGCTCGATGATCCACTCTTCCAGGACCAGCCTTTTTCTCAGCTCCTTCCGATCGTACTTGACGGTCACTTTCCCGTGCTTCTTCTGGACGGGGTCGTCCTGTGTTACCGGACCGGTTACGGCGCATCCTCCTGCGGGGGCCGCCTGGAAGAAGACCCTGCCGGCGGCGGCCGGCAGCGAGCCGCTGGTCTCCGTGCCCGTGGCGGACATCGTCCTCAACGTGCTACACGGGCTGGGGAGGGGGGACGGACTGGAAATGATCGGAGTTTCAAACACCTGCTATTTAAAGCTCATCACCGTCTCGGCGCTGGGTCATAGGGAGGGAGGCGCCTCCTTTTACAAATCTGTCAGGGTGCTTAACGCTTTCGGCGCTGGGGGGAACGGAGAGAAGGGATTTCTGGTGGGGGTGGGGGGATCAGGAGCAAAAAGGAAAAGGAGTTCAGGTAAGGGAGCTCAGAAACGAGGAGACAAAGGAGGCCAGGTGATCATGAGCGATGGGAGAACGCGCTGGAATATCGGAGGATATATGCAAATATATGCAAAACGTTGGGCATTGGTTTCAAGTGCAATAATTACTAAATTCCATCTCATTATTTGGGAAAAAATCAACAGAAGTATTACATTACACGAGAGTTAATTAAGAAAGACAAGGGGTAACATAAACAATATTACGTGATAGAGATTCAGATATATTGCGGTTCTGGTCAGCATTTGAACCGCACGCAATGAGAAAATGAGCATGACCATACACACATTCTTACAGAGATTGTTAAGATGTTCTAGTCAGATTCTAATACATTATTCAGCTGATTTTCTCAGATTGCCCTGTCTGACGTAGTTATTCGTGAGTGCAAAGATGAATAAGATTCCATAACAATAACTCAAAGTAAAAAATAATTAAGAATGCGGGTAAAGAATGCAAAAACTGCTAGTTCCTGGAAAGGAAAAACATCAGTCCAACTTTGGTCGTGTTACTCTTATTAGTCAGAGAAAGTTGCATGACTGTTATAATAAATAATAATACAGAGACAGTGCTTACGATGTAAATCAAAATAGCTGATGTTGATAAACTTTAGTTTTGTATACAACTCTTTTTTAAAATATCAGGGAATCAATATCACCTAACTATATAAATAAATGTTCCAATGTATAGGGGTGGGTTTGTTTGTTTTGACAGACATCCAGGCAGACATCATTGTCCTCAGGGAGAAATTTGTTTGCATACAGCAACAAAGGAACATTAAGGGCACAAATACAAACACAAAACTCAATAAGAAGTCAAATGGCAGTACAGATAGTGCAAACAGGGCTGTAAAAAATGAATAGTTAAATGATGAAATAGATTAACAGGGGCTGTACACGTGAAATGCATAATGGTGTCATTATCTGTTTTAGAATGCTGTCCTGACATAGTATGGCTGTGGGTGGGGTAGGGGCACATCAGGGGGAGGGATTGTACTGCCTGATGACAGCAGCTAGAAACGGTCCTCACTAGCACTGCTGGAACTTGTCTATAGATCAGGGGTGGGCAATCTTATCCGCAAAGGGCCGGTGTGTATGCAGGTTTTCTCTGCAACTCCCTAATTAGATCACTA
>JAODKL010000039.1:8269175-8289789 GCA_026780765.1 Petrocephalus schoutedeni | reverse complement strand
ATAAAGGTCCCACAGGCCCATTCTCGTAATGAAACGTTATTTTCAGCTCAGACGTTCAGGATTTATTGTCTGTAGTGCAGCTGCAGTGTGATACCAGTCTGCCGGATAAATACGTATGCGTGTCTCAGCCGTGTGCATGTTTCCATAGCGACGGGCCTCGCCGGCATCGGGGGGTGGTTGCCATGCTATGTGGCTGTGTGAAATACGGACTGAGTGGTGCGATACCTGGCGAGAGGTGAGGCTGGTTCTGAGTGGACTGGGTAATGGACCCTTAGATGGGGGATGGCCCGGTAGCGGGGGGGGGGGGGAGTCTGTAATGTGCCGTAACACACGGCGCCGAGCCCATAACTCCTGCACCTGTTTCATCAGGTCGGCCATTAGCAGGGCCAGGCAAACTGAGGGAAATGCCATACCGTTGTACTTTTGGGCAGAATAGCGACATTCGTCTTGGTATTTCCTAGGCTAAAAGTTTAGCTGTACGTCAAAGTCACATGAAACTTTTATCAAAGCTATTGTTGTCAAAATGTGATACAAATATATATGGTTTCCTTCCTTGTTTGCCAATATGCAACTATTCATTATAGGGATTTTCGTCTCAAAATAAAGACAAAAATAAATTATGCCAGTATCTTGTGTTGCATGGGTTAAATAAAGCAGCTATGAGACTCCTCTATGTCCACTACCAGGCTCTCTTTGTCTCGTTGTATGACATTCCAAAAATCTTTAACAGAGCCCTAATTTTATCACATAAGAAAAAAAGAAAAATGTATATATAAAATATGGTATTGTCTTATTCTTCTTCAAAACCTCTGATTCCTAAATGAAGGTGCAATGAAGTCGCTGAGACTGAGACCTGGGTGGTGGTACTGTAATACAGTATATCGCGGTATTTCACTTTGGGGAAGAAAGACACTGAAGTCCAATACACCATGGTATGTCTGGACAGTATGACAATCTGTAAAAATAGACACTGCCAAAGCCTAACTGAGTCTGTGCTGATCGAGCAGTACATAGCCGTGCCAGTAATATGGAGCATGTGATTATGGGCGTCTGATTAACTGGGACAGACTCACTGGGTTTTCTGGGACAGGTACCTCATCAAGCGCATCCAGGTCGGCTCGGACCTGGGGCTAGGTCCCGCGCGAGACACGGGGTTACCGGGCCGGGTCCGATGAGGATATGGCCAGCCGTATTTATAGCTGTACCCACGGTTTAGCCAGGAACAGGAGTGGCTGTGTGGTTTTTACCTCGCTGTGGAGGAGCTGACTGTGAAGTGTGTGGCCGAGTGCCGCTCTCCGGGGGAGTGGTGGCAGCCTGGTTATCCTCTGTCGGCAGTAACCCCAAACCTAGACACTCTCCCAAGGTTTTTACACTCTCATTTCTAATCTGACTTCAGCTCCCTCATCAGCTTTGCCTTTTGCAGTCAGACCTGAAATCTGTCGTCAGCTGTGCACATCTGTTCTGCTGAGAATTTAGCTTCACTCCTGGGTGGTGCCACTACCTCCAAACCTCACTGTCTGAAAGTGTGGTGCAGTCCATGCTGCTAAGGGCCAATCACAGCATCGTAGGGCCAGATCTTTATGCCACTTGACCGTCTAGGCCGGAACTTCCCAGTCACCTGTCTACATTTTTCACAAGATAGAATTGAAATGCATCTTTTTTTTTTTTAAACTGAAACTGTATCTTATATATGTACTTTTTATTTTTACATCCTGCCCCCTGGTCAGATCATTCACAGCCATGGCCTTCACTCTTGCTGCTGCGCAAATGATAGTCAGTTACGTTAGCTCACAATCCCCCAGTGAATCGCATCCCGGAACACACATGCATCTACGACTTGGAGCTATGGATGCATGATAACTTTCTCGAGCCAAATACTGATAAACCTGAATTTTTAGTGGTAGGTCCTGTCTCCTCATTATCCGAAACATGCGTCTGTATTGATGGTGTGTGCATTAAGCCTGCCTCTGTTGTCATAAAAATCAGGTATTACTTTGATTAGCATATCACAACAAAATTGCGTTTTACCCGCTCCGTAACGGTGCTCCGCTGAGGCCGTCTTTCTCTGGCAATGACGTGTAAACTCTGGTCCCTACTCTCATTACGTCCCGTACTGTAATCTTAACGAGAGCTTCATTTGATTGTGAGCTATACTGTGAGCCCTCAGCCATAACAAGCTCTGTGCCCCTCCCTCCTGTTCTTCCTCAGCTGCGATGGTTGCCAGTCCCATACAGAATTCCCAGACTTGCTACTCGCCTTCAGAGCCCTCCATGGCCTTGCCCTCCTTTACCCCGGTGACCTCCTGACCTCTTACTCTCCCCCTCGCTCTCTCCAGTCTTCCAGCTGTAATCTCCTCCCCGCCTTCAGTCCCGGGCTGAATGGGCCGCTGCCCCCCAAACTCTGCAGCACTCTTCCTCAGCCTCTCCGTTTCTGCTCCTCGATTTCTACTCTTAAATCTGACCGAAAGACCTTCTCATCTATCGAGCATTTCTCTTATTCCTCAACTTCTTAGACGTTTCTTCATTTTCGTCTTGCACAGCAGCCTTGGGTTTATGAAAGGTGCTACATCGATGAGATGGGAGGTGTTTCCCCATCACTGTGAGTTTAGGATATAAATGATAGTTAATGTTGTTTATTGACCCGCAGGTACCATTTCTGTGAGCTCACACACAGTGGGGTGACTCAGAATTAATGACCCTCCCATGTAGGTAGGGTGTAAGGTGTAGGAGAGTGTTTGATATTGGAGAGACCACAACTTAATCACATAAATGCAAAAGTCTGTTTATTGGGGGGATGAATGAATCCAAATTAAATACTGGGGGGATGCATTTCCCCCATCTCCCACCCAGGTGCCAACCTGTTAAATGCATGCTATCCTGAATTGCAGGTATCTTCAAACGGGCTAGTATCAATCAGGCTAGTATGGTCCATATAGGAATACAGGAATACACAGCTCGCCTTTGGTATATAAATCCTCATAGATGGTCAGGAAAGCTTTCAGTGCTTGGTGTAGCATTTAAATAGAGGGTCAGGCCACAGTAGCTTGCTGTGTGACCCCAGTTTGTGGTGTAGCTGGAGCCCTTCAGCACAGGGACGTTACGTGAAGGAGCTTGGCGATGCAGAAGGGATTGCTGAGTCACACGTCGGAGACTGAGACGCGATACGCGTGTCCAGTGCTGCCCAGTCTGGGAGGGCGTCAGTACCAGTGTGCCAGCTGCCGTCTTGCTGGTTTTTGCCACTGATTAATGTGAGCTCAGTTATGATGTGGTTTCTGTTTATGGCTTGTTAGTTAGCTGCTACCTGTAAAAGGGTGTGTAACTCTTGCTACGGCTGTGAAGCGACTCCCACAAGCTTGTTCTGAATCTTATTTATTGTTCCCTCAAGCAGCAGTCGTCTACACGGGATTTGTGGCGAGGGTGTCACCAAGCTGATCCCAAGCTTGTTCTCAGACTCTGACTTCGGGGGAAATATTTTGAGCGGAGCATAGTCAGGGGAGTGGCTGGTGGGCTGCTCCCGTCTGACGAACACCTCGGGGGAACCGTCTGACGCTAATTTTCACATTTATCTTCGGCATCAAAGTGGGCGATCCCCGAGACCCCGCCCTCGTCACACTGGTGCTGCCACATTCTCTGGGTTTTCACGCATTACTGGCAGGAGGCACGCTTAATGGTTTCTCACGTGGAGGATTTGGCAGCGAGCTTTCTCGCCCTCTGTCTGCCACACGCCCCAGGGCTGGCTGCTGATTGCCACCGATGCGGATTCACTGAGCGGCCCGGTAATCTGGCCCTGGGAGAGGGGATGCCTTTGGGTCCTGTAAAGGTGTTTGGCTGTGCAGGTTCAGAATGTGGGCTTGGCCACATCGATGGTCTTTGCTGCTTTTTCTGTTCAATAAGCTTTTTAAAATTGACTAAATAAACTGGCAAAATCTTTTCAGAAATGCTACATAGACCTCAATAGCCATGCACAAAAAAACATGATTAATATCTGTCTCTCTCCTGTTTTATAGGTCCAGAAGCTCAGCCCAAGTCTGGGGATAGAAAGGCCCCTGGTCGCCCCGCCTCAGCTGCATTGGGTCATAATAACAACGGCAGTGCTGGGAACAAATCAGGTTGGGGCGGGCCTGCTCTCGCTGTATGGCGTCCCTGTCTGTTTGGTCAAAGTTCTCCCCGTATCCAAATCCGGGTCTAGGCTGTGCCTGGCTGGAGCTTTGTAAACAATCCATCTTTGCTTCCAGGGGGACGCTCTTGTTTGCTTTTTTTCCGTTTTCCAAAAGAATTATAGGTAACACTTTACTTAAAGCAGTCATTATACTGCAGTACACACAACTTCATAATGCATTATAATTAATTCATAAAGTATTATAAACCCAGCTGTAACTATTTATAAAAAGCATAACACATTATAGTCATGTGTATTGTGCATTATGCAGTATGCTCTCTGAAGCTCTCATCTATAATGCACTATAGATATCTTTATAATGCAGCACAAAACATCCTTAATGCTTATACCAGCCATTATAATGCATTATGAAGGTATCCATAGGGCATTATGGATGAGAGCTTCATGGAGCATTCATAATGCATGGGAAACATGGCTTTTAATGTATTATGCCTTTTTGTAAATATTTGTTTGTGTTTATAATACTTTATGAATGTTACAATGAATTATTAGAACAGGTATTAGGCTTTATGAATATGGGTTTCATAGAAAGTGTTTTGAATTATTTATGTAAATTAGTGTTGTGTGGCACTCCTGCTGATAAGAGAGCACCTATTTTGTGTGTGCGTGTGTGTGTGTGTTTGTTTGGTGCTCTGCGTCTGCGCTGACTGGGAGCCATGTCCCTCTTAGCAGAGCCCTTGTCACTGAAGACCGACGAGCGTCTTCGGCTGGCCCGGGAGCGGAGAGAAGAACACGAGAAGCAGTTTGGTACGAGCATCGCCCTGCTGTGTTTATCACATGACTGTGGATCTGAAGCCTGATTGGAGCATTCAGCAAACTGACAAAAGCTGTGCATTTAGAGGAGATTTGTCTGTCTGCTTCCAAAGCGGCTCTACCGGCTTCACAATTAAAGTGCAGTGCTGTTGGCTTTCGGCCTTGGTGGCGATGGAGGCGTCCTATTGGTCCTGGGTCATGCCTGCCACTGCAGTGTAGGCATGCCATTGGTCCCTGCGCCCTTCCCTTCACTGCAGTGGAGCTGTTGTCGCTTCAGGAGCTTTCCTGTCTCAGCAAAGTGTTTTATGCAGTGTCAGGTGGGATTAATGAACTCTCACTCTCAAGTCAAACGTATAGCTGTCATTACGGCAAATGAAATTTGTCCGATGGCCAGGTTTAGGCTGTTCATAAAAGCTATAAAATCTAAGAGTGACTCTTTAACTTTGAAGGGTGATTATGAGAGGAAGGGCCTGCAGAGGGAAAGTGGAATTAGACTGATCCAAAGAGCCACAATGGCAGCAGCTGCTAGGCGAGCTGGGAGCAGTGAGTCCTAACAGCGGAGGGGCAGTGTAGATGGCCTGAGCCGGCTGCCCCGGGCTGCGAGGCTGGACTTTGGCCATAGTGCTGTTGCGTGACTTCTGTGTCAGTTACCAGCCAAAGTCAAGCTGTTATGAAAGCCAGTGTACGCATAACCATCAAATGTTATACGACCTGGGGGATAACCGCTTAATGGGGGAGCAGATTTTAAGGGGGGGGATCAAATGCGGGGAAACCAGGCGTGTACAGAACTAGGGGACTGTCCTCTTTGCGGCTCTGAACGCATTAGCGTTAGTGTGATATGATTGTCGTCCAGGAGGATGGAATGAAGCCAGAAGATTGCAAAGTGCCACACTGTAGCGGATTAAAAGCACAGGGCAAAACGGACTTCAGCCAGCAGGGGGCGCCGTGTGGCGGGGGCCGTGCAGTGACGCGTGCCTCCTGTGCCCAGCCCTGCGGGAGAACGCCTGGCTGCAGAGGGAGGAACGCGCCCGGCTGTACTATGAGAGGCAGCTGGAGGAGCGGCGGAAGCGGTTGGAGGAGCAGAGGGCCCGGGAGGAGCAGCGCCGGGCGGCCGTGGAGGAGAAGCGGCGGCAGAAGCTGGAGGAGGAGAAGGTGAGAGATCAGGAAGGGGGCGGTCTCCCGACACGACACTGCGCCCCCTAGAGGATTATGGGGTTTCTGGGGAAAGGCAGCTCCTGTCAAAGGGTGGCTCAGCTCTCTCCACCGACACACGACCAGCCGGAGCCTGGGTGGTTAATCGGAGTCACATGACGCGAAAGCGCTCCCTGATAGGGCGTCCGCCTGATCTCCCAAACGCAGCCGGACGTGACCGGGGAGTCAGACTGGCCCCCGGGGGATTCTCCCCGATTGATCAGTGGTGAAAAACCAATTAAGTTTTTAATGAGTAGGAGTTATGTTGTCATTACATCCGGCCATTTCCCATGCTGGGCTTGTAGATGCCATTCATTTTCATTTTTGAGGCTAACGCTAATGTAAGTGGAACCGAACGTGGCGTCAGGCCTGATGCCGGAGTGAAAATCAATGACAACGGGCGTCTTCCGCAGGTCCGCATGGGGATGTCAGCATTTTTAGCGGAGCTGCAGGCTGCCGGCCTGTCAGCAGGCAGGGCGGGAGCTTTGCTGTCACTGTCTGCTGACGCTCTAACTCCTGGGACGTTGGGGGGGGGGGGGTGTTTCAGGCTCGGCACGAAGCGGTGATACGGCGGACCCTCGAGCGCTCCCAGAAGGCGAAGCCAAAGCCGAATCGCTGGTCCTGGGGCGGGACCCTCCATGGCACCACCGGACATGCCACTGGTAACAGCTGCCCACCGCTTTGCACATAAGCCCTTTCATCACACAGTCATACTGCTCTGTCTCCCTCTCTCTCTCTGTTTCTCTCTCTTTCTGTCTCTCTCTCTGTTTCTCTCTCTTTCTGTCTCTCTCTCTGTTTCAGTCTGCTCTTTGTCTCCCCTCCCTCTCTCTCTCTGTCTCTTTAACCTCTGTCTCTAACCTTTATCTTTCTCTGTTTATCTCTGTCTCTCTCTCCCTCTCTCTCTGTCTCTCTGTCCCTCTCTCTCTGTCTCTCTCTCTCTGTCTCTCTGTCCCTCTCTCTCTGTCTCTCTCTCTCTGTCTCTCTCTCTCTCTGTCTCTCTCTCTCTCTCTCTCTGTCTCTCTCTCTCTCTCTCTCTGTCCCTCTCTCTCTGTCCCTCTCTCTCTGTCTCTCTCTCTCTCTGTCTCTGTCCCTCTCTCTCTGTCTCTATCTGTCTCTCTCTCTCTCTCTCTCTCTGTCTCTCTGTCCCTCTCTCTCTGTCCCTCTCTCTCTGTCTCTCTCTCTCTCTGTCCCTCTCTCTCTGTCTCTCTGTCCCTCTCTCTCTGTCTCTCTCTCCCTCTCTCTCTCTCTCTCCCTCTCTCTCTCTCTCTCTCCCTCTCTCTCTCTCTGTCTCTCTCCCTCTCTCTCTGTCTCTCTCTCTCTTTCTGTCTCTGTATCTATTTCAGTCTCCTCTCTCTGTCTCCCTCTCTCTGTCTTTCTCTAGCCTCTGTCTCTCTTTCACTCTTCCCTCTCTGCCTCTCTCACTGCCTGTCTCAGCCTCCAAAAAGTCTGTGCCCTGCAGCTCTTATGTGGTTCAGTTTCCTGATGTCTCTCTTTACCTCGCACACATCCCTATTTCCTCGGGCAGCCAGGCTTAGCGTCAGATATCAGAGGTACCCTGCCATTTGCTCCTGCGTCCAATCAGTGACGATGCTGAGGTCGTGACCTCGCCTGCCCTGTTATCCATGATGGTGTGACCCATAAGAGGCAGTCAGAGCAGCAGAAGGTTCTCCTCTGAATTCCATCCCCATTCCACCCTAGTTTCTCTTGGTCTGCTTGTATATGTTACCTTTTGGCACAGTCTTTTCCCTTTTTTTTGATGCATTCATTTATTCATTTTTCGCCTTTGTTTCCCAGAGTTACTCACTCTTTCGCTCCGCCCACCCCTTTCTTTCTGTTCTTCCTGTCCAGGCCTTTCTGAGTCTGCTACCCTATTTACTCTCGATCTAGAGGGCCTAGAACGTCACTTCCCGGGTGCTCTCACTTCCGTCCGCGGATACGGTGATATCGGGTCACGATGTGAATACCGGCTCGTAACATTACCTGCGTAGCAGTAGCAGGCTGCTCTGCCGTCCCTTGCTATCAGTAGTGAAGCTCAGAGTCGACATGCAGCCGTGTAGCGCTAACTAACATTAGCATACAGCGAGGCGAGTATAATGGCCCTGTGCCCATGTGGCTATTGTTAGCATTAGCATAGCTAACGGAGTCATGGCATCGGCTGGTTGTATGGCCAATAAACTTGTAATAGAGTAGCTCGCAGGTAGGCGTCTGAGGGCGGGCTGGCCAGGGGGCTTGACACTCCATGGAAAGTTCAGGAATTGGGTTACGGCACAGTTCCGTAAACTGACACCTGCCAACGGAACATTTTTATGAGCCGTTGTTTTTCTCGAGTGACATGACTGACACTTTGAGAATGTTCCCAGTTTAATTTGCCCCTAGCCGCTAATATTTGGACAAGAGAAATCGGTTATAAACCGTCCATACCCAATGGCAGGAGATTTGATTTCTGTGTATTGTGAGGTAAGCGCTGCCGGTCAGCCGTGGAGAGCGCCCCCTGCCTGCTTCACTCAGAAGTGTGGCTTGCTGTGTAGCGTGGGTTTGTGCCTCTGCCCTTCCCACCCCTCCCCACCACAGGTCCTTGTCTCCATGTGTTGTAGATGTGGACAGGAGGTCGGTTTCCACAGTGAACCTCTCCAAGCGGGCAGAGCCGGTGATTACCAAGCGCTTGTCTTCGTCTTCGGCCACGCTCATAAACTCTCCAGACAAAGGTATGCTACTGGCCCACCAGCCCATCCCACCTCCTCCTGCCCTCCGGGCCCAAAAGAACCAGGCAGAGACCCGGACAACTCAGTTTCTTGGCTCCATTCTGGCTGAATGCTGCCCCAGAACCAAATTACCTTTTAATCCCATTTTTTTATTACATATTAGATGTATTTTACACAGGTTAGATATATTACTGTTAATAATATGATAGTAGATGATGCAACCTGCGTCAAGTCGAAACCCTCAAGCTTTAAATATTTAATGTAAGGAAGAGTGTTAGTCAGCGACCTATAGGATCTGAATGATTACAGCCATTTAGAGTTATAAATAGACTGTCCTGGGCCAGTCACATGGGCCCCCCAAAGCCAGATGGCAGCCAAGCAGGAGGACCCAAGAGCAAACGGGAAAATAGGATGTTCTCTGTTTCTGGCCCATTGAAATGATGTGTGTCCCCAATGTTGATTTTCCACTGTCTGGCTGTACCGGAACATTCCCCGGAGGATTGTTTTTCCGTTACTGCCTCTCACCCATGACAAGCCTCGGAGGCTCTGTCCGAGCTGCAGTAACCGTGAGGAAGCACCTAGGATGTCGTAAGCGCTGTGTCATCGCACGGCAATTATGACATACGGAAGACTGCTCTGTGATGCGTTATTAACAAATTGTCCTCCTTAGAAAAGCAGTGCTCAATAAACAAAGAAACCATGCAATATTAAGAGCGCATGTACAGTCATTAATCTCCCGTTTAGTTCAGAGTTGTCAGATATAACCTAGAGTCTTAAGTCTGAAGACTGAAGTTTTTCTTTGTTACCATTTCTAGAATTTGAAGTTCTTAGCCCCTAGCTAGCTGTGTCACATGAGCCTGAGCACTCAGTGTTACTTTTATCCCAGTTTATAAAATAGCCATTGTTTTGTACATTTTCTTGTAATTCTTAAATTTGTTTTTCTACCATGTATTATTTTGAATCTCCTTCGCTAAATTTGGTTAGCGTCACACTAGCTAGTCATTCTGCCATATACAGTCAACGCCCGTAACAGGGCTTCTGATTTGTCATGGAAAAAATGTATAAATCTGGCTCATCCACCCTGTTTAACCCCTTGTTTGTCCGCTTTGTCACAATAGCGGAAAAATGACAGCTCATGTCATTCGATTATGTCCGTCTCACGCGGGTTTGATTTCACATCGCCCATTACCTAGCCTTCTCTGTTCTGGACGAAGATTAGCAGTTGGTCTAAATCCTGCAAACTGCTACACACATGAGCTCTGTTGGACAGTTTAAATTATGTAACCGTATCATGTCACTTGCATTGTTTTTAATGTCAGAAGTGTTGATTGGTTAATCAAGCTGCCCTGTTTTTGATTGGTTCTGTTTCAGCTTACATTGGAGTTTGACCTGCTTGTTTGCAACATGATAGCTTGTGTGTCATTAAATGGGTGAAGGGCTCTGTAGGACATATGAAATAACATGGTTTGTTATCCTAGCCTTACAGAAAAGGATTTCCCTCTTAAATAGACCTCAGTCCAAACCCCAGCCCATCAGAAGCCGCATCGCCGGGGACAAAGCTGCAGGTGTATCTGGAAGTCGTGTCACTTCGGGCTCTTTGCCTCCTTGGAACTGACTGGAAACTGTCGGTCTCATCTTCAGATCCAAATAATGAAACTAGGAAATTGGTCTCTGAGCCTAAATTCAGTAAAACCCAAGTAGGGACGTACTGGAGTTTGGTTGGGGCAGGCCGTCTGTATGTTTGGAGCAGGACAAGCACTTTCCAGTTCAGTTTCTTCGCCCAGGTGGCATTGTGCCCAAGCCCTTCATGTCATCCACAGATGCTCCATGTTAACCACCATCATCACCTGGTTGCTCGTCAGCTGATTGGTTGACACCCATGCGGTTTCCCAGTGGAACCACCACTATAGTGTCTACACTGGCGGCTTCATCATCACTCATTGCCATGGCCAAATAGCCTGTGCAGGGCCACTTTGACACGGGGATTCACCTTAAAAGATTCAAATGGGAGAGGGGGTCCCAATACTGGCTTCTTGTAGCTCCCAGTCCAGCTTCCTGACTGCTCCCCGCTCTAATGTGTGTGCTGCCAGCCATTCGCCGCATGTGACTCACCAGCTGTTTGTCATGTGACCTCCACGCCGCTCCCGGCTTTGGGCTGTCCTTGGGCAGCCCGTTATTATTTGTGCCGACCCGTTTTCCCATCTTGCAGGATTTGTGTGCCGCCACCCCCCCCCGCTGGTGTTTACATGAATGGTAGAGTCCCGCCCAATGTACGCAGTCTAACCCCGCTTTCTTTGTGCCTGCTCGTGTGTTGTGTATGTATGTGCGTGCGTCCGTGTGTGTGTGCGCGCGCGTGTCTCTCCTCTCTAGCCGCACGCCGCTTACCGCTGAGCGTGTGGGAGAGCACCATGGTGAACCGGCTGCAGACCCCGACGCACTCCTACCTGGCGAGGAGCCGCAGCGCCGTGTCTCTCTCAGGGGACGCAGGTACATACCACCCACCTCCCCTAAAAGGCAGTAAGTGGTACGGCGTGACCAGCAGACCTTGCGGATGGATACCTTCCTACCATCGGTGTCGGGTAAAATTCCCCACATGGCTTTGCTGTCAATTTCGCGGTGGGACGTTTGTCATGCTCTTCAAAGCCTTACCGAACACTGAGAATTAATGCTGGAGGCAAATCAACATCAGCTAGGGCAGGGTTCCTCAATTTCAGTTTGCTAAACAGTTTACAGATTTTCCCCACTCAGACACACCTACTAAACCTGGAGTAGTTGGTAACTGAATAAGGTGTGTTTGAGCAGGGATCTCGGCAAACGGTGTTGAATTCTGGCCCTTCAGGACCGGAATTGGGGACCCTGATCTGGGGGCTTATAAAACCTCGCCAGTCTGTGACAGGCAGTGACCACTCAGCCTGTCAGACAGCAACAATGATCCTTTGAGGAGAGCCCTGCAGGGCACACTGTCTGTGCTGTCCTTTAGCACAGAGTCTGTCCAGTGACTCGATCCACCACCCCCAATCCAGGCCACGTTATTGGCTGGGTCTTGTATTGCTCCTGTACTGTACTCTGACAGGAAGTTAAATCACGCATAGGACCAGACGTATCCCTTCTTCCTGTTGAAAGACCTTGATGCAGGAGTGAAGCAGAGGCATGGATACCCTGGGGGGCCCAGCTCTTCTCAAGGGCCCTTGAATACATAAAATTGGGCAGGGGGCCCATAGTTTATAGCTATGCTTCAGCCTGAATGGTTCAGCTACCACAGAAATGGTAGTGTAATGGCAGCAGAGCATAAATGCTCCTTATTTAACCAGTTTTATTGTTTTATATGTATCCCAAGAACACTGAAGATTCTGCCATAATGTACATTTTTTTCATGGGTACTATGCTTGACCCCTTAAAATGCCATTATAATTCTATCTGATTTTTGCAAGAACTTGTACACTTTTTATTTTATTATTATTATTTTTTAATACATTAATATATTGACAGGCTCTTGTCATGAGTGATGCGGGTTTGTTCGTTAGTCCTATTACTGAAGTCTTCTCTCTGATCGCTAACCTGGTTTCATGAAGATTTGGAGCAGATATTTATAATGCAGTGTGGCTTACCATCAGTGAGCTTGGAGTGCTGACTGAGAGTGTGTGCTGTGTTTGTGTGCAGTTGCTGTGGTCGTGGTGGCTGCATGTCACCCCGGGCCACAGCCCCGCCCCCTTTGCCATCCGCACTAACCCTGATCCTGGGTGACCCCCCCCCCCTCCCTCCCTCCTATCCCCTTGCTGACTGCCAGATGTGTGTAGGTGGACTGTAGCTGCAAAAGGTGCCTGAGGTGTCCCTGATGATGCAGAGGCCCGGCCTGCCCAATTACCTGCCTGGATTCCATTAGCTCTGCACGTCTCGAACACCTGTCAATACCTTTGTTACCAGGGTTACTGTGAGCCACTCCTTTTTATACCTCAGTAACCTCTTAATTTAGATCAATTGGGTTAAGCTGTAGGGCTTTAGGATTTGAACCCTTGACCCTGTTGGGTAAATCAGCGGCCCTCTCACCAGGAACAGCTACAGACTGACGCCATCGATGTTGTGTAGTACATCTAATAGCGCCTCTTCCCTCTTCTCCTTTTGTCCTCTTCCATACATCCTCCCATCCAATCATAATCGCCTGCTGGCCCATGGGACCGCCCCTCTCCGCTCACTCCCCGCCCCCCTGCTCCGCCCACTCACACCGCACAGTCATCCCCATTTGTCCCCGTTCAGCCTCCTGCCACCCCATGAGCGCCACTTCTTTCAAGTCCCTGCTGTGCCGCAGCGCCGAGCGGGCGAGGGCTCCGCCCCCCAGCCTGGACGTGGCCGGTCGCCGCCGAACGCTGAGCGCGGTAAGCACCATACCAAGCCCCGCCTTCGCCCAGGCCTCCAGCTCTGCCCACCTGGAACCACAGTGGGGTTCTCTCCACAAGACCACCTTATTGTCGGAGGGACACAGAACAGATCCATTAGGTTCATGCTTGGCAGGTCCGACCGGTACTTTCCCCACTTCTTGTCATCTGTGCTATAAGTGGTGTGCATACCCCAGTTTCACTTTCGCTTTCCATTTGTCTGGTCTGTGGGCCAAGGGCTTGCCTCTCGAGGGCTGATTCAAGTAACGCTGTGCTCAGTCAAGTCTGTCGGAATGCGGCACCATAAAAAATGGCTGACGTGCTGAGCCTGATCCTGGCCACGTCACACCAGCAGGCCTCGCCAGACTTACAGCATCGTGGCCGTAATCAGTTTAATGGAATATCTCTCAACAGGAGCAAGGTCCAGCAGGTGTTGGAAGCTGCCTCTGTAGGATCGACGAGCTACTCCAAACTTGACTTGGCCCCTAACTTGACTGTATGAATCACAGCTTTCCAAAATTCAGAAAACAGTACTCCGCTCATAGTGGGATACCCTCAGGACTGTGTAAATTACATTGTTATAGACCCACCAATGCTGCTGGCCCTCCGTATTGGTTAATGTCAGGTCATGTGATCTGGCCTTGGCATAGTTGCCAGGCATCAGAGACCCTCTGTACACCACCTGTCACTGCTGATAGGCTGATGGGGCGGGTCAGTGTGGGGGTCCCATCTTATTGGTCACAGAATGCTGGAGTGGCGTATTGTGTACATTGAGGCCTTGACTAAATTTAAAGCAGATTAAGACCCCTGGCTCATGTGTAAAACCCAGTAAAACAGTCAAAGCACCAAAACTTTTTTTGTGTTTGCATTTGACTAAAAAGAATCACAAGAAAAGTGGATATAGTTGTGCTTCTTTCAGTACGGCTGGTGTTAGGTGATGTTTGAGTAGTACTTATAAATAGCTTTAGCCGGTATATTTTAAAGGTGTGCCATTATACGACTCTAACGGCAAAACCTGAGTACACATTGTATTGTGTAAATAGTCCTCTTCTTATAAGGTTTTTATTTTTTCCAAGGTGGCTAAGCCAGCAAAGGACAAAGATTATGTAAGGAAGTCTTGGAGCAACCTCTCTGTTCCCACACCTGCTGTCATCAAAAGGTCACGGTCGCCTGGAAACCAGAAGCATAGAGTGCCAGCGCCCTCACCAGTCCGGTAGGAGGAACTACAGATGGTTCAGCCTTTAGCAGTCACTATCACATCTTTTATAAGCGCTAATGTGAGAATTTTATTTTAGTCTTTGTTTTGTACCACAGGGATCTTTTAACATTTAAGTAAATTATTACAAGTATGTTAGTATGACTGTCACATGTTTCATGCAAATTGCAATTCTCTTATGACTGCTTAAAATGAAAGTCAGTTTTAGTCAAATCAATTATATATTCTTCTCATATGACATACCTGGGACTGGATATTATCAAAATATCTATGAAGCAGTGAATATTCAGTGTATAGTTGATGGTAAGCATTTTACCTGTCCTCCGCTGCATCCAGCAGGGCCGCAAAGCACCCCTCCATGCTGAAGTCCTCCAGGACCCTTCCCAGCCTGCCCATGTTCCCTGGAAACCTGCGACCTTCCAAGTCACTGCCAAAGCTCCCAGCAAACCCAGAGCTACCAGCACCTGTGATGGAACCAGAGGGTAGAACAGAACCGGCAGCTGAAGTCGAGTCTGCGCTTGTAACAGAGCCAGCCGCCGAAATGGACCCGGAGCCCAAGGAGGATGACGGGCCCAGAGAGGAGCCTAACATTGGTGAGTCAGTACCAGGATTAGGGCTGACCCCAGTGCTGGGCCAAACGCTAACAGCGGGATCATACTGCCTCCCTTCCCCAGCAGGGACACAGCAGGGCACCCCCGTCCCAGCTATCCCCACGGGCTCGCCTTCCACCAAGCCCATGGCCGGGACCACGGACCCCGAGGAGGCGTCCCGGTTGCTGGCGGAGAAGCGGCGTCAGGCCCGCGAGCAGCGGGAGCGTGAGGAAGAGGAGCGTAGGCGAGAGGAAGAGGCCGAGAGGTGGGTTCGCGCGTGGGCGCTGCGCACAGGCCAGACCCTCTGCTGCGGCACGCTGACTCTCACGTTTGGGGGTTTGTCCCACAAAGGCGTAGCAAGGAGGAGATGGCCCGCAGGAAGGTGGAGGAGCGGGCCAGGCGAGAGGAAGAGGAGCGCGTGCGACGGGAAGAGAGGAAGAAGAGGGAGGAGGAGGAGGCAAAGCACGCAGAGGAAGAGAGAGCTCAGAGGGAGAGGGAGGAAGCAGAGCGTCTCCAGAAACAGGTGAGAGGGCTTCTACTTCCTGTCCGCTGAAGATTGGCTGTGGTGTCGAGTTTCAGGTCAAATCGGGCAGCACTTCTGAGAAATGCCGGCCTCCCATTGGCTTATCACTGTTCCATGTGACCTCCTGTCAGGTGTGTCCATCTTCTGCCTGCATGTGAGAGATATTGTGTTACACCGTGTGTGCGGTTATTGCAGAAAGAGGAAGAGGAGGCCCGTCAGAGGGAGGCTGTGGAGCAGAGGCTGGAGAGGGAGCGACGCTTCCAGAAGGAGGAGGCTGAACGCCTGCAGAGGAAGAAGGTGAGACGGGTTTATAAACCAGGGTCATGTGATGTATGGAAGCTCTTCACCAAGAGAACCGTACAGAAGTGAGTGAAGTACTTCAGTGTTTAGCTCAAATTTCTTGAGTTCTGGTTGTGGTTTGAAGAGAGAGGGCTTTGACATTGAACCAGCACGCAAGTTGAATTATGGGCTATTAAGTTTGTAGCTGACCTGAAATTGATTGTCAAGTCAGTGGTCCCTCTACGCCAGTATTTCTCAACCTCTCCTTCATGGAGCTGCAGATAGTCCACATTTTTGCTTCCTCCCACCTCCCAGCACATTGTACCATGAATTCCGTGCTCTTGATTGGCTGGGAGCTGGGAGGGAGCAAAAATATGGACTGTCTAGGGACTTTTTCCAGGCAAGAAACTGTAGAACAGTAGATTGTAATCTGCTTTTTAATTTTTTGCTTTGTGATAATTTGCTTGTGAAATTGTGCTGCTAAACATGAGGTTTGCGTGACCTTACCGATCGTCTCCCCCAGCGACTGGAGGAGATCATGAAGAGGACCCGCAAGTCGGACCCTCCGGAGAAGGTACCGCGGTGCCAGGCGCTTGGTGGTGAATTGTACAGTTTTGTCTGTAGCCTGTGGCTAGACTAACATCCCTTCATCTCTTGATCTTTCAGAAATCTGTTTCCCAGAGTAATGGAGACATCTGTCAGCAGAGCCCCAGTGAAATGGGTATGGCCCTTTGGCATTTTTTGTCTGGTTTATAATAATTTGAAATATTCTGAAATGTACGATGATAACTCAGTATCGAGTCCAGGGTGTCTCCCTGTCTTGTATCCTGCACATCTTGCTATAGTCTCGAGTCTTATACTACAACCCTGTATCACATAAGCAGCAACGGAACATAAATGGATATTTTGGGATTAAGGTTTAGTTTGGAACATCTTACTAATTCTCCATCTTGGGAACATGTTGGAATGTGGGTTATTATGGGTAGAGTAGTGAAATTCATTGTGGATCGCTGAGACCATGTCTTTAAACACATTGCATCTGTGTGTAGGACCCAGCCTGGAACTGGAAGCACCTGCAGATATTCAGCCACACCCAGAGGGGGCGCCAGACCTGGAGCATAGAGACCATAGCATGCCTGAACTCACCACAGTTGCTGAATGGTGAGAACGGTGCTTTCATGTATAGCAGAAGCATCTTTTAGAGTAAGAGCATTTTCACATCAAATGCTTAGCAACACAGAAACTGTATCTCAGTTAACTGATTTCTTTGTGTCCAGACATTTGATTGGTACTGTATATATCACACATTCTAACTGTTATTCACCTTATAGTAAAAGACCTTGACATAAATCAAATGTTGCAACACCTGAAAGAAATGTTCACCATCTCAAATTTTAGCTTCTCTAAAACGGCGCCCTTTAGCTCCAATAGCAGCACTGCAGACTCTCTGCATTCTTCCAGCCAGCTTCCAAATGTAGCCGCCTGGAATGCTTCTCCAACAGGCCTGAAGGAGTTTCCACAAGGTCTGGCCACAAGTTGGCCACCTTGCTCTTACTCATCCCAAAGCTGCTCTATAGGGTTTAGGCCAGGGGTTTTAAGGCTGCAGGTCATCTGCCACAGCATTCCACCTCCTTCTAAGCTCACAATATAATACAGTATTTACATAATCTCAAAGTGTGCTTAGGGTCATTATCTAGTTAAAAAACTAGATTTTCAGTAGTTTTGCCCAGACTTTTGACTGGTATCATAGGTTAACTCCTAACATCTTAACTGTGATACTCGAATGGAATAACTATCTAACAACAAATGTTCTTTGATTGTGAACACCAACAAAACTAGATGCTAAAAGCCAACGGAAGGATTTTTATAGCTGTTTAGTGCTGATATTTTCTTGTTTTTATGCTCATTTTATCCACAGTTCCTCGGAAAGAGATTCAAAGGAGAATGGAATCGCCGTACCGGCCGTCTTTGAGGAAGTCATCAACTTGTCAGCCGGAACTAAGCTGACCAGGTTGGACATGGATGGAGAGAACGGGGTGATTCCTGTTGTCGCCTTCAGGGAGAATGGGTCTCTGAGGCCACTGGCTGGTGCAGATGAGCTCCAGGTTCAGCCGACAGCAGGTGAGACCCTCCTACATATGCATGCAGTCTTGCCTGATGGTAAGATTGACACCTGTCACCCAGGCACTCAATATGCCCCTCTGCTCTCAGTAGATATGCTATGATGTGTTGGGCACAGAGTGGGCAGCTCCGGCTAGCCGCTTTGTCATGCTTATCCTGAGGAAGAATGCAGCTGTTCTCCCAGACTGGCACATCGAGAGAACCCAAGGACGCTCCAGCTGTCTGGTTTAGTTTGAAGCTTGACGCTATTTTCCTGCCGGACCTGCATCTCTCTCGAGGTGACCCCGCTTTGTGTGCTCTGCGTTCGACCGACCCGGATCCATTAGAGTGACGGACCATTAGAACTTGGGCTACACTAATTACTGTACATTGAAATCGATTGTAATGTTGTCTAATACTTGAAAAAACTACTTGCTGTAGGAATAACAGCGTTTTGAAGTCAAGGTAAAGACACTGGGCGTTTAAATGAGGGCAGAAATTAAAGTGTTGTCTTGGAGTAATGGACATCCTGCTTTCTCTGAGAACTAAGAACAGGCTGCACACCACTCATCCTAGTTTAATTGCTTGAATATGAAATTATTATTATTATTATTATTGTAAAGCACTCAGCTTTAACTGTTTAGTTCCTTTCACTAAGGTTTCTTAACTTATTATATCTTGAACCCCAAAACCAAAGATTCCAGTTATTAATTATTTTAAATGTCAACTAAAAGGCAAAATACAAAGTCTATAGACACTCATGTCATGTGTCTAGACTGCAGAATACCCTTGTGTTTAGGTTCTAGTACTAGTGTATTCACTTGTCAGATAAGATGCACCTTGCAGTATAAGAAACCTTAAGAAATGTTTGGAGACTCATTTTGTGTTTTGGCAAGACTGCCAGATGATGCAATAGGCGAGCGTACCAAAATGTGGATTTGAAATGGAAGGATCCAGTCGCTTAACCATCTGTCAGTAATACCTTACAGATCGATGCTGCTACCCTTGGACTCTCCTGTGCGTTTCAGATTTTGACTTTGAGATTTGAACGGTCTTTGAAAGTAATTGTTCGTTTCAGAGCAAAGTGCTTAGAAGACATTGGATTTAAAAAATGTTTCTGTAATGTGACTTTAATGCAGTTTGAGTCTTTAAATATGTTTTTTTTTTCAGGATGTTAATTTCCAACTTCCACTTTGTAAGCACTCGTTCTCAAAGCTTTGCAATTCTGCACGATTCTAACCAGAATTGTTTCAGGAATAATGAAATTCTTTGTACAATTCAAATTGTACTGGCAGGCTACTCCCCCGGTACACACTATTTGATTTGATATTAAAACCAGGGATCATTTATTATGTAAAAAAGTTCAGAGGTTAAATATATGTCTATATACAGAGAAATATACTTCCAATGTGTATATTTTGTTAAAATGGATAACAAAGCTTTGAAAACAGAATAACCAGCAAATGCATTTATTGATCATTTGGAGATCTGTGATAGTCATCAAATTGTTTTCATTCTGATTTGTGATTTCCTGATTTGATTTTGTCTTCTGTTTTCACACAGTCCACTCCACACTAGTCCATATTCATAGAAGCTCGATTTAAACATACCTCTCTGTCAGAACGGTAATAGTTTTTTTTCATTATTCAATCTATATGGCATGTAAAGAAAATAAAAACAATAAATATTATTTGTGAAACACAATGACTCTACTGTGTCACAGGAATGGATATCCGTACTCATTTGAAATTGCATTTGATTCCACCAATAAACCTGACTTTTGAAATTATACGGTAAACAGAGAACTGGAAAACGGATAATTTTATGGACAAACCTGAGGTGAACCATCCAGTTTAGTATTGATGATTCTGCTCCCAGGCCACATACGACTTATCAACTGGCTTTAATTTTAACTCTGTCTTACTCCGCGTTTCATTTTTTATCACTATCAAGGGGGCATATATAATGGATGGATAGATAAACATCAAAATATAACTTTCCTTTATGCGTTTGCCATAGTCATTTGGGGTTGTTAGATTAGGTCAGTTACTAGCATTGGGTCATTCAACAGAATCTGTGCTACATTAAGTATGCTGTTGTAACAATGAATGACACAGTGCCTAGGGCGGCGCAACTGGCGTGGACACACTGGGCCCAGCCCTATGCAGGGTCCCAGCCTAAAGTAAATCTTATCTAGATAATGACAGTCTAAATAAATAAGTTACAGCTTCAGTCCAGCGGCCAAGGATCACTTTGGTCTACAGTTTTGTTGCCACAATATCGAAATCATGACCTCCATGCTGATACCACTTTAGTATCACGGTACTGCAAGGGCACCAATGCAGGGGGAAAAAGAAACAGTTTTGGTCAAGGTAAATTATTCACTTATTATTCACTGGTATGTGTGCCAGGAGAAGCCGTGCTGCTCTATTTGTTATTAGCAGTGTCATGGGGGTGGGTGGGTAAAGGCGGGGCCAGAGGCTGGCCAATAGGAAGCCTGACCTGGAGGATCAGGAAGACTGCAGCTGCACCCGGGTGGTTGGTTAATTCACGCTAATTATAAGGCCATGTGGGAATCACAGGGGGTTGAGGGTTGGGAGCTGGAGGGGAGTCAGACACCCCCCTGTGGCAGGTCCTCTCACCTGGCAGTGCAAAGATGAGCTTGCGAGCACCGTCCATGTCCAAGGTGGCGAACGTGGTGGGCAGCC
>JAODKL010000039.1:8236591-8247647 GCA_026780765.1 Petrocephalus schoutedeni | reverse complement strand
TAGTCTGTGCTGGTGCTGTATGTAGCCTGTGCTGCTCACCACCGCTTGCCCCTGATAGTCCTCATCTAACAGGTGCAAGGAGTTCTGGGAACCGGGGCCCCGCAGCCGTCGCTGAGCATGGAGGTACCTCTGAAAGCTTAGCAATCTCTTTACCTTCCTCTTGGTGCTGAGCTCTCCTGTGTGGTGTGGGGGGGGGGGGGGGTACATTGAGGGCAGTGTTCAAAGGAATTTCTCAATGCAACAGAAGTAGGTGTTAATCCCAGCAAGAGCCTCAGTATCATTACAGGTCATGTGTTAATGAACAATAAATCACATCTATCCATCCATAAACTGAGATTGTGTCTACAAATACAGAAGGGTATGTGGTCACTGTAGCATCTGTATATATAGAGGGGTTTGTGATCATTGCAGGGTCTATAAATACAGAGGGATCTGTGATCACTGCTGGGTCCTTAAATGCAGAGGGTGGGTATGTAATCACTGCAGGGTCTGTAAATACAGAAAGGTCTGTAATGACTGCGATGTCTGTAAATACAGAGGGGTCTGTGTTTACTGCAGTGTTCCTAATACAGCATCTGTGATCACTGCAGGGTCTGCAGATAGAGAGAGGCCTGTGATCACTGCAGGGTCTATAAATACAGAAAGGTCTGTGATAATTGCAGTGTCTGTAAATACAGAAAGGTCTGCGATCACTGCAGGGTCTGCAGATACAGAGGGGTCTTTGATCACTGCAGAGTCTGTAAATACAGAAAGGTCTGTGATAACTACAGAGTCTGTAAATACAGAAAGGTCTGTGATCACTGCAGGGTCTACAGATACAGAAGGGTCTGTGATCACTGCAGAGTCTGTAAATACATAAAGGTCTGTGATAACTGCAGAGTCTGTAAATACAGAAAGGTCTGTGATAACTGCAGAGTCTGTAAATACAGAAAGGTCTGTGATAACTGCAGAGCCTGTATATACAGAAAGGTCTGTGATCACTGCAGGGCCTGTAAATACAGAGGGGTCTGTGTTTATTGCAGAGTCAGTAAATACAGAGGGGTCTGTGATCACTGCACACTCTATAAATACAGAGGGGTCTCTGATCACTGCAGTGTCTGTAAATATAGAGGGGTCTGTAAACACTGCATGGCCTTTAAACACTGCAGCTCCTATAATTACATCAATATTTGTAAATATTGCAGTCTATAAATATAGCAGACTCTGTAAAAACTGCAGGGTTTGTAAACAAGGTCATGTTTCTACAGTGAAGCCAGAAAGATGCAGACTTCATCTCAGTCTACATCTCTACACTTCTTTAAATACTCTTGCTGTCTACATTTCTGCGTTACTATTTTACAAGGCTGTTCTTACAAGTGATATTTCAAAGTTCTTTGTCTGCTTGAGAAACATTTTTTTTTCCTTCTACTTTTCTAAAAATGTGCTTCACCAGATGCACATTTGACTGAAGGCAACTGGAAGGACAGACAGAATTATCCCAATACAAACCACACATTTAATATGCTGGATTCTGGGGAAACTCACAGACTAAGCTTCTGAAAGGCTGCTTATATTTATTGGCTGGAAATAGAAATATTGTCTATGATTGCTTAGGGACGTGTGGAATGTAGGGAAGTGAATAGGAGCCCCCTGGTTCTCTGGATAAAAGTATGTGCTAAAGAGAAGCCAAATGCGAATGGATCTGTGTTCTGTATAATCTTGAGTGTTTGGACAGCTCAAAGTCTGCTTTTCCAGCCCATTTTCGCATAGTGTGTTTGCTGAGACTCACTGTTTAACTGCCGCAGGTCGATGGATGGGTAGGAACCTCTGCGCTCCGACCGCAGTCCTGCTGGGGCCCCCTTCAGACCTCCATCCCCTGGAGAAGAAAGTCACCAAAAACTGGTAAGGTCTAGTTCAAATATCGAGATCTTACTGTACTAAGTCTGATGGCAGCATCCAATCAGAGCTCCCCAAGTGGAGTATACAGTACCAAATACTGTCAATGAATGTTTAAGATGAGATAACAATGAGATCTACTGCCAAATATTTGGCTGATTAGATAACAAATGAATAAGCAGGTGAACAGGTGTTCCTAATAAAGTGCTCAGTGAGTGTATATTATGCGGGAATTCCATTTTATTTCAATCTATGCATATAACATGGGCAAATCTATTGCTGGCTAACAATATCAGCGTGTAAATACAATTTACAGTGTCATCACGTCTTAATTAGCTTAATTGACAAGACTTAATGAGCTCATCCCTCATTATTTAGCATTTTGGGACCACCAGGGCTGTACCAGGCCAGCCGCCCTCTCTGGTTGGCCCTCGGCCACTCTCACAGGCCAATCCTATTCTCTAGAGTCTCATTCCTTATCTGGCTTTACACAAATTCACTCACCTTAAACAATTACATAAAATTTCCCAACACAGGTGCACTAGTGTTATTTCACTAGTGGGTGGTAAATGCTTTCATCTCAGTTATAAATAAACTAAGTGTTTTTATCAGATGATGATAATATGCCAAAACATATTTTAGATTATAAAAGGTCTACTATGTACAATGAACTCCAACAGGTGTGTTTTTGGGACAATTCACTGTACACTCTGCTGTCAAATCTAGCTTTGACCTCCAAGAATGTTTAATAAAAGCTGATCCCATGTTAAATCATGATATATCTTTATCTCATTATTATGAGATATGAGTTGTCTGTTATGCTTTGGGCCGACAGCATTCTTAGCATAAAATTGGATGTTATAAATACGGCCCATTGGTTAGATTGAGCATGTACACTGGCATTTCCACATGGTTTCCCCGTGAAAGAAACATTTCTGTGGTACAGGAGGGAATTACATCCCTGGATCTGTCCTTGTCGGATGAGGTCACAGAGGACGCAAACCACGCTACTACCTTCTCTACGTTCCTCCTCGAGTGACGAGCCTCAGCAGGAAACTGTCCATCACATCCTGAAGCTTCTGTGTCACCAGACCAGCTACGGCTTGTCGGGCTGAAGTGGCCCAGCGTGGGTTCCACCGGGCCAAAAAAGCCCGCATTCCCTGCAATGACCTCACCTGGGGCACCGCTCACCTGCCACCCACAAACCAACCCGCATCTTGGCCGCTGCAGGGTACGCAGCTTACGATACTCTGCTTCCCGGCTTTGCCCTGACGACAGCCTCGCATTTATAGCTGCTGCAAGCAGCAACCTCCTGCGGGATTCTGCAGGACGCCGCAGTAGTTAGGTCCAGCCAGATGGAAGCCAGGAGCCGTAGTTCAATGTAGTGATTCTCAAACTATTTGGACCGAGTACTACTCCAGATCAAATCAATTTATTTTTATATAGCGCCTTTCCCAACAGAGTTGCCCCCAAGGCTCTTTACTTGGATGTAATACATTCCTACATCATTTCTACACAAAAAACAAAAACAGGCAAATGGGAAGACAAAGATATCAAAGCAGCCGAGCACCACATGGGCAAAAAAATCACAGTGACAAATTGTTGCGGTCTCATCACATGCCACCTAGGGCCACTTGAGAACCACTGGTATAGATAATGGCAGGGAGAGACAGTGAGGGCTCGACGTGACAGACGGTTATGGATAGTAAGAGCTGTATAAGCATAGAGAGACAGCAAAGACCTGTGTGAGACAGCAGCTCTACTACAGGTAAGGCAGACGGTGAAATGACATCAGCACTGACACTCATGATAGGTGGGTATACAGTTATACCGTATCATTGTCAATACATACCACTCCTCTGACTGATTTGCATTTCTGGCAAGTTTGAGATAAAGCCATTTTTTAGAGGTGGGTATATGCCACATACCTGCATATACCCAGCACTACACCTCTGCTGACAGCCAGACACCCGCTATCCGAGGAGACTCCCGCCATCCGAGGACTGCTAGAGCCGTGCACTGCGGCTAGGAGACTCGAGACAGCGAATCTGCTCACAGGCAGCCAGGCTAACTCCCCCACTGCCGGCCAAGTGGGTCACGGCGCTCCGCAGAGCAGAACTGGGTCACCGAACGTGGAGCGCCAACCCGCACAAGGGGGAGAGATGGGGACGAGACTTAGCGGGAGTTTACACAGCTGAGGCTGCTGGGAGGAGCAGCAAAATGCTGGCTCAGGTCCAGGGGATCTGATCCGATTCGCCAACGGAGGCTGTGCCCCCCCCCCCCCCAAACCCCGTCCCCTCTCTAGCACCGTCTGCAACCTCCAGATTCAACGCAGAACCATTTTTGTAAATAAATGCAAACGGCAGCTTAATCAAAGTGATGATCAATGGCAGTCTTATTTCCACCTTCTATATCCTTCTGAAGTTCTGATACGCCAGAAACGATGTGACCGTCTGGACCTTCCTTGTACTCCAGAGAAAAGTGCAACCTGGCACCGATCCATCCCAGGGACTGTGAAAGTCCAAATGCTCCTATGGCGCATCAGCGAGGCAGTAGCATCACCTTGAAAGTCAGACAAAGTCGCTGTGTCCTTAATTTCTTAGCCCGTCTCACACGGCGGCTAAGCTCCAGCGATGGCGTCATCAGGCTCGGCCTGGAGCTCCAGAACAATTTAAAAACAGAAGGTGCCCTGAGGTGCCCTTTCAGCCAAACTGAGGTCAGCTTACACCCAGTGCTATGACGTGTGAGTCTGCCTCACTCTTCTGTTATGCTTATACAGAAACGCATATCTGATATATTCCTCAGAAGCTGCACAGCGGAGGTCAGGGGGGGGGGGGGCTGATCAGAGTTTGTAAAGGGGCCACTTTATTTTCCTTGCATCAATACAGGGGCTCTTCTAGGGCTGCGGTTTAAGCGGGCTTTACCCAAATAAATGCACAGTAACTAGTTTAGATAATACGGGCCATTTCCATCAGATCCCCCAATAAAGGCTTACCCCCCTTCCTTCATAACTCTCACAGGAGCCCCTGACACTGCACTCTAAGGGCACACTCACACTTGGCCAGGCCTTATACTGTGAGCGAGCACGACTGCCCCTCCCCACTCCCCTACTGGCCCGCGCTCAGATTGTGCTCCGTGATCCGGCCCGAGCGCTTTCGTCATCGCCGTGCGACTTTTAGCGTTTAAAAAAGCACAGGAAGAAAGAGCGCTATCGCGCAGCACAATGGGATTCAGGATTTATGTCCTTGTTTAGTGGCTGATTTGGAGTCGCTTTGGGCGCAATGACACACAGCCCTCATATGGATTTACCGAGTATGCAAAGCAGTGATTTTCATATAATAGTGCTACATTTTCGCCAAATATCTCACAGTCTGTGTGTGATGCATCCAACTGATACTGTGATTTCTGGGTATGATACTGTGAAATTTCCCGCAAACACTGCACCTCTGCGATAGACCAAAGGGATCCCTCTGCCATAGAACAAAGGGATCCCTCTGCCATAGACCAAAGGGATCCCTCTGCCATAGAACAAAGGGATCCCTGTGCCACAGACTATAGGGATCCCTGTGCCATAGACCAAAGGGATCCCTTTCGCACAATGTTTGTTAAATATTTGCCGCTACCCGATCAGTACAACCTATCCAAGCTGTTCCTTCTGGATGCAGTTCACATGTAGTGTACACGTGCACATGCATGCACCAGTCACATGGTTAGCGATCACACTATGCGTACCATGCCCGAGTCCGACTAACTGTGTCAGGGCTCACTTCTTCATGTGGGCTGGGAATAGTTAAGTGTGCGTGGTATGCGGGCATGGTACATAGCGATCAAAATAGTCAAATGAACTGGACTTTGGGGGTCAAACGTGTTTGGGGACGGTACAGACCGCCTAGTGTGAGTACGGTCTAAGAGACCAACAGCCCCCACCAACATAAACTGAGGTTAGCTGAGGTTACAAACAGAAGCCTGACGTTTTCGGGGTATCACATATTCAGCCAGCCGTTTCGCAGCACTTACAGAGGGAACACAGATTATGGGACAGAACTTGCCCCGGAGTTCCCGGGCTGGAATGGGATTTACTTTTCCCATGCTAGAGAACATTCTCGACGCTAGTAAAACATACCAAAGACAGCTTGACTGCATTTACACGATGACAAGCGTTTACAGGCCTCAGGAGCACCTACTGGTCCCAGAGGGACTTTAAAGAAGCCAAAAGTTCTGCCCGTGATCTAAAAATAGGATAAACAGCTCTAATTTTCAACTGACCTGACAAATGAGGTCAGTGATAAGCACTCCATTATGTCGTTCTCCACTGTAGAAGCACATGGGCTTGGATCACAAGCCTCTCCGTGACAGCCTTCACCTCGCCAATCGTAACTGCACGCAGGAGCAGGCAATCTGCGTTAGCCTCGTTCAAGTGCTCCCCATCCTCCATGAGACCCAGAGGAGGAAAGAAAGAAGCCAAACAAACACATTAAATCATTAATATCCCTCTGTGATCATTATTACTTACTCATCTCATCCCCTGAGCTTAGACATTGGCCAGAACAGCTTGTTGTTTGATCTTCTTGGATAAAAAAATGATTTATTTTTGTTAGACTGTCTAGCATAGACTGTCTAGGTTAGACTAGCATAGATCTTATCTGGCCAGTATACATTGATTCAAATTAGCTACTAAATGAAACATCAGAAAAAACAAATGACTATAGGATAGAATAACACACCAAAGAAAAGGTGAGGAATTCTTCAGAGGGAAGCAAATGTGTATATATATTGCTACTCTTTTCAGACATTTTCCTCCTTCATGTACCAGGCCGCTCCTGTGGGAATCTCCCTGTTAGATTCCTGTCTTGAGCAAACGCTGTTTATCTGCGGGGTGGGGGAACATTGGCCACTTACAGAGTTCAGGGGAGACTGATTCCCCGCTCAGACAAGCAAACATCAAAAGCCAATATTCAGCCTAGACCGGGCCAGCCTCCAAGAGCCCTCGGCCCCAAGCCACAGATGAACACTATCACACCTTCCCAGAATTCATAGCATGATAAACTTAAAGTTGTTGACTGCTCTCTGCTCTTGAACACAACGGTACTGTCTACAAGACATTTTATATATGCAACAGTCTTTGCTGAAATACGTATCCTCAAACTGGATTTAATTATTTTGCGTGAGAAAAGCACAATTGCAGAGGCTTGCCAAATTCTATCATGTATTTTTCAGATGGATATAAGAAACAGTGAAGGCTTTTCTCTGCTTGGATGTTTTATTAAGGTAGTCGATAAGTTGTCATGGCTGCTGGTTGGCCCAGGTGTGCACATAGCCTTGCTTCTAGTTTAGACTCCAGAACATCACGTCCCGAATTGGATAAGGGCTTTCTGAAAACAGATAGGTGATAAAATGCTTTGAAGGGAACAAACATCCTTCACCTTTGACCTCAAAGATCTCAAGGATGTCCGTGATCAAGCCAAACCCTGTGTGCTTCCACACTACTAGGTGAGCAGTCATCCTTGCCAGTGTTAACAGTGGTTGGGAATGCCAGTAGGAGGATATACATCCATTTGCAGGAGTATGAATTATGTGTCCTACTCATTTACATTTGTACATTTTTTACATTTACATTTACATTTACATTCCATGGGTGCAGGAAAGCTGACTTGCTCAGGGAAGCTATCTGCTGTTTGTGGTTTCTGTGCTTAAAATAATAGTATTCAGGGCTTACAGATACATCCTGGGATTCGGTTTCTGGAAGATGGTCACGCATACTAATAGGGCCGTTTTTATACCATAAGTACATTTAGGCTGGAATAGCCAGAAACTCTGCTTCTTGGTGCTTAGTCTCGATTAGAAAACATTCCAATAACGTTCTCAATCCATGGTAAAAAGCCCAGGGTTTGTGGCTGGACCAGCTGCATAACTGAAGCATATTTCTCCTTGGAAGAAAATGTAATAAAGGAGCCCCAGTGTTCACTGATTGATCATTTGAATACAGACGGTCTTATGGTGCTTTGCCACTGGCATACAGAAACCAAGCTGTACCCGAACTGCACTGCAAGGAGAGACTAGTTACTGGGAGGTTCCTGCTTGCTTTGGTTTTCCACTGCAGAAGGGTCGGCCCGGTAAAGGCATTGGTGGGTTTGGAGAAGGGCAGGCGCCAAACCGGAGAGACTTATTTACTGTTCACAGGGTTTACATCATGATTTACTATGCGTTCATTCCCACTAGCACGTCCGTGAGAACCGCTATCTTATCTTAGCATCATATGCTAGCGGAATTAGCATTTGCTTGTGTAAATTTGATTCTGATTCCATTCTGTTCTGCTGTTCTACAGTACTTTTTTAAGTAGGAGATTAGACATTTTCAAGTTCTGAGTTATCGGGAATGCATCAATACATGGCGACGTGCGAAACTACTAATAATGAATTTCGGCGGTATGACAGTATTACATCATACCCAGATATTTATAAACCTGAAGGTATTATTTTTAATATAATCAAAAATACAGATGCTCTTCTTTCTAAGAAACTGATACGTAGAAGCTGTACAGTGCATTGTAGTGCACATAGTGTTAGTGGTGATTGGAGCCTGACTTGGTAAAAATAAAAAGACACGTCAAAGAATAACTAGCATGCATAGGTTAATACTATAAAACCAAAATGCACCATGAATGCACCAAAAACTGCTGGGTCACGCACGGCATACGATTGGGCAGTATCAGTGGTGTCAGTAAACGAAGGGTGATCTTTTTATCTCTTCAACTAGGAATCCTCTCCTCTTTTCCCTGCCGCTCAGCTTCCACTCTGATGGGCCCGCTTAGGCTCTCTCTGATTCTGGAGTTTACAGTAGCCAACATGATTTACGTTTGTTCTTTTAATACCATTATACACCATATACGGGGGTGAAATGTCCTGAAGGTATAACGATATAAAAAAATACACACCTCCCAAGCCAATAATGAATAATCCATAGAATATACTTTTGCTTCAGATATGCATATATGCATATTGCATATTGATGCATATCAACAGTATCTCCACACATTCCGAATATTCAGATGGTGGTGACGCAACCAGCTCAGCTTAGTGTTAGTGGAGGTTCGGCTTTAGCTTGGCCAGTCTAAAACGAAAAACTGTCACTTTGAGGAGTGGCGTAGATACGACCCGGCTCTTGGTGCCAGTGGAAAAGCATCATTTGCAAATCACAATTATGAGGGAAGTCAGGGAGAGAATGCAGGTCCCAGTCCGTACCACTAGGGAGAAAAGAAATGGACTGAATTGCTAGTATTCATCCCTGCCTAAGGATCCTCACACTGCAGGATGGTCACCCTCAATATGCAAATTCATCCACCAGACCTATACACAGAACTTTGTTGGGGTTTGTTGGGTTATAAAGTGGCTAAAGAACTATCCTTAATTTGGATTTGAGCTGCTTTTCAGTACCCGGTGTATGTTTACTCTGCATTACACAATATTATTTTTGCGGTTTAATAAATCATCATTTTGCTGAGACGAGACGCTGCAAGTGGATTCCTAACGTCTCATAATGTCCCGAGCACCACGCTAACGACCTTGGTGGTGCTATATGACCCATACAGAAAAAACCTTATGGTTCTTATGTGAGTTCTACTTTGCATACATGACTATGGCCCCTTTCATATATGATTCATATAATTATGATCTTATATTTTCATGTAAGACTTTTTCACATGGGGAGAACAGGCCCATTTTCCCGCATGGCCCCAGCACATTTCCACACCAAACTGTAGCAGAATCTCCACTCCGCTTCATGCACAGCTGGCTCTGTGTCATGCTTCACTAACAGCGGCCGTCTATAAACATCAAGACACTTTTCTCTATTTCTCTACTAAATCTCTAAACACATCTATTCTAGTTTCTATTCTATTTCTATCCCAATTTCTATTCTATTTCTATTCAAATTTCTGTTCAGAATACTTTCCACAACGATGCATGGGCCAAGGCATGGGATTTTGTCTGCTAGCCAGTGCGTGTCTCTGTGAAAGAACCTGAAGATGGAGATTACGAGCTCTACACACAACTGGCATGAATCCCAGCCTTAACGAGCCTGGAAAGCCACGGGCCACCTTAGGCCTTCCTTGTGAGAAAAACAAAATGCAGTCAAATTCGTTTAAACAGCCCAGGTGTTTTTGTGGGCAAAAAATAAATATAACAAAGATCACAACACAGTTATTTCTCAGCCCCCTTCAGCAGCTGCTAATATGCCAGGCTGAGAAAGAGCGAATGAGGCCCAGGATGCTGGTAACATCAACCCTGCCAAGTCCAAGGAGCACAGTGAGATTTGAGGCTTCCTTATTTTAACTACAGTCTCTACATAAGGAGCTATCCCGAGTGAGACCCAGTCCGTGTGTGTTTTGCAATATTACCAGATGAGCGGAATGTACCTGAGTCTATTTTCTATCATGGATGTAAAAACACTGCAGAAATTTAAAAACATTGTTTAACACTCATCTCTTACCCAGCATACGGCTGCAGACAGCATTTTGGTCTGGACTTTCAAATGAGACCGCACCCAAACTCTAAAAGGAACGAGAGAGAGAGAGAGAGAGAGAGGAGGAGTCAATTAGCCTCAGTTATTTACAAATTCCAGTCAGCAGCTTCAGAGACGTGACACCCGGGATGTGCAAACATGTCCACGCAGGGACACAGGCGATGGTCCCAGCAGGCGGAGGGCCTTGGAAAACACTGCGGGACGACCTTTCGCCGACCTTGAACGGCATGTCATTCAGAGAAAGACTGGTCTGAGCAGAACCGTGAGACTAGAATACAGATAGCAGCTGATAGGCAGCAAGATCCAGCAGGTCTTTTTTTTCATTTTTTTTTTCAGGGCAGGGGCACAGTCTACATTCATAATTAATCTAACTGCAACAGAAATGCTGGGGAGGGCACCTGGGTGAGAAAGAGGCCATTCTCCAAGGAGGCAAATACATATTTGCACAGAATCATTAAAGAAAAAAAGTCTGCAGAGCAGACACCTTCTAAGATAAGCGGAACTCTCTGGCACTTACAGTATTTATGCTTGAGGTTGCATTTAGGATTCTCAGACTTCACAAAAATTGCCCCCTGACCTTAATCTGCCCCCAAACTGTCCCCAAACAGGCCCATAGCTGTCCCAGAATGTCACAAAAACAGACACTAGTGTTAGAAAATTA
>JAODKL010000039.1:8196456-8215759 GCA_026780765.1 Petrocephalus schoutedeni | reverse complement strand
ATAGACCTGTGTAACACCAGACTGACATAGACCTGTGTAACACCAGACTGACATAGACCTGTGTAACACCAGACTGACATAGACCTGTGTAACACCAGACTGACATAGACCTGTGTAACACCAGCTGTCTGCTCAAATTATCATCACTGGTGAATTGAACATATCGTGCCAATCATTGTGTCAGGGTCAGTGCCCATCTGGCCCAGCCCCTTTTCCCCAATTTGGCTGGCAGTTCCGACTGGCCGTCCCATTCGGTGCTGCCCTAGTGTGTTTTCCTTGCTCTCCGGACCGCCGTTTGGCTCAATTGGCTGAGTGTGTGGCTTAGAGGCAGACATCCCTTCAGTTATGAGTTTAATATGTTGTTTAATATATTAGTTGTTTTTAATCCCTAGCGTCTGGCAGCGCTTGTCTTTGTGTCTGTGTCTTGTTTTATTGTGTTCTGTTGTGCTTGTGTTTCTAGTCTCTCCTATTGTAGTTAGCCCTTAGTATTTGTTAATATTTCCCAGTCTCCTGATGCTTGTTAATTGTGATTTGCCCCACCTGTTCATTGCTGCCCTGAGTCCTTGTAATTGGTTGATTTGGTCATGGTTCTCACTTGTCCAGTGTCGTGTCTTGCTAGCAGTGTATTAACGAGCTGCTACATGGATCATCTTTCCTTCACCATGCCCCACCATGACATATTGTGGTTAATGAAGACCCAGTATTTCTGGAGGAATTCCACTTGTGTTGTTGCAATGATTTGACAACAACCTGACTGTATCTAATGATACAATAATTGAGTTTATGCATTTATTGTGCCTCTTGGTTGGTACTTGGCAGCAGGACTAGCTTACATATTTGCAAGAATCAAGAATCAAGAGTGCTTTGATACTCTAGTAGGCTACAAGCATCCCCAACCAGGGGTCCGTATTTATTGCTTGCATGTGAGATAAATCAGGCTTTTTTTCCTAAGGACAAAAATATTTATATCAGCTAAACAAAAGTGTTTTTGTAGCCACTGAGCCTGCGTAAAATGGAGAACTGACTGGTGAACTTGACGTTTAATATTATATCTCTCACAGCTGCTGGTTACATTTTGGTTTTTCTTGAGCGTATATCTAAAAAACTTTATTCGTTGACTTTGCACATCTTTGGCATTCTACTGTAAAACAAAGTGGGAAATTCATACATTATAACAATTTAAGAAAGCATGTGCACACACATTCACCGGCACCCCTGTCAGCCACCGCCACTAAATGTGAGAAGCACTAAAATTAACGGTATAAATTAACAGTGTGATGAGTCTGAAACCGAGACCGAAACCGCGATACGAAATCGTGAACATCTGTATCACGGTCCCGTCTCCAATATCCCCCCCAACCCAAACTCGCTGCTGCAAATGCAACCTATTGAGCTCACGCTACGTTGCTAATATTACAAAACTCATTTTTCATTTCACAATTAACACATAACACATGTAAATCAGTTTGGGGAAGCTGTACATTTTCTAAAATACCACACATTACTTGGGCTATAATGGTGCATGTATCTGCCATGTACCATTACTATTTTACCAAAATTACAAATACAAATCATTTTTTCACATCAGTATTTTGTAGCAAAAATTTTTTTGATGCATTTTTGCCCATCTCTGAATGTGTCCCATTGAAAATCGCTGCGATAATCTAGTTACTGCTTTGTTAATGAAGCACAAGCTTACAGATTAGCTGAATCAGGTGAAATGGACACAGCATACTAAACTATGGAAAGTCTTTATGATCAGAAAGCAGTCATTTTTAATCGGCCATGATTCCCTCAGTTTCTCTGTCTTGCCTATGCTTCCCAGACTGTTTCTAACCTGACTTCAGTAGGTTATTGAGGTTTAAAAAGGGTACGTGCCCAGATACATGTTAGGAGGGTCACTTTTAGGTACTTCGGGTTTTACAAACTATTTTAAAACTGAAAGGCTTGGCTAAATAGTTTAGCTCTTCTTGTGCTTTGACTGGTTTGTTTCCTTGATTGAAAGACTCATCCAGCTATTTCACATTAACATATTTGTTTCACATATATTAACATATAACGTAATTAAATGCGTTTTTCATATTAAAGCTGTATATGCTGATCAGCTATTACATGGAAACCACTGAAGTGAAACTAAGAACTGAAATTAAACTGCTTTGCTATATATAATAAACTGTATTGTGTCATGCACTATCTTGTTTGGTCATACTTTTGTTTAAGCTTTTCAAGTATGTTGCTCTGTCCCCCTCTGTCCTCACTGAGCTCCCCTGGTTGAAAACCACCGACTTAATTAATGAGCAAATGACTTACAGTATGATTTATCTTGGAAGTGAGAAAGTTGGTTCATTGATAAAGGATGTGCGTGGTTTACTTTTGTTTTCTCATAAGTCATACAAACTTTCCAAGAATAAAACATACAATATCTGAAAAGCAATTAGGCCTCCACCCATTATATATGCTTTAGAGAAAATACACTCCTATAGCCAGTAAAGGAGCACTCACCTTCTCTCAGCCAAGATAAATACTGTTCTGCAGTCTAGCAACCAGTTCAGTTGATTTAATTGGCCTGAGAAAATTTAGCAAGATTAACTGAACTATGTTCTAATCTCAGAACGCAAAGTCAATGCATCAACTTAAAATGAATGTTTCATTTTCAGAATACTCATTCACTCCATGATTTAATTGAGTTAATTCAAAGTAACCTTTTTTTCAGTGTGGTTGGTTGAAACAAAACCGTGGTCTGGATTTTTAGTTTCTGGACTTTCCACCACTGTCTGTAATGGATTACTTTTGTGAGTAACTTCCCCAACACGTTGTATACGGTTAGGCAAATGTACATATACAGACCATCTGTAATCATTTGAACTCTGGACAGGTTCAGGTACAGACTCTCCTGCCCGGATGTCTCTGACATCCGGATTTAAGAAGATGCAGGCAGATCTGGTGCAAAATCTGTTGCTATGAGGGTTATTAATGCATTGAAAACCATTACATTATTAACATCCCTTGAAGGGAATTTATAGAAAAAAATTTGTTAACTGTCTTATAATGAATCTTTTGGAGTTAAATAAGATTGTTTGTTTGATATTCTTCAGTGAAATTGAATGAGATTCGATGCGCAATGAACATAAATCTTATGTTCTTAATCTAAAGAATTGGTTCAATAGCATAATTGTCATACTAATTCAGCAGAAATACAGTGTTGAATTTACTGGTTTAAACTTATTATGGCAGCCAGGTTTTTTTTATTATGGCATTCCAGCTTTTTTTCTGTAAGAACAATAGTTCTTGTACAGTGTTTGGAATTGAATGGCCCTGCAGTTTCAGGACTGTGTGTCTCCCACCCTGTGCCCTGTCCTGCCTCAGATGTGGGTTCCACAACGTGCCACCTGAAGATGGAGCTCTGGACAATTTGGCGAGTCTCCATTTACGTAAAAAGAATCCTGAAGACGTATACAAAATATGGCCGTCCCCTATAATAGGGGTGGGGACCCTGATTCATGGAGAGCCGGCAGGGGTGCGGGTTTTTAGGATGACCTCTCAATCAGCCAATGACAGTGGGTCCCCAGGCCAGGAGTTGAGAACCACTGTTTTATTATCGGCTGACAGAGAGGTCATCCTAAAGACCCGCACCCACCCCAGCTTTCCATGGATAAGGTTCCTCACCCCTACCCTGTAATGAGTATATTTCAGCTATTCCTGGAGAATGTTTTGCGTTAAAGATAAAGCCATTATCTAAGAAGCATTGTTTTGACTCAAAACCATTCCTCTGCGGGACAGCTTAGTGTAGTGGCCGCAGTTAACCTGGTTTAGGCTCACCTTGAATATGAACTACGCTTTTAAACAGGTCACACTCGTGCTTGCAATTTTCGGACATGTTGCTTCTTGTTTTGTGGAGTTGTCTGATACGTTTGTATCATTGTTGCTGCCTTTATTACAAACAGCCTGCATTTTTAATCTCTGATTATCAGCGGGTGATTTATGGCTCTGAAAGAACTAGTCAGTTTTTCCATGCTTTTCCTTTTAGTAAGGTTACTTTAGTTGTGAAGAAATGCATTTACTGTGATGCTTAACAGTGTTTAATAATGTTTTATTTCACTGTGTAGCCCACAGTATATTGCTTTTATTGGCTCACTCGATGGTCATCTGGCTAGATTGTCACAGACTTTCTCTGTCTAATACACACATTGGGATTATCTTTCGGGATTACTGTGCACACCTGCCATTGTGCACGGCTATTAATACGCAAAACAGTAGATGCGGTCAGCGTGACCCTGTGTTGTGCAGAAAAACAGTGAAATAGGGGCACAGCCGACTGCCAACATAAAGTGTAAGGATGGCGCTGAGCCACCACCAGACGCCAGAGCAGATTAAAAGCTTGGAGGGAATAAATCAAACAGACACGGGTGGAGGGAGGAGACAACAGACGTCGACTCATTTGGTGTTTTGCTGGTGGTGATGGAAGAAGCCGTCTCCGGTGCCTCTGCAGAACCTCTTGTAAGTGTTCATCTATTCATCTAGATTAGCTCAATGTTCATGCTTAACAGACTATTCAGTGCATTTTGTTATATATTGAACACCATGTGAAATTGACATTTTCCTTGCTGTCAAATGAGTTGTGTGAATCCAATAGCAGGCCGGGGAAAACTCGCCATCCCGCATACCACATGCTGGAACCGTGGGAAACAATGTACCAGATTCGGTGTGTAAGAGCAGCTTAAAGTGTATAGTGTGGTTTTCATGCTGTTCCATAACCCTTTAATCTTTAGATCTTCTCCTATAACCTTGGTGAAACCACATCCTTCTAACCTGTGACCACCTCGTGTGGAGCGGATATTCTTGGTCTACCTAGGCAGGAAGGGTTAAACGCCCGTGATTTTTTTTGTTATTGTCGTGTGGTTACATTACTGTGGATACTTTTTCGGTAATATTTCCGTTTATGTCTGATGGCTTTTTATATATATTTTTTTCCATGAATGGAAAGACTTTACTAGACTAGACTAGACTAGACTTACTGTGCATTATGCACTTATTTTAAGAGTAAAATTTTTGTTTATAGATTTAGGTGAACATCTAGTCTTTGATCTGCGTTGGCAGTTAGGTTTATACCTCTGACCAAGGGCTTTGGTTTGAGCATTGGGGGGGGTTAGGTCCCCACCCATTTAAGGGGAAACGTGATTATTTGGGGGGGGGGTATATAACCTGGTTTTAATGTACTGGGGGGGGGGGGGTAAAATGTATGACCATGCCACTGACAGCATTCCTTCTAGAGGTGAGTGTTCTTTGAGCTATTTCTCAGTCTTACTGTACTACTGACATTCTATGGAAAATCTGTGGCCCCATTAATTTCAAAATTTATTTTTGAATTTTTATTAAATTTGATTTTAGAGTTGAAACCTGAATGCTGGTTTGAAGTACAGATCTAAATTACGTTCATGTTCCTGTTTATTGACTAAGAATATTAGAAGGATAATGTACTGAAAAATGTTATACTTTATGCATTGTTTAGCACCACTGCTGTGTTACAGTTAGACTAGCTTTATATGGAGGTATATGTTCCTTTAGGTTATACGGCAGAACATTAAGAAACTCATAAGGAGGAGTACATTCTCAGAATTCACCGAAGAAGAGAGGAGATGCAGAACCTGGGAGTGAAGGAAGAGGAACAGGAAGTAACAGGAAAAAGCCTAGTAATGGGAATGTGCCTGAAGCAGCAGGTTGTTGGATGCTTAGAGACACACATGTGACATGGAAGTTTTCACTTTGAGCCTCTCACGTCTTTGTGTGTTTGCCTAACGGCTTTTAACTGACACTCTGACCGTGTGGTTGAGGCTGTGGAGTTGAGAGTGGTGGTCTTAGATAGCAGCTCTGAACACGCACCGCCCCGTCTTGCCCTGTGTTGGGAGTTCAGTTTGCTTTCACTGTTTCAGTAGGAGGCGCTAGTGTTTCTGTAGTGACTGTACGTGTGGTGCCTCTGCGATTTGAGGAAGGGCACTGGTCTTCTGAGCTTCCTCTTTCCATCTCGCTGGAAAGAAGCTGTTTTTCACACCCTACCGGTTCTTTTCTCACTGTTGTGCCTCAACATGCCAACAGGGAGGAAGACGCTGAAGTATTATTAGTTGGGAGTTTTTGCAATGTGACGACGGACAGTGGTGGGTGGTCGCTCGGTCAGTGTGATGGGCGGGGCGTCTTCCTGAGAAGCTCTGTTTTGCTGGCCTTGTTGGTGGCAGGCGCCTCGCTCTGTGTGCCAGTCGGGTAGCGGGTGCTTTCCCTCTGCTGAATTTTCTCATATAACCAGCTTTCTCTCAGAAGGCTGCTCCCCGCTTAGTCATCACTGGGGACAGAACGTGACCCAGTTTTTCTTTTCGGTAACGTGACATTTACAACTGAAACGCTTCCTGCCGGTTCATGAGGGTCCTTTATTAGCTTTCCTGTTGAGAAATTCAAAGAGGGTTTTGGAGAAGCTGATGTAGCACATCTGCACCGGTGTGTGAATCAAGTCAATTCGAAGCTGTGATGTTTAAGACTCCACATCTCCTGACATGGGCGTGGAGAAATGAGTTGATGTTGGTATCTTTGAATTTGGAGGTGTTTGGGTTCTCAGCTCAGAGAGCATCCTATTATCTGAATCCCCAGGTTGGCCTTCAGTCCACAGGCCCATTAGCTGCAGTTTATGGTCAGATCGGGGGTGGGGGGTGCAAAGCTCTTGATAAAATGACATGGTATACTGTCGCAATAAAAAAAAAATAATAATGAGTAGTGGTTGTAATTTCTGAATCCCAGCAGGGGGCGCCATTGCTTTGCAAATGACCAGATTGGCCTCTGCATAAGAAACAGTGTCAAAACAAAAACTTCTATCTTCAATGCACTACAGAAATTACGTACCTGAATTACAGATAGTGTCTGTAATAGTACTCCTGTCATGTTGTGACATTTTAGAGTAAAATTTAAGTTTTTAGTCATACATTCCTGTGAAGGGATATTCTAAGTTTTACTGCACTTGTAGTCGTAATGAAAACACTTGGTAACACTTTACAAATAATGTAGTAATAGACACTTACTTAATGTATTAATTAACCAGAATAAAGTGTTAGTTATGTACTGATCCCATGTTCATTCATCATTAATCAATCGTAACAGTTAATGTATTATCAAGCATTTATTTGTTCATGATTTATGGCACTTGAGTAGTAACTGAGTTACTAAGTTACTTGTGCCCCCTCAAGTAAAGTGTTGCCAAACATTCATCTGTAAGTTAGCTGTTGTGAGCAGTGGCTGAGTAAGGCGGAGCATCCAGAAGGTTCTGAGAGTAACTGCGCTGCCGTATAAAATAAGGACCAAAATGGTCCTTAAAAAGCAGTTTAAGCTTTATTTTAGGGAACCAGTCCATATGAGTCTCCTAAGTAATAAAAGCTGTTGTGACTGGGGTCCAGCGATGTCACTGCTTTCTTAGAGGGTGTGGGTCCAACAGGTGCAACCCTGGAACTCTGAGAGGAATTTGCATGTTTGCTGCTTTGCATTGGAAATGAGTGACACAGGGATTTTAAACTCAGGGCGGCATCTTGATTGGCCACCCTCTATCTGACACTGTGCTTTTACAATGTCATTGATTGTTGAACATTATTAAGGCAGGTGTTAAGTAGTAACCTCTTTTCAGGGCAATAAAACGTCTTTTGTTTTATTTTCTGTGAGACAGTTAAGGTGGATTTTGATTAGGCGTAACCTGCTACCCTCTCATTGGTGGGGTTTCCTGCTTACTGGTGGTATTTCTCCACATTGGCAGGTAATGGGATTGTCTGCAAAGAGCGCAGGGAGTGCATTTGGTGGCCAGCGAGCCGCTATTGGGATGGAAGGGCCCAAATTGTTCCTCTGAGGGAGGACCTCTTGCCCCACAATGCCTCTAGGAGAAAAACATGCAAATCTGGCTGGGTGGTGATACTGAGGCGCCGATGATAATTTGCCATAGATGGACATGAGAGGCGTTGCCTTCCGGTGCCTAATCGGATCATAAAGGTGCTGCTTGAACTGTAAATATTTACCCAGCAAACAGAGCAGACCCCAGCCTGCACTGCGGCCTGCCTGGGCTAATCGCTGCACTTACGCTGCAGGAGGGGCCGGCGGGTCCCTTTGCCGGGGCATCGCAGCATGGGCTCGGACTCGCATCACATGCGGCCTCAAAGCAGTGGGCTCTGGATACTTCTTTTAAAAAATTTGCTAGCAAGAGATGACACATGGGCCTTACCTTACCCTATATTTGAATAAACCCAGTAGCATTCCATATGCCTGGGACAGTCCCTGCTCAGTCTGTGCAGGTGGGTCAGGGCCTGGGTGCGGCATCTGCTCAAATCACGCCACCATTGGAGTTATGAAGAGCGCCCCCTGCAGTTCAATCAGGGCTTCAGCCATGTTGTTTTTCCAGGCGTGTTTAGATTTCCAGTATAATTCTTATCAATTTCAAATTTTACATCTGTATTATGAATGAATGCAATTCAGTTCAATTAACAGTAATCACATGTTAAGGACTAGGGAGTGTAAGTATTTAAAGTAATATACAATCTTCTTACGCCTTTAGCTGTAAAGGTTCCTGGGACTCACCTGACCTCTTCTTCCCCTTATTCAGTCACCGAGCTCTTGGATGGATGGAAGGAGCCTGTCACTGTCACACTGGGCGCTCGAGGCCTTGTCCGTACAGGAAGACATTCCCCCTGCACTTTGTCACACAAAGCGATGTCAGGTCTATTCATACCTGCCATGTAATTAAGATGCCAAATCTATATCATCAGCGGGTTAAACGTTCAGGCTAACCGCTCTGCGACACGGTCGTGGCGCTGAATCCCGTCCCCGTCCTTTGCTGCAGAACCTGACGGATCTTAAGCCCTTCGTCTTGTTTCTGACTGTGTTTAACATCCTTTGTGTACCAATTACTCCAGTGAATAACTAGCTTAGCTGTTGTGTCAGGATTGAGGATATGTTACCGGATGTGTCACTTCTTTGACGACTCAGCGGACAAACAATGCTCTCATCCGATTCACTCTCCTTACTGTTCCACAAGCAGCGGAGTACTAACCACTTAGTCACCTGCCGCCTAATGAAGAGCTGAAGATTCAGTGACTAAAAGGCTACCGGGTACAAATTCAGAAGTCAGATCTCCCTGAGTGCCCTGAGCCTTTGCAGGTCATCGGTGTCTGCCCTGTGTAATGTGCTAAGGTAGTGTCTCCTGCTCGCCTAACACTGGGTGCTGCAAGCTCACACCCTAGCACCTATTCATGGTATTTATTGACATACCCAGATGGCTTTAATGCTTATTTCACAACATATGTGTTAGAAATAAAGCTACCTAGGCTTTGGATTTTCGCGCAGGGCTTGTATGGGACAGTTTAAGCTGAAATGCATGCTCCAGACCCCTGGGACCTGATTCCTACCAGCCATTTCAGATGATATGACGACAGAGACCCAACAGACACCTAGATTTCATATGTCGTGTACCTATGTCCCTTGGCAGCAGGGGTAAAAGCCTGAGAAAGTACAGATTAGGAATCTTTTCTCGGTTAACCCCTTCTTTACTGGTATGTCTTTCAAGAACCGCAGAATATGGTACAACCTGTCAGATGCTGAGAGTATTATTAATTTTGCGACCAAGACTCAGCCTTGTGGATTTCTTGCAGCAGGGGACCTGTCACTAATACGAAAGCAGTGTGGTCTGCTTCTGTCATTCTGCTGTTTCTTTTCTGTTTAAGAACGGAGGCCTTTTTCGCTGGCGGCAGTTAAGCTGCATCTGGCAGAAAAGGGGTTAATCATTTCACTTCTACTTTTTAGTCATTCGGGAGGGCCGCGCCGTGTGATGCTGAATTTGTACTCCAGAGTGTTTTCTTACAGACCGATGGAGTAGGTGAGTCATCAGTAAGCCGTAAGAAGCGCCCGTTCCCTTACCCATGTCAGCAATCACTTTGACCCAACAGAGCATCCGACAGGCGCTTCCATAGCTACAGATTCGAGTCATTAATCTGCAGTGTCTCTCAGATTCAAATATCTCACATCCATTTATGTTTCGGGGTCATTGCACGTCAGGCATGGTTACTGTAGGTGATGCACGCTAGCTTTTGGGTCTTGCAGTGTCGGCCGAGGCCGAAGAATTCGGAGGGAAATTCTACATCATCTTGTCTCGTTTTCGGAAAAGCGGAACAACATTCTCCATGAGAAACTCGTTCTCCTTTCTAATGCTATCCACTGGGCATGAACAATGCTCCTGATATTTCATTTACACCAGTTGGAAGTAGGAACATGGGGTGACCTTCTTGTAAGAGTACCTGGAGGTGCTGCTGATGAGCTTTGACACTGGTCATGTCACATAGAGACTGGGTAGTTTTTTATCAATTACTAGGAACTTGCAAAGTTAACAGTGCTTGTCTCTTTTTGTGGAAGTCTCCTCTGTACACAATGAAGGATCTACATGTTCCCCAAATAAAAACATCTGCTACAGTGGTCTTAGGTCTGCATTAACTCATAAAATACTCAACCTGAACACCAAACTTTGTCATAAGTAAAAATTGCCATCTGCTGAAAGAGTTTTAAATGCAAAACATCTAGATAATGTCTAAATAGGGTTCTGCAGGGGAGGCCTATTTGGGTTCAGGTCTTTTTGACTAATTCTGTGACTCTGAAACAGGTGTTTTCCAGAAGATGATACAGTAAATCACACAGGAATAGAAAGCAGTTTTCATATGAATAAGTAACTGCTCTTGGCAGATGAAGGGTTAATTTATTTTGCGCCTCTGTGCAGCTTGCTTTATGTAACGTTATGTGCCTGTTATTTTCTTAGTTTTCTGGCAATCTGCTGATATAAAGAGGTGTAGAGTAAAGCCATGATTCCAGTTTCTAATATTTCTTCGAATATCAAAGTTAATGTGAAAAAAATTGCCTTCTTGAAACTGTGCAAACAGGGTTAAGCGTTAAGCCTCTGTTTAAGTTTACATCTCCTTTTGTCATCAGCCTTTGCTGCGTTACAAACTCTCATCATTATGGTGTGTTTTAAGGTGTGTATGAGGGAGAGTGAATGTATGTGTGAGAGAGAGTGGCTGAATGTGTGTGTGTGTTCGCCCGCGGTGCAGTCTGTGTGTTGTTTGAGGGTGCGTTAGTGTATGTTGGCTTGAGTGTGAGAGCTGTTTTGTGTCTTTGAATGAGTCTGCTTGTGTATAGACAAAGTGTGTGTGTCAAAGAGATTGCTAATATAGACACCGCCCTGCAGGGGAGGTGACAGGTGATTATTCGCTTCAGGTGTTAAAATGGAGCTTCTCCCTGGTCACACCTTCCTTTGTTTACAACTGCCTCATACTCTTGGTGCATTTTTACTATGTGACATTATTAATTTGGCTGTAGTTTCAATAGGCGCCTTCATTCCACAGCAGCGTGTGTCTAACCTGAACCTTCTCTTGCTCTGCATGGAGGATCAGTAATTATCCCCCCCCCCCCCACTCCAAGGATTTGAAAGCAAAATAAGAAGGTTTAACATTAGATGTGGTGTCATTGCGGCTGTAGGGGGCCTGTATCTTTAATTGTTCTGTCCGGCTAACTGCCCCCCCACCCAGAAAAAAAAGCTGAACTTGAAGAATTTCCCTGCATTTTGTCAGTTTTCGAAAATGGACACCCTGTTCATCTTTTACGTGTGTTTCTCTGCATGTGTTTATGTGTAAAGCCCGGAGTTTCCTCTATGTGGGCGGAAAGGGGGTTGGACCGTGGCCTCGGCCAATGGTTAGCCACCCCCTTCCTTTGAACCTGCTTTGATCTGAGTACAAACAATAGCTTATTAAAACATATCTGCAATCAGGCTGACTGCTAACTAGTGAGAGTCTTTTTTTTCAGCAAGGTTGTGTCAGTTAAAAGGGTGGATGGTACGGTGGGGTCACTGGGTGTTTTCACAGAGTTGGGTTGCTGCATCTGATTGATGAGTCGGCTCCATTTTCAGAGATTCCATTTATGATTGTGACAGTGGTTTGTGGGGCAGGCACAGAGTTTCCAAACCTGCCTTCTGCATTCTGTCCCATGCATTCTTCCTACATGCTGCTGTTACGTCCATGGACCACGCGACATGCGACTTCTGGAGCATCATGCAGAATGCAGCAATGAGCACTCAAAAAAATCTCCTACAAATTATTTTATGTTATCTAATAAAACTTGAGAAAATGTATTATAGTAATAATAAAAAAGTAACTTAAAAAATTAGTAAAGGTTTTCAAACAAAAGCATATATAAAGTTTATACCTGAGTTTTTCAAACGCAAACAGACAAGTGGACATGATTTTATGCCCCTCCCAGTTCTGTGGACTATGGTTACGTCTGCCAAACATAAGTGTGTACGTTTACGGCAGGTGTGTTTTTGTAAGCTACTAGGCTGCTCCAGTGTGTTCCCTCTCTAACTTGTTGCCATGGGGATGACCTACGGTGTTTAAATTATAGTTTGCGTCCACATTTCCTTCAGTTTGCTCTTGCAGACTTCTGCTAGTGATCAGTATTCTTCCCTGGGTGACCTATGTCCTCAATTCATTCCCACTGCCAAGCACATGTATGTTTGGAGGGGCGGATCTAGTTTGAATGTAGCCTTGCCATGGGGAAGAAAGCCCAATGGCCAGACCTCTGATTGGCTGGCAGTGGCCAGCTGATTTGATTTGCAAATCATTATGCAAATGAGGTATGGCTCACCTTCTCCCTGGAGCAGGGGCTTCCAAGCGCTGGAGTATCATGGCTGCCTGCAGGGTCACGTCGGGGCCCCCTGCTTTTCCCGGTCACCCTTAAGAAGAGTTTTGTAATGGAAATTCCGTATCTAAGAAGTATGCTGATATTTACATAATTTGCATAAGACTGATATGGATAAGAAAAGCCATGCAAAGCAGGTACAGAGCTGGCAAGGACCCGGCATTTAATTGCTCGGTTCCTTCTCGCCGGTCGATTGCGTCAGACTGGGCTGTAGTAAACATGACCCTGTGCGAGCTTGTTCCCTCTTTCACTGTATAAGTGAGGAAATAGAGAAGCCAGCCACCAGCCAATCGCTTCATTCATTCAGCTCAGATAATGAAGTACTGAAATACTTTAAGGAAGTTGTATAAGCAAAGGGGTGGCTTGGGAAATGTGCAATAAAGGTGGCTTTTGACTTTTGTTTACCTCACTGGAGGATATTCCTCATTCGGACCCTGCCGCACCGCTAATCCCCGACGTACTGCTACAGCGGCTTATTCATCGTCGAATGTCACCGTGATGGAAAATCGCCAGCGTGGGCCAGAAACAGGGCAGAAACACAGCTGGAGGGCCCTTCTGTCCTCAGCTCTGCTGACATTTCATTTCCAATGCGGAACCATCCGGCAATCCGGCCCTCATAAGCAACCAAACAAACTTTAAGGGAAAGTCACACTCCAGCCCAATTGTGGATCAAGTCACACCAAGCACATGACCTACCATTCCAGCAGAGCAGTGAGGTGACTGTCCCCTCGGCATGCATCTACTGGCCGGCTGACTTCACCGTCTGAGAGTTTTGCCGTGCTCTGGAAGGGTTTGGGGTGTGTCGCGATGATGCCAGGCCTGCTGAAGTTCATACCTCATCCCATTCCTGATTTCCTGTCATGTTTCATTCCTGTAAGGCAGTGTTTCTGTACCTGTTTACAGTTACAGACCGTGCGTCACGTCTCATAAACTGATCACAGAACAGGTATTTACATCAAGATGCCAATACACCCAGTGACTTTCCTATTCCTAATCATTCAGTGTGACATTAGCAGGAACTCAGCTTGCTGTTCAGGTGGACCCTATTGGTAATTCTGATGGTAGATTTGTCCTTCTTCATAGCTATATTGGTGGCTTATGTGGTCAGTGTGACTGTCAGCCATTAGATTGGAGGTTCCCGTCGGCCGCTGTGATTTTGTCGGGTAGTTTATGTGGTCAGAGCAATGTTCACCATACACAGCTGACTGGGTCCTGATCACATGCCCCTCAGTTCATGCATCTGTTTCAACTTTTGATGTTGGCTATATTGCAGTTGCATGGTATCTGCAGCCTCAGGGTAAGAATATCACAAAGTAAATTGCATTCTGTGTTTTTTTTTTTTTACTCCATCCACCTTCCATAATGCAGCACAGGGCGGTGGGAAGCCTATATTGGACGGCAGGGAGCACAGCATTGGTGCGATACAAGTCCAGTATAGGACACACAGAGATTCAAGTAACTGCATGTTTTCAGACTGCAGAAGGAAGCAGAGTACCCAGAGGAAACCCACATGAACGACAGAGGAACGAGCAAACACCCTGCAGGCGCAGTGAGGGTGGGAGTCGAACCCCAGACCCTGAGGCCGCATTGCAAACCACCGTACCACCACTCCCTCACTGCAGAGTAAATATTTTCGCTCCTCACATAAACAGCAGCTCTGCACGTGACCTGCTGCACTTGCCACCCTGATTACAGGCTGGTCCTGACACTAATTGTTTGGCGCTTAAATTTATGTGCACCTGTTATTCACACTGACCCCATAAGTCATTCTGAGCGATGGCATCTGTGCAATAAACTGTCACAGATTCACGTGAATTAGGATGCATCGTTTTCGCTGCCGCGACGCTCCGTTCGCAGTTGTATGGGTGTCTTGTGGTTAGCTCTGCGGTGTGTGGTTTATGATTGTTTGTTGATTTGTCGCACCATTTAGCGGACCTGCTTCAGATTTTACCTGTATAATAGTCTGGGCCCGACACGTCTCTCATAACATTGTACAGCTTTTCCAGCTTGGTTCCTGTTAAACATGCACATTAAAATCGCTTTAAGTGAGCAGGAAGTGAAATCCAGCTTTTGGATTCGGATGCTACCGACACGCGGTCTGTAGGGTGGTTGATGAACCACACTGAGCCCCGCTTATGAGGTGACACTTTGTCCCCTCTCTACCCTGTCTTAGCCCAGCACGTGCCTTCAAAACGTACAATGCTTCCCTTCATTTGCATATGAAGATCCACAGTAGTGAGGCTCACTAACAGCTATTAGTGGTTGTAGTAAAATAAAGCCCATTGGGAAAATAGCGTCTCCAACCCACCAGGGACCGTGCTCTCCATGCATGCTTTGCCCGGGTGCTCCATACCTCTGCAGGGTGTTGAGGACCTGTTAGAAGGGGCCTCGGATCCTCCCGTGGCCCCACGAGCGGGAAAGATAAGAATGCAGCACAGGTGGGGCTGTCGCTATGCGTTGTCAAAACTCCTGTCAACAATGAATCTGTTTCAGCTGAGTCCGTTTTTTTCCTTTGTAATGTGGCTTTATTGGTCAGCCTTTACATTTGCATTTACTCTAGTGTGCGTGGCTCTGTGAGTTAGGAGAGATCAGAAGGTTTCCAGCTCAAGTTCCATGGCTGCTGGGGGGATTTCGTTGTTGGGCCCTCAGCTCCCAGTTACTCATGTGACACAGGCGAGCCTACTCTCTGACCCAGGCTCTTTGGACAAAAGCATCTGCTAAATAAATGCAAATTTTTTCCACCAATTTGGTCCCTTTTTGGACAACCAATTTGTGCCGCAAAGGCAAAAAAAAAAAAAAAAAACTTGGTACACATGTCGTTGAAGTTAGCGGTACATCAGAGAAGTCGGTGGAATATCGGCATTAGATGGAGCTGGAAATGTGGAGAATTTAGGCATTTGTAGAGATGGATGCCTTAAACGGCGCAGTACCACTGTAAGGGTCAGCGTCTGCTACAGCGATGCGAAAGCGCAGCAGCCAAGGCTGTGGCTTCCAGAGGCCTCTGCCAAGCCTCTGCCGTCTCCTCCAGTGAAAGCTCTTAGCGGGAATTCTTCGGTTAATGCTTGGGGTGGTTTTTAATTTGATGTGGTTAGCAGAGTTTACGGAGCATACGAAGGAGCGAATGCAATAAATGGTAATAACTAAAGGGTGAAAAGCGGTGTGTTGCAGCCGGCCAGAGTGGCTTAGAGATGCAGGAGTGCCCATGTATTACACTGCTTTCCTCAGTTATTAAGGCAGGCTGTGTGATTTACCCTTTTTTGGTGTCCCAAGATTAGTCATATTTTCTGTTGTGTTGTAGTTATTCTCCCTGTCATGCTGATATCGATCCAGGCGGTCACATGCCCACGAATGGTCACATGACCATGCCTGTGTGTGTGAGCCATGGCTGCCGCCTGCCGTATCTCAGTGCCATTGCGTCAGCGGCTGACCCAGGAAGAGCGTCCGTGCGCGTTGCGTCCTCACTTCCTGCTCTGAGCCAGCACGCCCTGCCCCCCCCAGCCCCCCCCCACCCACCCTACCAGCCGGCTCCTCGTCCGCGTGCCGGCCACATCCAGCCCTACTCATTTGGTTACGGCCTCTCCGATGCTCCCTTGATCCCAGCTAGGGCAGCGTACGGGCGATGGCGGCACAAGCCGCGTCCACTCTGATGTAAGAGGACCCTCTGTGGGGATCCCCGGCATCCCCTCTGATGTAAAAGGACCCTCAATGGGGAACCCCGTCCCCCACGAGTCTCAGATGCTAGGAGGATCTGAAAACGATGCTGACTCTGAGGTAGGTGCAGCCGGCCTTTATGCCTGCCCGCCCAGACACCGGTACCCGGGATCCCGTGTCTCTCCCACCTTCCTGATCATCCCGTCCTTCCTTCTGGCTGCTCTACACTCTTCCCCACGGCTACTCCTATTTAATTCCAACTTTAAAGCTAAAAGTCAAAGATTCAAAATTATTTCATAATATGAGAACTTCCTCTTACTGGGGGGTTTTAAAGACCAACGCGCCCCAGTTAGTTTTGATTCGATGTCCATTTTGGAGAGCGCTGTTCTGAAGGATGTCTCGTTGTGGCGCCTTGACTTTGAGAGGTGAGGCCCATGTAGGTAGGCATGTTAATGTATAGTGATTATTGATGTGTGATAGCAATCGTGTTGAGGTAGATGTGTATGAAGGAGACTGGCTCCGGGGGAAAATGGCATGATGAGAGAAGCTAAACGTGAGTATTACATTCATTGGCAGAAAGGCATTGTGGGAAATCAGCTCAGGATTCGATAGTGTGGCTCATCATTGGGTATTACAAGTATGCATGGTGATTGGAGGTTGAGTGGTTTGAACTCTGTAGCTTGTTCTGCAAACGGGATTCGATCTGTAGAGAGCAAAATGCTGTCTGTAACTCGGCTAAATGTTGCCTGTAATGCTGAAGGAAAGATATGGGTGAATTTCGGGGAGACGCGTCTGCCGTCGAGGCTGAATTGGCTTCAGTGTAGCTCGTTTTCGCAGAGCATGGTTCCGACACTTCCTGAGAAACATGGAGGGACAGAAGAGGGGAAGATGAGGAAAGTGCTCATTTGTGAAAGTGGACCATGGCAGATTAGCATTCCTGTGTCTATTGAACCCGACTGGCTTGCTGCAGGTGATCACTGGGTTGGGTGAAACCAAGCCCTGTTTGTTTAATGAAAAGCCACCTTTTCTGTACATCTTATTTTGTCAATCAGCCCTCGGGTCCTTTTTCGCTGCAATTTTGATCGGCGGGGGTGTTGCGAAACGCAGCACGTCGCTTCCGATCCTGATCGCTTGCCAACGTGCTGGAATCCGACTTGACTGAAACTCTTTCCCGGCACGGTACATGCCCCTGGCCCAGAGCGCTCATGACGTGGGGCTCGGGCGGCCTCTCATCCCAGGGCTGTCTCTGGAGGGATCCTCCTCGGTATCCTGTCAAAGACACGCAGGAATGTGGCCCGGCCGGCCACCGTTTCCCAACACGCACTTAACCTCCCACCTCTTCCTTGGCTTTGGCGTTCCTGCTAATGAACGCCGCGGCATTTCTCAATAGCAGGCATGTCCCAGCCTGAGTCCCATTGGGTGGTATGGCGGAGGGGGGGGGTTGGTGCGGGAGGGTGCGTGCCAACTGGAAATGCAGGATTCCGACCCGGAGCCACATGCCGGGAGAGGCTTTCCCACGAGAAAGCGCTGGTGAGGTGTGAATGACGGCATTCCAGGGTCTTCCCATATCGGCTGTCCTGATGATATCAGAGGAGGCCTACATCACTTCCAGTGGCAGCCAGCCCTCATGACCCTGAGCCATTGCTTGTTTTCATGTTTTCCTGGTACTGGCGTAGTTAATTTCTCCCCTTTACTATAGCTGGATGACTGAATTTACTCTAATAAGTCAGCACAATTACTTTTGCTCTTCTGTATTACAGCTAATGACCTGAGCCCCTGCATCACCATGCCTCCTGGTCCGGGCCATTGGCAAGCCCACCGCACCCCCACCCCTATCACAAACTGTTACCAGCGCTAACATTTTTATAATGGAACGTGAACACATCCGCTGTTGACAAAATAAATATGGCTAAGAGGGCGTGTGGGGAAATCCCGAAGGTGGGAAGCGTGTGGCTCGGTGACCCCTGGTGCGGCAGGTGTGGGGGCGGGATGCCCAGCTGCCGTCCCGTACGCGGCAGCGGGTGCTGGGCGTGGAGGCCCGCTGTTTACAGCCCGGCACCGCGGAGGGCGACCCTGTGATGTCAGCCTAGCTCTCACCTGCGCTTTCACCTGCTCCGCCAGCACACGCACCTGCGCTTGGCAGCCACTCCGGCCCGGCAATCCCAGCCCGTTTTATAGGATTAGCCAGTTCTGTGGAACCGGTTCAAGGCTGCGTCCATGTTTGCATAAAACCATGGAGCATATCATTAACACTCATATCACGCGTTTAATGTCTTCTTCCCCCTCGTAGCCAGAAGGAACTGCAGCTTCCTGGCGTTCTCCTGTTTACTACAGCTAGCCGACTTCTTGGCCATTTAAACGATGGAAGAAAAGAACAAACGTATTTCTAAATCATCCATTTCCTCGTATTTTTCTGTAGTTTTACTTTCCAGGATTTTTATCTACACTGTAAAGGTCTTAATCATGAAAGGTGTGAATACTTTATTACGCATTGTAACAATGATGGAGTTAATGAAAGCATAATTAGTGACGGTTTTAATTATTATCATATAGTAAGCCAACAAGTAAACCATTTTTTACCCATGTCACACCTAAACCATGTTCCTTTACCTGCTGTCTTATGCACTTCTCTTCATTATTTTTTATGCTTTATAAGCCTCACATGCTCCTACACATGTGTGAAATGCTTTTGACAGATCTGTGAATAGCTGCCGTGTGGGCAAGCAGAAGTCTGGCTTTTGTCAGGAATAAGCTGCCTTTGCACTTACAGAAAATGGATCCCTCACAGTTTCACTTTCCCGGCAAGCATTCTTTGCAGACCATGTGCTTCTACATCCGTGAAAGATCCTCCTGTCTCCCTTTCATGACTCGCCCCCCCCCCCCCCCCCCCCCCCCCCCCCCC
>JAODKL010000039.1:8161686-8181922 GCA_026780765.1 Petrocephalus schoutedeni | reverse complement strand
GCTCCTGAAGGCGACGCCCTAAATCTGCTTACTGAGCCCAATTGTCTGCCTGTGAATTGAGTGTCAGGACCACTTAGGGTTAACAATGAGCCGAGGCAGGCTGGGCCGACGGCGGGGGGGGGGACTGGGGGGTGGCCGGGTGCCTGCACATGGCCGGTCGCGGCGACTGCCGTCCCCACAAAGAGACTCTGACGGCCGCTTCCTTCCGCTCTATTTCCCTGGCTCAATGGGCCGCCGTGGGGCGGGAAAGCTCGGTGCCACAGACGCTGCCGGCTTGGTGTGTCCGAGGCCCCCACCTCATGACGTAGGCCCGGCCCGGGGCCGCCGCCAGTTCCACGTGCCCGTCTGCGACCCCCCACGCCTGAACCCACCCACCCGGCTCCGGCATTTGTTCAGGCCGCATGGAAAACTAAGTTCTTAGTCATGTCGTCTAAACAGCCCCCGTGAGTGATGCTGGGGGTGCGAGACTAAGACTGCGGATCTGCTGTTTCCCTCTGGCGGGCTGGAGCCGCGGCCTGGTCCTCCAAGGACAGGGAGGCAGCGTGCAGCATGCCGCCTGGCAGCTGGCCACACTCTGCACTGCCCTGTCCCCCTGCCAGATACACTCCTCTACAGCCACAGCTCTGGAGCCTGGTGCCTGCTGGGTGGTCTTTTGAGTTTCAAGTTTACAAATAATAATTGTGTCGTATGTTAGACTGTTAGGTCCAATCTGTCCTCTTAATCGATTTGGACCAGACACATCTAACAAATCTGATTCCCTCAAAAAGAAATGGATTGGCTCAGTAAATATTATATATTTAAAGAATATCTTATATTCTTTCTGTGTACATCTATCAGAATATTAACCAGTTATATAAAACCAATTTTATTTGACAGATGCTTTTCTCCAAAGCAACACACTTTTTTCAGAAGGAATCCACTGTCTGGGGTAATGGGTTTAGAATAGGAGTGTCCAGTCTTATCCGCAAAGGGCCATTGTGTATGCAGGTTTTTGCTGCAACTTCCTAATTAGATTACTAATTAGAGGACTGATTGGGAAAAGGTTATCCCGAAAACCTGCATTCACAAAGGCCCTTTGCGGATAAGATTGGACACCCCTGCTTTGGGACCTTATTGTGAAACCAATAAACTGACTGTGCGATTTGAACCAACAACCTTCCAATGACAAGCACAACCCCCAGCCCACTGAGCAAAACACCCCCCTCAGTCCCTACTCTCTGCCCATGTTGCACTGGAGTTTTACTCAATCATGAATGAAACACTGCACAGCACAAATACAATCATTATTATTGTTTAACTACATGGACTTGGAATAGTGATCTGGAGGTAATGTCTGTTCGTCTATTATGTCATATTCACGTGTCTTCAAAGGAGGAGCATACATCAGAGCGTATTTTTGTTGCTTGATCCCGCCCATTTACCTCTGGTTAATATCAATTTAATTTGCACCTTGCAAGTATTTAAAACAATATCCTCCCTTACTCTGGCCTTTATTTTACGCCTTCTTTGTAAGCAGTACAACTGCTTCATGCTGACAATTGTAAAGTTCTGGGAGGTAGTATCAGTGCCGCACACAATGGAGGCAGGGACGAAAAGGCAGGATGTGCCTTTCGACCACGAAGGCGCATTGATTAATGGAGAGCACCTATCACTGTGGCGAGACAGGAATGGCGGGCAGGAAGTGTGCTTGGGGGAAACTGGCTGTGATCAGGGCGGCCCGTCATGGCTGCCGCAGCCTGCCAGGTGGGGGACTGGGAGCTGCCAGGGTGGGTGACCGACTAAACATGTGGATACACAGCTGGCTGGCAGCACGCACCACAGCACCACAGGCTATTAATCACATCCATCCTTTGCACATATTTACTGACCATTTTGTAGGTACTGTTTGCACGTTACATGTCTAATCTTGTCCCGTTCACTAACTCAGTCTCGTTCCGCTGACACAAGGACAACAATAAGAAACTGAAGTAAAAAGAAATAATGTATGTCCTGTTTCATATTGTTAAAAATCATATTCATCAGTCTGAGTGTTTTTTGGGTTCAGGGTGAATGGCACATGCGTGCGTGACTGACTGCTGTTTGTGAAAGTCTTCTTCCGTTCTTGTCTCGTGGGCGCTGGTAGCAGGCAGGCCCATTTTTGGGAGGGGTATACTGTTGTCTTTATTATCTGACCTTGTCACATTGTCACTTTAGTCCTCTCTTCTTGTCAGACTTGGCAATGGGGCTTCAAGGCCAATGTGTACCCCCGTGATGCTGTAAGTTGGAGTCCCTGCTCCCCTTCACAGCTTCAATCCTCCAGTCCCCTCCAATTATCTGCCGAGAAAGTTCCTCCGGAATCCCAACCCCTCCCCCCCCACCGCCCGCGGCTTTCAGCTGGCCGTGTTTGTGTCATGTTTGTTTTCCCTCGGCCACAACTGACCACCTTATCGCAAGCCCTCGTCGACTCTGCCCCTAGTGCACACTGCTGGTACAACATCCTGCTTTCCATCCACGCTTTGATTGGCCGCGATGATTCTGGCTGGAGGGAGGGGGGGGGGATGAGGACAGGATGCATATGTGTGCATGCCCAGTCTGTAAATTTCAGGAACAGGCATTTTCCTACCACATTTTGCTGTTTTAAGTAGCACGATAAGCTACCAAATATTATGAAAGCTTGGCTGAATTTTTCTTAAACGTATTAAGTGCAATAACAAGCACTCCATTATGGGGTTGAATGTCTTTATATTCTCTGGGTTAATTTTCAATTTCTTCAAAACGATTACAATAAATCTTTCGCGGGGTAGAAGAAGATTCACACCGTTGTTTCGAAATCTACAATCGTCAGAAACACTTACATATTCTGTATGTTCAGCATGTCTCACTGGGGAAACTTTTCTGAGAGTAGAACGGAGACATTTTATTCAATGGTCTTCTTTCACACCTGAAACGTATATGATATTTTACTTTCTCATGACTAGGGCGAGTGACATGCTAGCTGAAAAGCCACAGGTGGGGGTAGGGGTATCTGAGAGTTTGGTCTGCAAAGCCACAAGGAGCAGCTGTGTGTATCTCACAGCACAGAGCCTGAGAATCCCGCACAGGGCCTACCTGACACTCGTGGTGGGAGTAGGGTGGGGGGCAGCTCTTCACGTCTGGCTGATGCCGAGGGTATGACCACAGAGGACAGGGGGATGAGGAAATCGAGCTATATTAATCTAAGCAAGTTGTGTATGTCTGAAAAAAAAGCCACTTCTGCAACATCCGGCAATTAATTCATTGTGACAGGTCACACAAACTGAATTTCTGAACAAATACTCTTGCGTCAGAGAGCATGTTTAAGACAGATAAGAAAGGAGGGAAAAGTACCTGTTTACTTGCAGAGATGTGCATGGACTGGATCTACATCTGTACCTCCCCGAGCATCATCAAAGAAAGGAGAGCATCTTAGAGGTGGCCTTTCAATCATCTCGAAGCATAACCTCGTCTCGAAGCATAACCTCGTTTCTAAGCATAACCTTTACTATCTCGGTCATGAAGCAGTCTTAGGACAGAACGTGTATGCATTTTCTTCTCAAGGTATGTGATTCTGAAGTGGCGAGTGCTTGACACCCCTCTATTGGTATTTATAGAGTCTGGCCGGTCATCGGGATATCTTCCCCTGGTCGCCGTGTCTCGCTGTAGGTGTGGCCCGGGGGACAGCTCTGCCACTTCTGGCTCAGCGTGGGCACGGCTCACACCTTCCCCATGTGTTCATAAGTGTTAGCTCTACATGAATGCAACTGCGGAGGATCATTTCTTGCAGTTTTTTGTGCTTCACTCGAGCTTTCTCTTTTGCAAGTGACTTTTCTCATTCTGTTTGCTAGGAATAAGAAGACAGGGCCAGTCTGGCCAGTCTGTCACGGAGGTTTGGGGGGGGGGGGCGGGATTTGGGTGGGGGACAATGTACTCATCTCTGATTTTCAACTACATTTTTCCTTTCCATGCGAAGCTTTTCTTCCTACAGCAAAACTGAAGTGATTCAGTATGTACAGTACCAGCCAGAAGACTGGACACGCCTTCTGAGAATCATTTGCTTTTCAACAACATAACAATCCTAAATCCACCTTGAGGTCATGTAAATACTGCATTATTTATGGAAAGGGATGGAAAGAGAATGGGGTAAGAGGAAAGGGATGGAGGGCTGAGACAGATGGCCTGGCCTCCACTATCCCCCACCTAAACCCTATAGGGCTGGATCAAAGGGCAAGAGAACCTGCAGAAACTCCTGCAGGACTGTAGGAGAACCATCCCAGGTGGCTACATCCGGAAGCTGGTGCAAAGCCTGCAGAGAGTCTGCAGTGCTGGCATCGAAGCAAAGGGCGGCTGCTTCTTGAACACTCTAAAATTAGAGAAAATGATGCTGAACACTCGTCTTGGTCATTGCAATATTCTATATGTTTTCTGTGAATAACATAGCTAAAATAGAAACAAATGTATTTAAAGCAGGTGCTACCAGATCCAGGTAGTTTTTGCTAACAAACATCAAAGCTGGTAACATATCAGCATTTAACTTTGATTTCAACAAGATCCTGATTTCATTGGGACTTGCTGACTGTACACATGGAAATAGATGGATGTTTTTATGTGTGTTTGAATATGGGATGCAGGGCCATGTGTGGCAGCCAGCAATTTGTGGACACTGTGCGAGCAGCATGTTTGTAAAGGTTACAAAAGCTTTTGCATTCAGCTTCTGAAACAATAGATCTACACAAGAGGCCACACCTGCGATCCAGTGTTTGTGTTGTTTGTGTGGCAGTGAGGGCATCCCCCCTCCCCACACCCCCCACCCTCCTGCCCGCTCACTCTCGCAGCCAGCTGTCGCTCCAGCCCTGCATGCAGGTGTGTGAGTGTGTGTGCGTGTGTGTGCGTGTGTGTCCAATATAGGGTGCTGGAAGGAGACATCCTGTTCTGAAAGTCTGTTCTGAAAGTTTGTCTCTCTACATACCCTGACCTTCACACACCAAATCATACATACACACACACACACATGCATGAGCACACACAAACTACACACAGATACACACAAAGGCAGGTTCACTTGTAACCCGACTCCACGGCAGAAACACAGATGCAATCATGTAAACTTTCACTTGCAAGCTGACTGGCTTTCCTCCGTCACCGGGAGACCAAAAGGCACCCATGCCTCAAACAAGTCAAACAAAATACAAGACTTAAGGCACATGTATGGTCATAGATTTTTATAAACTTGAGTGTCCCCTTGTAGGGAGACAAAAAAAAAACAATGTCTCGTTCACAGATTTTTATAAAATGATCTTTTGAGTAGTGAGGACTGGCCATGTGTTTCTGTGGATTTGTTATACTTGTGAGGTTCTTTGGTCCTCACAAGTGTAGCAAAACAAGGACACACACACACAGACACACACACAGACACACAGCAGAGGCCCCGGGCTCCCTCGGCCCCCCCAGGCCTCTGGTGGGGGTGGTGGTTAGTATTGCGTGAAGCACATGCATGACTGAAAGCAGCCAGACACACGAGGAGCCGAAGCTGCCCAGCAGCCGCTCTTGTTTTTCGCCTCTGAGCTGCTCCTTTCAGTATCAGGATCACTGAGAGCGACTCCGGGGGGCCAGGCCGCGCCGCACCCGCTATTTTGGCCCTCGGGCCTCCATCTCCTCGCTGCGGCCGCGCAGCTTCTCACTCGCGACTTTCAGGAGGGTTTCAAAGGTCAAGCCGACTCCCAACGACAAGATAAGATTGAAAGAAAAAACCAGGTCGTCAAGCAACTCTTTGCTCCACTTTAAAAGCCTCACTTGAGTCATTTTCCACCTCTTTCAGACAGTCATGAATACCACTGGTGGTCTACATTGGCATATATTAATCTATTATATTTTACTGTACTACTATTAGTGTAAAGAAAAGTAGCCAGCAACTTGCCAAATATATAGTTGTGAACTAGCATTATGAATAGAGAATACATAGCGTATTCTTGAATACACAGAGTATTCTTGTCAACGGTGAGTCGATTGGGCCCATATTAGTCAGTAGCTGAAGTCATCTGGATGAGCAAACAGGCCGAGTGGCATCCCACTGATGTGTGGCTTTCGTGCCTATGTGGAGCGAGGGATTCTGGGACCAGAGCGAAGGGGCAGGTGGCCAATGGGGATGTGAAAACATGGGAGTCTTAAATATAGACGTGCATGCCCACTGCCGCTGCTCTTCAAGGAAGTGTGCTCCCTCAAGAGACTATGCTGGACCTCATATTTGTCACAATGGCCAGGTTTAGTGGCACCAGTACCCCGGGGAATGAAGAGAAAGTGAGGAAGTCATAAAGACAGGCCTCCCTGACAGGTGTGGGTGGGTGTGTGTGTGACAGATGCTTGTGCCTGCCCCCATAACCCCGAAAGCACTTGTTTTGTCGTGTGAAAACAAAGGAAATACCCCACAGTACCCAGCACTGTAGGTCCTCACGCTGATTCCGTACAGTACCCAAAGCTGGCATCGCACTTGTTCCATTTCACTAGTGTCACCAGAAAATGCCTTTCAAATTAATCCCTCAGGAGAGACTAAATGACCATGCAGTGACCATGAACGCTCTTAATGAACCTCTGGGCAGGTTAAATTACTTACAAAAAAAGCAAAACAGTTGAAAAAAAAACACACCTTTATTTACAGGGCAGTAGACAAATTTCATATAAAAACAGTCGTGAGAGTTTTGCAAAATTATAGTAAAAAAAAAGAAAGGCAACCAAATAATACATTTTTGTAAGCCAAGAACTGGTCACAGGAACTTTGCTACAGCTGACTTTGCATTAAGCAGATGTCATAAACGTAAAAAAAACAGAACAACACTATTAAAACAATCTTGAAAACAAGGTTTTCCCCAGACCTAGCGATACTGTACTGTATTGTATCTGTATAGTGAAAAAAAATAAACGTCCCATGCTAGTGCACTGCCTTTTCTTTAGTTAAAATTCAATAGACTTTACTAATAATTGTGCCAACCTTAGCAGCAACAACATCCAGGTCCTTTAGCATTCACTATATTACAAAACAAAACAAAAACATACATTTGTTCAAAGAATTTCTTTCCGTACAGTATCATTTACGGGCAAGCTGGCGATTGAAATATGAGTGAACTAAACAAAAGACAAAACTGAAACAATACACACAATAATAGTTTTAAAACCAAGTAGTCAAAATACGTCAGAAGAAATGTTATATTTATTAAATATTTCCCTTGAACTAATTTGGTATGTAATAATGCTTTGAGACACATACTGTTTGCCTGTTTGTCGCAAATGTGTGAGTCAGGAAGACCCAATACTGGAAGGAAACACTGCTTGTTTTGCCAATAGCAGAAAAAAAGACCTCATGGAAAATAAATTATTCTTGTTGTTCTTTATATTAATATCAATAAAAATACATTTAACAGTTAAGTTTACCTAGGGAATTTAGGCATGTGTTCCATTTCACAAAAAAATAGGAAAAAAACCCAACATCATTATCAAACATTGAAACATCTTTGGTTTGTTGAAATCCAACAAGTGTATGCACAATGACACCTCCCAACTGTTGTACCACAACAAATGTGCTGCATCTCCACCAGCTTCATGCAGGGGAGAGTTGATGTTTTACAATCAACTTGAAGTGTTTTCCTTTGTTTCTATCACTACGCCTGAGGCCATCACATGACCAGCGTCCTGGTAGAGAAAGTGTTAATGTACTTGTGACTTGGCTCTGGCACCAGCAGGTGATCTTCGGTCTTCCCACAAGCCACTGCTTCCCATGCATTCATCTATAACCATCAACAGTCAAAGAGAGAGGGAGATTTCAACGTCAATTTTTCGTGGGAGAACATTTTCAAAAATAGCCATAGCTGTCGGCAGCACCGAGCTCAATGATCTGGAGCTTAGTTCATTTATTTGAGTGCTATTTTACACTGGATGAGTTATTTAGCTATGTAGCTGTGCGGTAGCAGAATTGCCACGTAACACTATCTTAGCATGTCACTACATTCAACGCACCAGGTTTACAAGCGAAACTGTCACAAAAGCAGTTTGATGTCAACAAAACCTTGATTGACAAGATAAGCCTTTATATTTTATCAGAATAATCAGTTTTTGCCCCATTGTTACATTTTCTACAATCCACATGGTCAGTCCTACATTGGCGAAGACCTTCTTCGACACCAAAGCCTTTCCAGCTGCTTAATATTCGGTATCACTAATTCCAACTGTTATACAGATTGTGTGTTGATATCTTTTCACTTCCTGATCACTGAGGAAAAGCCAGATGTACTGACAAAGGCCACAAAACCCACAAACCCCGCCCCTTACCTGTATGGGACTCCCTATGGGCCTTCGTGGAACATGGTACACTTTAACGTGGCCGTCTTCGTCCTTTTCAGACCCTGGTACCATTAACACTGAGCTGGTAAGGAGGTCCTAGGGGGGGAAAAAATACAAAATAAAACAGCGTTAATGTCGGAGCCCTATATGGCACTACCTAGTTCAGACTAGACTTGGTTGCACAGCAGATCCTCAAAGCTACCATGCAAAGGGGATGATACTTTATAGCTGTGAGTAGATCCTTTGGAAGGGCTCAGTGTACACAGGAACTGGTTAGCTGCGTGTAGGACACTTACAGGCACGTTGTCCAGTGAGCTGCTCGGGGGAAACAGCTGGGTTTGGAGATTCTCTCCCTCCCACTGCAGGCAACTCCGCTCACAGGCAACGTCAACCTGCAAGCACATCAAGGATGGGTTAACCCACACGCATCCAGTTAGGTAACACCTGCACAAGCATGGAGGGCAGCTCAACCCACACCAAACCATTGAGCCCTATACACCACCTGAGGCTGCTCAGCGCATTGAGGCTTCGGTAATGGAAAGTACCTCTTGTTTGATCTTCTTCAGGGATGGTTGGTCATCCAGCTCGATCCCAGGGGATGCTTCGTCCTCCAGGGGCTCCTGCTTAATCACCTCAGCCAGGTCGGGCTGCATGGGACTTTGTGGCTGGAAAACACCCGTATTTTCCAGGATCAGAAAGGCATCATAACAGGAAACTGGGCCCGTGGCCACGGAGAGTCACATTACTCTTTGGAAACATTAAGTGCCATGTGGGATCAGATGATTTTACTAGATCACCACATTTTTCTTAGAGTAAAAAAAAATAATTAAGAGTTGAATGCACTTGACTTACCAACATTTTTAATGGGCCATATTTGATCTCCTGATGACCCAGAGTGGTCCGGAAAGGCGTGGGCGTTCGAGGGGAGGTCTCCATGATCGATCGCCGAAGGTTAGGGGTTCGGAAACTACAAAAAAAGCAAAAAACATGGTGCTGTGATACTTGACGGTCGGTGGTGACGTCGACACGCTAGAGGTAGAGATGGGACTTACATGTCGTTTTCTTTCTGTGGCTTGAGCGCGTGGTCACGGTGCAGAGAAGCTGCACTCACAGACTTCTGGGAGCAAACAGGTGTCGAGGTTAATGGCGGAAGATCAATGTCTGAATTTTCTGGAACTGTGTTAAAAAACTGCAAGAAAAACAAAGCAAAAACAATGCCACTTTATTATTGACTGAAATGCAAACAAGCAAAAACAAACAATCTAAGTCAGTTTCACTGTGAAATGCTGGTATTGATTCACGAGGACAAGTTGAGTTTGACATGGGCTTTCGCCCTCATTTCAGATTAACATCAGTCTTGACTTGTCTTGAGTTCTCCACGGCTTTCACCTCTGCATACACTTCTTTACCAGTTAATGACATGTCGTACAGAGCCTGGAGAACCAACCGGACACTGGAAACACAACCACTACGAAACTCAACTTGTACTTGTCCATAGGGGTGAAGGAAGGGAACATGAGAGCAACACTGAATCGAAGAAGGAGAATGTAGAAGACCAAGGTGTGAATGGAAGTTAAGTATGAGACCAACTCCTACACAGGACTGACTGATCCGAGAGTGGTGGAAAATCAGCAGTGATTGAGGCTAAGGCACCGAGGAGGTGTTACGCTAATTAGACACAAATCTACGTGCTGATTAGTCTGTTGATTCTGAACCCATTCTCAGCCATTGTTGGCGCTCAGCTACCTGTGAAGGTGAGAAGGGCAGGTTTTTGACAGGGGACAGCCCAGGGGAGGAGCAGGCCAAGGCAGACAGAGTGAAGATTCCACTGTCAGCCTGGTCACCCCCCCCCTCGGGTGGGATGCCGTCCCCAGAGTCCTGACTGCCAGCTGGCTCGTTCAGGGCCCCAGAAGAGGCCCTGCTGACCTGGCCCACACCACCTGCTTTGGGCTTGTGCCCCCAGGCCCTGGGGTCCTGAAAGATGGAGGAGGCAGAGCTTACAGGGGCAGTTTCACTCTGTGTTGGCGGGATTCGGCCTGGGGGGTGATGTCACGACAGTTTCCCCCTCTTCCAGCCCCTCGTCCTCCATACACACACTTACCGAGTCGATGACGGAGACGATGTAGTCAGGCAGGGTCGGCATCGGCTGGGGCCGGCCCAGGGACGCGCCCTCCTCCGGCAGGCAGCCGCGGTCAAGCGGAGGGGGCGGTGCTGCCAAGTGCTGCTGCTCCCCCAGGCAGGAAGTGGTCACGCCCTCCCTGTGGGGCCCCGTCCCGTCGGCCAAGGTCCTGTTCCATCCTGGGTAGCTGGGCATGTGGCCCTGAGGAGAGCCACAGAAAGGGAACTCAGGTCCGCCTTGCACAAGATAAGGTGATTGCATCACTTCAGCAGTTTGCATGTGAAATCAGGCCCAGATGTTTCCTTGCACTGATGGTATAGAAACCATTGGATTCTTCATAAACAGGCTGGAAGATAAGCTTTGCTCTGCAACCAGCTTGCAGTCAAGGATGTCAAAGTTACTACCAAATGGCGGGAAAACTGGAGGCTGGGCGATCTTATTAGATGAGCTTTTGGCATGACCTAGAGTGATGTCGCATGCTAAGGGGACATGATTCAAATGAAAGAAATGCACTTTTAATGGATATTCCTCCAATTTAAATAAAACAAAATAAAAATCTTGCTTGAAAACCAAAAAATGTTATAAAAACCAGTAAATTACAAAACTGTATTCTTAAAGTACAGAGGATTACATCTTCACACATTATGGACTTCAAAATGGACTAAGAAAATGTAGAGGTAACCATACTGAGATTGGATCACTTGCAGCGTCGTCCTTTAAGGTAATTTGGAAAATACGGCGGACAGGAAACCAAGCAGTACTCTTACCACCAAGGCTGCCTGTCCTCTCAGTTCATTCTCGGTCGACTTCAGCAGCAACTCGATCTCTTTCACCCGTTTCTCCTTCTCAGGATCTTCATCATTGTAGCACCTCTGTGATAACATGTGAGAGGAAGGAGCCAATCAAAATGCCGTTGTACAGGTAGGAGCCAATCAAAATACAGGTGTGCAAGTATACACAAATAAAGTCTGCTACAGCCAACAGTATAGCCATGGTGTTCAATTCTTGGTATATAATTTGAATGCATATTTGTTTAAAAATTGTTTCTACTCATGTTTAATATCAGAAAGCCTTAAAAGAACACATAAGAAGGTCAGCATCCACCTGTTACATACTCCAAGCGATATGCTATTCAGCCAAAACACCACCACTTACCTGTATAGCAGTGGCCCTGCGATCTGGGATGTTCAGTATGTTGACATGCAGGAAGGGCACCTGATCACAAAACCAGAGAGCAGAAAATGCACTTCAGTCCGGAGCAAGTCTCAACAGGTGATCGCCCCACCAGGTCAGGTCAGGTTTGGGCAACTGGAACAGCTTGCAGAATGGGTTTCTAAGAGTGATCCGTGTCACCTGCTTGCATCACAGTGTAGCACAACAACTACACAAGAGCAGCTGAAGCTTAAAGAACTAGCTACCTTATGCTAGCTTCTGCCACAAGATAATAATCAATCGTCCTTAACCCTGGAAACATGAACACATGGAAGTGCAGGCAGCTCATACCCGGGGTGTCTCCGAGGTGGGGTAGTAGGGGAAGTCGCCATTGACAGGTGATTGCGGGGGTATCTGAGAGGTGGGCGAGGGGTGGGTGAAGCCCATGAGTTGACTAGACTTGGTATATCCCGGGCCCAGTACTGGGGGGCCAGGCTTAGGGGACGGCTGCAGATAGCCCTCCTGCTCCACCTTTCTGCGCATGGTAGAGTTCCAGTGGTTCTTGATAGCATTATCGGTCCTGTGCAAGAAATACATTCATGAAAATCTCACCTTCTGCGATTCCCATCAAACCGTCACCAGAAAATATTACTCCATCCATTACAGTACATATACACTCTGCACATATTACACCATTGGGAGATTTTGCTGAGTTCACATTGGGAGGGGAATTAAGAACTCAAACCCAGAGTTAGAGTTAAAAATTAACATTCCATAATAGTGGGGGATTTTTCAGATAGGTGGGATTTTGAGCAGGGGCTCCATTACCTTCCAGGCAGCAGTTTGGCAATCTCTGCCCATCGGTTCCCCAGCTTCTCATGGGCTTGGTAGATGATGCGATCCTCCTCCTCCGTCCAGGAGGTCTTCTTCACCTCCGGGTTCAAGTGGTTGTGCCAGCGTTCGCGGCACTGTTTGCCGATCCGGCCCTTCAAGTGCTTGGCGATGACGGACCAGCGCTTGGGTCCATACTTCTGCACCAGTTCGATCACCTGCACGACCCAGAACATGCCAGATTTAAAAGGGTCCATGAAAAACAGCAGTGTTGACAAACCCCCTGTTTAGAATCAATGGTTCCCTAGAACCTTGAATGAGTGTTACAAATAAACACAATTTGTCCTGCAGGGGGCCCACATTTCATTAGCCCATTACTCAATATATCTAAACACCATTTCACCTCAACTTTCCACCTAAAGGGGTTGTTCGTGTAATCTGTCATAGAATAAAGCAAAACCTCATTTGTCCTAGAGGTACACCTGCGGTCTAGCAGGTTACATGGATCTTACCCGTTGGTCCTCTTCCTTGGTCCATGGGCCTTTGATGAGTTCTGGGTTCAACACTTTCTGCCAACGATGCTGGCACTGCACATCTGTGCGGTTCTGCTCAGAAGTGGGGAAAAAAAAGAACCATTCAGGCGAAGGGGATATTCAAACTCATTTCTCCCCAATTTTACCACCCTTTACTAATTCAGGACATTCAAAACTTGCAGCTGTTTCTTAAAACAGTTTGGTCGCCTTCTTATGTACTAAGAAATGCCAGCTGAATACCAGGCTTCTCCCTTACACTACATATGAAAATGGCAGGTGCCTGAAATCCTTACATAATTTAGAAATGAAACAATTCTAGTTTTCTATTCTAATTCGACAAGCTTGATTAAAAGTTTTATTTGAAGAAATGAAATCACCTACAGGTGCAACGCAATTATATAGTGGACTATCAAAACAGATTCCCATTCTCCAAAGCCAAAAGAGACGTGTCACAAACCTCAAATAAATGGCACCTCTCAAATCTTTTCAAAGAAATGCAAATTGACAAATACATGCCCGGATATCAAGCTCATATTCTGGCTTTAGAAACATGCAAATGGACTGCACAAAATGTTTGAGAGAAAAACCACTTTCATGAATGACATGTGCCTGTAGCTTGCTTTTTTAGAATCTCTTTTGCTCTGGAGCACAAGGCATTTCTCTATCAAGGAGGACATTAGAAGTTACATATGCACACATACAAGGTGTAGATACAAGAAAGATCTATAATGCCAATGGGGAAAGAAAGATAAAATAGTTGAAGACAGGCCAAGTGCCTTACAGTGCCTGATCATTGAGAAAGATGCAGTTCTTACAGGAAGGAAACCGGCAATAACTTTCCAGTCTTCAGAACCATGGTGCTCAACGAGCTTCTTTAATTTTTCATCCTGAAAAATAAAAATTAATGACCGTTACTAAACACCAGCCATCATTCATAAGACTGGCTAGAGGAAGAGTTGAGTCTTCATTAAAGCCTTGTAGATAAGATCACATCACACATGCATTTGTATGGTGTGGAATCACACAAGTCACATGTTAGGTCTAAGTGGGTCATACACACAGGCGGGTCAAGCACATCAGTGGACGACAGTGGCTCTTGCCCACCTCATCGCGGGTCCACCGGGTTTTGCCCAGATGCCGTTTTCCTGGCTTTGGCACTGGCCCATCGTAGTCGTGGTCATAGAGTTCGACATCATCCTCGTCCTCCTCACTGCTGTACACACTGTAAACAGGGGGAAGAGAAGCAGGGGACCATTGAACAAGAAGCGAAACTTTTCCTTGTTCCCAAAAAAAAAAAAAAAAAAGTGGAATGAAAATTGTGAAAACAAAAAAGTACCCACCCCCCCAAAAGAAAAAAAAAAAAAATAAAAAAAACTTACTACTGACAAAACCAGTAAATCTTGCAGGATCAGGTTTGAGTAAAGTAAGACGTAAGGTACATATTTTGAAAAACTGGTTTTAATGTTTTTGGTTTCCACAGATACGTGAACAAGAATTGGCAATGTTAATTACTTTTTCATGACTTCTGCGTGTCCAGACCTGTGCATGTATTGTTGGACAACAAGATAATCAGCCATTTGGCAGGAACTCGACCAATCAGACTTCAAAACAAAGTTAAACGTGGAGAATACTGCACTGAAGCAGGAGATAATGCCCTTTGTGCACAAAGCCTATATGAATTTAACCCTTACATTGTTGGCACAAACCATCACTGCTACTGAACAAAGGAAAACTAGACAGTCAACCACATTTGCTTCATTTCTACTTCCCTAAGGAACAGGTATATTTGAAATATAATTATTTTAAATAATTATATTACGGTAATTGGAGAGTTAATTATCAAAACAATAAATAATGTTACGTTTATCAAATGATGTATTATTCACCAAATGAGCCTATTATTATGCATAAGTACCAGCATTTTTCCCACTGACAATATACATGGAAATAAGGTACATCTATCAAATGAATTCTAATCATCACATTTTAAACGCTAATAAATGCATCGGCGAAAACATGAAGACACACACACAAATGAAATATAGCGCCCACAAAAATAAAGTTGCCGACTTGTAGCAAGTTAATTTTCACCAGCACAGAAAGGGTTAAACGAAGTCCAATTAATAGCGTTTACAGCACTAATATGCAAAATTGGAGCCATTGAAGTTAAGCTATTTATTTTACTTCATACTTGGTTTCTGGATGAACAACGAGAATTTAAAAACGAGAATTTCTTTTTTTGTAACAGACCATTTTAAACAGGTTCTCGGCGTTATTCAGTTAGCTGACATTGGTGACTCACTCTCCGCTCGTCTCATTTCAAACTCCCCGGCTCGCAAGTCAAACTGCACGGCGAGTTCATTCTCTAAATTACTGCAAGCCCGAGAGCCTACAAGTCACCCTTTTACAAAGCTTCAGCTAAAACACCCAGGGAAGCGGCAGCGTGGCTGAACCATCAATGTCAGTTGTAACCTCTAATTTCCATAGATCGGCGGTCTATAGTAATATTCTGTTAAAACACTCTGTGAAATGTCAAAACTACCGGAAAATGTTTTTAACACAAATTGCTACAAATAATTATCTAAAGGGTTCCCGGTTAAAACAATAAAAACGATTAAAAAATGTCTAACTTCCACTTTAATCAATTAGGAGCGTTTGGCATGATGGAGCACAGACAGCAGCGTGTTGTCCATCAAGAACCGCACGGCGGCTAATTCCTCGCGCACGGAGCCCGCAAGCCGCGCGCATCTGCCCCCATCCCGGCCGGTCGGCCGGACCGCGGCGCTCCGCGTGCCCACCTGTCACCTGACCTCCGCTACCTGCTTCCCCTCGCCATGAATGAAATTATAAGTGAAACGAGCCGGAGGCACGCCGGGCTGTCCCCCTTTCAAAACTCTCCCCATCTGCCATATGCTCGCTTTGACATTTCCACAAAACAGAACTATCAAAATAGAGCAATAAATTTATTTATTAATTAATTAAATAAAAATAAGTTCAACAGCGTATTACCCCCACATGTTATGCGCACCTTCACCTAGCAAGGCATAAGCGCATGTATATTTTTTAAAAATATATCAGCAGCATAAATAATCTGCATAAGCATGCGTAAAATCATACAAATTAGATCATGTTTTAAAAAGTGCAATGCGTTAATGCGAAACCAAAAAAAAGAGTGCTTTACTGTACCTATGCCTTGGCCGCCTAGCCATCATCAAGGTAAGAAAGCGGTGGCTCGCTGCAAGTATTCGGCTACAGCGCTTGGAGTTATCTCAGGACAAGGAAGCAGGTTGACATTAAAGAGTGAAGGGAGTGTAAACAGATGCCATCAAACAAAGCTTTTTAGGGCCCTCCCTCCGCGCTAAATTTGGCGCCCCATTTTTTGACGCAAGCGCAATATTCTGCTGCCCCGGTGCGACAGAGGCGCGTTTTTCGCCCCTGTCCCCGCTAAACTCCCAGCGCCTAAAAGATCGCTTCTTTTTTTTTTTTTTAACTGAGGTGGGGCTAACTGTTAATGTGGAGAATATGCACTATTAAGGAATGGGGTACGTAGCAGGAGTAGTAACGAACGGCTCGAATAGGTTTCCTCCCCCCCCGTTTTCTTTTTGGTTTACTATTGCTGTGGATACTTAGGAGCATAACCTGGCCTCCATGCTTTTCTCGAAAGCTGCTAGAAGTAAATCGGGACTTTCTAAAGTTAATATTTAATTTGTATTGTGAGAGACGCTGACATGCGCGTGGATAACATTAGTTTCACTTTGCAAAATGTTTCGTTTGCTTAAACCTCCGCTTACCAAACTCCAGGCGACCGAATGATATTAAGTCTCCGACGATTAAGGGCTGGTCAGAAAAAGTGTAAACGGCCTGCTTTTTTCCGTAAATGAAACTTCTCGATAAATGGGGAGGGAGGCAAAAAAAAAAACGGTGACACGTGTCTCCTTACCTGCTTCTAACCGGACAGAATTACCCGCAGAATTCTCTATAATCCACCTGTTTGTGATGAAGCACGTTATAGGCAAATAAAAAGCTGAATTGTCTCCCGGACATGAGTCTGTGTATGGACATGTGTTCACAAATGAATAAAAGTTTTAACGGCTCCATTGAGACCCTGGCGCGTTGGATGCCCGCTTGCGTGCGGCAGGAGCGCACATGGCGGCGCGCTGTCAGACCGAGAACCCTCGGCGGCTTCCCCACACGCCGCATTAAAATGTAAATTTATGAGCTCAGACAAACGCGGCACTACGTTACTTTCGCACATCAAGCCTGTTACAACGTGGCACAGAAGCTCTGCGAAAGGAAATAAAAATAATACCCCCGTGGTTTTCATAAGGTCCGCAATCGCAGTACATTCTCCCTGATCGTTCATTTATTGTATTCTGACGTGCCCTTTACAGTCAGTTTCTAAAGATAACCGGTTAAAGTAAAACGCATTTGAAATGTGATCCGTTATTTATGCAGTAAAGGTTTTTTTTTCTGCTGCTGTACTGCATTATATTCCATTGTGGTACAGTCGAATCGTCAAACAAGTGGCAAAGCGTGTTGTTTTGTAAAAGAAGCTAATTAAATCACAATATAAACTCTACAGATCTTTAACGTAAAAGTACTGTTTTATTTCCGCAGTCTAAAATATGTTACAGTCAGGTGAAATAGTACAGTTTCGCGCATTGAAACGTGAGCTGCCTATACAACCGGAACTATTAAATAAGAGGAACAATATCACTTTCCCTGATTCATCTTGCTTGTGCTGGTACTTTTTAGAGAAAATATTCGGAAGTTATTTTTTTATGTTTAGTTTACACTACTCCTTTATGAATCAGAACAAAAAGAAACCAAAGGGAAATATCCAATATTCAACGTTTTAACTAGAATTTTAGCAGGTATGCAGAAGTTTCAGTAGAACTCAACCTGTGGTTTTAAGAAATTTGGAATTGAAGTTTTCTTGTAAAAAAGTTCTTTGAACATTCCTGTCACTTCCAATCATATCACAAGATCTATCTATCTATCTATCTATCTATCTATCTATCTATCTATCTATCTATCTGTCTGTCTGTCTGTCTGTCTATCTATCCACCTATCTGTATACCTTCATCCCGCTGAGGCAGGGTGGTGGTACCAGTCACATATATACTATGGGCATTTTACAGTCACCAGTTAGAATAATTGTCTGTATTTGGACTGCATGGTGTATGCAGAGGGGCTGAAGGATGCTCCCAATCCCCGCAGACTCTGCATGCACAGAAATGGTGTATCCACAGAGCCACCGTGCTGCCCGTCACATCCCATTTATCCATTTTTATTTTCAAAACACACGGCCAATTGTAAATAGAAAAAAAGGGGAACAAAAGGCCTTTTCTCATTTTTTTAAATACAAAGAATTAAAAATTTGGTCTCGATGACTGTTTAATTATCTGGGTGTTGACCTCATTCAAAGATAATTTTGCAATAAACTCTTAAATTTTAAATCAAGCGCCAAGGTCATTCTAGAGCAGCTCAGCCTGAATAGATGAAAGCCAAACAATAGGCTGCTTAGCTGTTAACTGCACAAGTGAATGTTTTTCAGTAAAACAAGTGCTAAGGTTTCTCTATAGTGCAGGGTGTATGGTTGTGTGCTGCTGTGTACTGTTACATTCTGTAGTTTGTGATGAACAATGTGTGCCACTGAATAAACGTGGGAGTGTCTGACCTTGTCACGTCTGTTCATAGACCCAAAGCTCATACATTATGTTAACATACATCCTCTGGTGCCCCATATCAAATGGTCATCTCAGAAAACACAACCAAGAGGTCACTGATACATATGTACATATATACATAGCATTCTTTAGATCTGTGGGTGTTACAATTGCTTCATTTTGTCAGTCTAGATGGCGTTGTTGCATGGAAAGATGGCCCCACAGTTAAAAGTAGAAATGAAATGAGAGTAGTTACACTGTTTAATAGTTTTTTTGGTCATCTGTAACATGTAATGTGATTGATGCATAGAAAAGACAAAATCTTAGCATCTGCTGGCTCGCACTTCAGATAAAGCTGCCTGAAACCGAGCCCGACAGCACTGCAGCTGTCGATCTTGTCAAGTTGGTGAATTTAGAGCATTTTCTCCCAATGAGTTATTCAAGTGATGCATAGATTTATGCAATTAGCATAAATCTTGTGTTTCATTTGCATGACCCTCAGTGGTTAACACATTTTGAAAATGGTGACGGAAGTGCAGGAAATGAAAGCCTTGTGGGTGCACTCGTGACCCTTAACCTTGGGGAGCGCTGGAGGTGAGTGTGAGGGCACGCAAGGGTTTTTCTTTTTCTATCCTTTGATGATGTCAATTATTTATTTATATGGTGGCATGGTGGCGAGGCGATTAGCACGGCCGTATTTCACCTCTGGGACCACTGGTCAAATGTATGTCCTGGTTCTATGTCTGTGGAGTTTGCATGTTCTCCCAGTGGGGTTTCCTCCAGTTTTCCTCCACAGTCCAAAAACATGCTAAGGTGAATTTGACTTTTCAGTGTGTGTGTGAGTGCTTAGTGAAGGGTCCTTCCTAGGTTATTCCCTGCGTTGTGCCTTGGGATAGGCTTCAGACGCCCATGATCCCACAAATTACAAGTGGGTACAGAAAATGGATTGGCTTATTTGATGTATTCAATCTGAACAGACAACACGCATGGAGATGCATTTACATGTATGTAACAGTTTTATTATACCTTGTAAATAGTGTGCAGGGTTTGCAAACTACCCGTAATGCTTTTGATTTAGATAATTTAGGTTTAGAATGGAATGATATAGCTTTGCCATAAGATTTCTCGTGTGAGAGTCTGAAAGTGTGAATGTCACGCCACATGCGTGAGAGCTGGCAACCCCGCTTTTGATACAGATACACTGATCACGGTCTATCCGTCTATCCATCTTTCCCTACGTCTATCCATCTTTCCGTACGTCTATGCACCCCTCCGTCCGTATATCCACCTTTCCATCCATCCATCCATCTCTCCGTCCGTCTATCCACCTCTCTGTCTATCCATCTTTCCATCCATCTCTCTATCCGTCTATCCATCTTTCAGTCTGTCTATCCATCTCTCCGTCCATCCACCTCTCCATCCGTCCGTCCATCTCAGTCCGTCTATCCACCTCTCCGTCCGTCTATCCACCTCTGTCTATCCATCTTTCCATCCATCTCTCTATCCGTCTATCCACCTCTCCGTCCATCTATCCACCTCGCTGTCTATCTATCCATCTCTCCGCCCGTCTCTCCATCTCCCGGTTCACGCTCTCACCGAGCTGAGCC
>JAODKL010000039.1:8149653-8161586 GCA_026780765.1 Petrocephalus schoutedeni | reverse complement strand
ATCCACCTCGCTGTCTATCTATCCATCTCTCCGCCCGTCTCTCCATCTCCCGGTTCACGCTCTCACCGAGCTGAGCCGCGCGCCGCCCCCCCCCGGCCGCGAGCAGCGCGTCACGTGACTGCGGAGCGCGCGCCTGCGCGAGCGGTTTAAAGCGGAAGCCAACATGGCGGACGGAGAGTGAGGAGATCGCGGTGGCTGCCAGGCTGCTCTCAACTGTCCGCTTTCTCTGAAGCACACTAGGGCCGAGAGGAAACGAGGTCCAAAATGTCTCGGCACAGAAATGTCCGCGGTTATAACTACGACGAAGGTAGATGCTCGGAACCGCCTTTGGGTGCATTTTTAAAGTGTGTCTTCAAAGGCCTGTAAAACGATCCTCCGACTTTCCTGCTGGCGTGTCGGTTTTAAAAGGCTGTCAGTTCACACCCATGGCCCCGACTGAGGTGCTGTTTCATCCGTCATTTGGATTTAAAACTGTAAAACAAAATAATACATAAAATAATAAACTCTTGCTGCCTCACAGACGTCTGGCTAATGCTAGCCACAAATGCCGCCTGCTTCCTAGATACCTATTCAGTCAAAGTTGATAACGTCTTACTCGGTTAAACAGTGTATGCTGGCCGGATAACGGTCTGCCACAGCATTATTAGGGACCTGTCCCTAAAAGTACAGTTTGAATTATGGAACATATACGTAGCCAGCTAAGTCTATAAAGCCAATGGTTCTGTAGTTTTCATTGTCAGTTGCTACCAGTATATTTTCGTAATTATATCCTCCATGCTCATCATACTGAGATATATATATGTATTTCATAGATTTTGAAGATGACGATGTGTACGGGCAATCTGTGGACGACGACTACTGCATATCACCTGCTACAGGTTTGTGCCATCCCTTGCAAGTCAGTGTACAGTAAAATGGAATTTTGCCATACAATTAGCAAATGCCCATTGCCGTTCAGTCGTAAAATTGTTAAAGTTGTATAGATTGTGACGCAAACCCTTACGTGTTTAATTTCTTTGTCCTTGGATTGAAAGTGCATGAGTGTGGTGTATGATGGAGTTATGTTGAGACTAACTGATGCTTGCAGAACTATTACTGTGTCCCGGGCGTTGTTCTGAGAATACTCTTTGGTTGATCACATAGCTGCCCAGTTCATCTACTCTCGGCATGACAAGCAGGCAACCTGTGTGGAAACCCTAGAGGAGGAAGAGTACGAGGCTGAGGAGGAGGTGCCCATGTCACCCAGCCTGAGTCACAACCTCAGTCCCTTGGACCAAGGTAGGAGCAACATCAGAAGCTCCTACTGGGAATTCACACTTCAGTTTCTCTCTCTGTATGATTACTCAGAAGTACAATAAAACACTTTAAACAATACATTTTTAGCTTTCCAGTTGTATTGCTCTCCACTTGTTGCTTTTATCAGCGGTGTCATCTGCATTCTTTTTTGTTCTTAAGGTTGTCAGTTAAGTTGGAATATTTAAATGCTTCCATAGATTTATTCTCTAACATTAGGTAAAATCTTCTGTTAAAATTTTTTGAATGCTACTGATCTCAAACGACGTTGTCAGTTCCCTCTCCTATCGTAATTGTTTTGTGTCCCAGAGAAATAATCTAGGCATCCATCTACGCCACTGCAGTAGGGATGAGGTTGAGATGCTTTTCTGAAACAAGATTAAAATGGTTAAAATTCTTTTGAATAAATGTTCAGATCCTTATTTCTCTGCTTCACCTGCACTGTCTTAATGATCCTATGTTAGACAGTATCTGCTTTCTGTCGTTGCAGCCGGTTGAAGTCGTTTGGCTATAGTTTAAAAATTGTGCAGTTTTGGTGTGGGGATTGTGGAGCCAAATTTCTCAGTTGTTTGTTACAGATGATTTCATGCATCTATTGTCTTGAACAACCTATCAGAATAGTTAAGAATTCTATTTTGTTTGAGGGTAAATAGTACAGATGAAAATGTTTTTCAGCCTTATTAATTTGTAACCTGGCTGTCATTGTAATTAATCTCTACTGTGTCAGAGAGCATTTTTTTCCTCCATGAATATGTGTCACGCCTTTTAATAAAGAATGAAGCTAGTATGTTCTTGCTCTTAAAAATGTTGGGTACAGTTTGACTTTGATGGGGATCCCAACCACCCCCAGAATGAAACCAACCTTCAGCCACGCACTGCAAAAAGTGGTTAACTGTTCAAGTGTTAAGTATTTTTCTTAATATTTGCCTGTGACTTTTCTCACCGAAACAGATTTTATCATATTATTCTGAGAGGGGTCCATAGGGGCACAGGAGCAAAACAAAAGAAAAAACCCTGTTTTAAGGGGAAACTGTGTGTGTGTATTTTCCTTGAGTTCCCTCTGTCTGTTTTTATGATGCAGAGGTACCCGTATATGTCTTTTGAGAGTGCACTATGTGTTTTTCAGGAAGGTTGTACTCGTGCCTGGATCAGATGCGCACTGTCCTGGGGGACTCCACCCCAGAGTCGGTCCTTGTTGAAGCTGCTCTCAAAGTGGACTTTGATCCACAGCGTGCCCTTGACCTGGTGCTGACTGATGAAAGAAGAGACCCTGTGGCCCCACGGAATCAACCAGAAGTACCGTCTCCTGCTTCCAAGCCTGACCGAGGTATGCATGTGTGTTGTACTACTTCTCCTATGGCTGGCGCTGTGAGGATGGTGGCTGGATAGGTTGGTGGGGCTCTTCCTCGATTATTAATTAATGTATTAATATAGTAAAGAAAATATTGAACATTTGACTTATGTCTCCTGATGTTTTCAAACATAGAACAATTATAATGATTCAAAACCTCTTAAAAGCAAGTGTGATCACTGAATACCGGGTATTGAGAAGTACAAAGAGGATGTGGCTGTGCTTCCTTTGTTCCTCATGGAAGGGTTGTAGCCTGTTGCATTAAATTTTTAACAGGCCCTTGTTTAGTGTTCTTTAAACTTGCTTAGCTGGTTACATAGAGATTTCTGGATAATTGACATCTAGGTCAAAAATGATGTATAACTCACAGCTCAAGCAAGTCAGCACAACATAGTGAAGTGCTGATGCTTAATATCATGATAATGGGCTGGAAGATATCAAAGTTTTGTCGCTTTGACATGTCTTTTGTGAAAGCCGCCCATCCAGTTAGTTTGCTTTAGGGAAATGCAAACAGGTCTGACTGAAGTACTTCTGTGCCAGATAGCGAATTAGCCACATTAGCTGGCTTGCTGTATATGTTTTGCTGTTCCAGCTGGCTGTGAGAAATGTTAAGCTCTCTCGTAGCTTTCATGTGACAAACACACTGGGCTTTTGCCGTGGGTAGTACGCAAAGTTCCACTGCAGTGGGAGACTTTAGTCACAGCAAACTTGTGAATGTTACCATGAATTTGCTAGATCTTCTGCATGATTGGTAAACCGCTGATATCAATGTAATGGCGTTTTATAAACACGTTTAACAAAATGCCTCTTTTTCTCCTCTTCCCATGGTGTGAACTGTCCACCGTGAACCTGGGACTGACTCCTCGTCCTCCCATGACATTCCCAATCCACACTGACCCCCATTGGCTATTGTAAGGTAAGACGCCTTATTCTCTTCATTAAGGACTGAGCCCCTTGAGCAGAAACAAACGTTTGATAAACCTGCCCAACCCTCGGGGGACATTTATAGTCTTAGTCAGCTCTTGGCACAGCCTGACATGAAGCCAGGTCTTCAGCGGAGCACAGCTTCCCAAAGAGAGTCCCAGGGTTCGTCCTCAGTGTGTTCTTCTAGTTGGAGTCGGCGTCCTGTGGCTGATGGCTCGGCGCCGTTGGGTCAGCTGGGTGGAGGTGTGCTTGGGGGGGTAGTGGCGCAGAACCTGGGTTCCCCTGGTGTGGGCCTGTCTGACTTATCGGGCTCTCTTGGAGGCCTTTCACTCGCCAGTCTTCAGGACTCTGCCCAGCACCAGCCGCATGCCCACTGCAAGGGCAGCATGTCGCTGTCAGAGCTCATGCGAGAGCACAGCAGCAAGACCTCTCAGTCGCCGCCTCAGCCAGTCAGCACTCTGGGGCTGGCATTAGGGTCCGGATTTGATGGCCCACCGGGGCTAGATTCAAGGTCCATCTCAGGGGCCCCACAGGGACTAGGATCTTCACTGGGGCTTCCTTTGGGGCCTCCTTCAAAGGCCCCTCCAGGGTTCGATCTGAAGTCCTTATTTGGGGCCCCACTAGACACGGGGTCTCGTTTGTCAGCCCCGCAGAGGTTGCTATCGGACCTCCGCTCGGCAGCAGCAACAGGGACGTCCACGTCGTCTGCCTTGGCTGCACCGGGGTTCGCGTCTCTGGCCCAGCTGGCCTTTGAGCACACAGCCAAAGCCACTTCCCAGACCTCTGCTCTGAGCTCCACCTTGACTGCTGGCCCACCTTCCAAAGTGGACTCCACCTTGCCTCAGAAACCCCGGGGGGGCTGTAAGGCGGACAGGGTGCTTCCACAGGAGCCCAGGAATAAGTTCTGCTCTTTAGGGGGTGGCGGGCTAGCCCAGGAATCCCAGCTGCCACCTGTGGGGAGTCCGGATTTGACTGATCTGAGCGTGCTCATTCAGTCTCCCATCAACACCACTGTCACTAAGACTGAGTTGTCGCCTGTCTCGCCCGGGGCTCATCCGCCGTTGAACCTGGATGGCTCGGTGTTCGGCAAGCCCTCTGTGTTCGCCCTGGCCCTCTCGTTCCCCTTGCCCAGCAGGGTCATGAAGAAGAGGGTGGCCATTAACCATGGGACATTCTTGTACAGTAGGCAGGTGCAGACAGCCAAGACCAGGGAGCAGGGGCCTCTCTTTAACATCCAGCCTTTTGACTTCTTGTCTCCCTCCCCTGATGACATTGTGAAAGCCAGTCAAAAGAAGGCATTCACCCGGGAGTAGACGGGCGGCCCGTTACTTATTCCATTCAGTGACTGTAGACATGCACCTCATGTCGTGGCTTCCATCTTTATGTATATTCTATTTCATAGCCTCTCAGAGTAAACTTTCGTCTCACTCTGAAGTCCCCAAAGTTTCTTTCTAAGTGAAAGCCGTTAAGTTTTAAATCACAATTATAAGTAAATTTTGCTCATGCAGTTAAAATAATGTTGTTCCGATGCTAGATGTTGGTAGATGGCAGACATGTATAATCGGCAGCGCTCATATTCTCCCCCCCACCAATGGCGCCCGTTCCCCCCTTCACTTGCCTTCCGTGGCCCAGTTGCCCAGGAAGAGCGGCCCACCCGGCCTTGGCGAGGGGGTGGCCGAGAATCTCTCGGTTTTTCCATAGGCGCCCACTGCCTGTGGGAGGCTCCTTGGGGTTCATGTGGTGGATGGGAAAGGGCACGCGTCTTGCAGGTGTGCGGCCCACTGGAGGACTAGCAGTTGGTGAGCTGCTATGGTTTACCACTGCGAGAGTGGCGTCAGCAGTTCGGGGCCACCTGGAGCCTTTGCCGTAAGCCGGCACCGAGCCCCCATCTGCCGTCGTTTGCCTCTCCCTTCTCAGGCAGCTCCGGCCTTGCACCCGCGTCAAGGGCTGCAGCTAGCAGGCCGTTCTGAAGCTGCCTGTCGCCATGTCGCCGGAGTTCACAGCCAGGCGCTGTCACCCTAGGCGTCTCCCCCCTACATGCTGGCCACATTAATGCGCTTGGTAATGTGTCTTGAATGTTTTAGTTGTTTTTCTTCATCATTTTTGTACCTTTTTTAGTAGTTTTTTTATTATTTGGCATTTTAAATAGAAAATGTATCTATGGACATAATATTTTTTGGCGAATAAAGTGATGATTTTTAAAAGGCCTCATAAGCATGGTTTTCTTTACATCTTTAGTGGCAGGATGGGGATTTTTGCTGCTGTACAGTTTGGTGTTATTGTTCCTTACTTGCCTGGTGCCTGTTTGAGATGCTGACTCTGAATGTAAACACGGAGCTAGTGTACTTGGCCTTTCTGCTGGCAGGGTGTGTCAGTGGTGGGGGCTGGGGTACTCCTGCCCACATGAAGGCACTAGAATCCCCCTCCTAACCACCCTCCGCTGCTCAGTGACCCCGTTTCTTTTTTTTTTTTTTTTTTTTTTCTTCTCATGGCAAAAATGCTGTGATGTCAGGCCTCTGAGACCCTGGCTGTGACTAATTCTCTCGCTTACTCGCTCGCTTTCACTCTCTTGCTCGTTGGACTGCTTTTTGTTTTTTTTCTTAAAGGAAGGTCAGTGCTGTTAATGCCAGTGGCTGTGTTTTTGCCCCTCCTTTTACCACGCTGCAGCATGTACCGCTGTATGTGCCCCTTTCTGCTCCCAGGCTTATGGTAGGAGTCATCATTAGATATTTATTCTAAACAAGCACTGTCCCTGCAGTCATATTTGCAGTTAATATTTTAAGTGTTTGAATCCGCTGCAGGTGGGGACTGCTCTTTGTGGGTGGGTACTGATGATTGGAGGAAGCTCAGTGTCTTGCTGTCCTGGTTCCCCCCGACATGGCACATTGTGTGTGTGTGTGTGTGTGTGTGGGCCCCAGCAGGAAGCGGTGCAGCGTGTATGTCGACTCCACACTTCTCCTCTGTACTCCACTGTCTCTCTAGCCACCTACGTAGGAAAAAGTGATCCACTCACTTGGTCTGTATTCAGGAAGATAAGATTGACTCGGGTCCTGGTGCAGCGCTCTTTGGTTGCATGCCTCCTCATGCAACATTTGTGCAGTTTTTTTTCCCCTTTTTCGTCTCTAATGTTTACGTCTTGAAAGCCAGTAATGTAGTGATGCTTCCCCCATCCCTGTCCCCTGTGTCTGACGCTTCTTACCTTAGTGTTCCACACTTACATATGTATCTTGTGAATTGGAGAAGGGCCGGTGATTTGACAGATTCCGTTTAGCGGCTGAAGTTTGTGTCTGGCAGGCACCTTGGTCCTGCCCCTCCTGTGACTGTCCTCAGTGCCACAGTCTTTCTTAGACGGCTAAAGGAAATGCGTTCCGCTGCTACGTCCATTTTAATGGGATCCACTTTATGTGATGAACCCTCTGTTTATAATAATATTAAGGTCAAAGAGATGTTCAGTCCCATAGCGTTGCTGGTGTTTTTTATGTAAAGGTTAAGCTTAAATGTCTCGGGTCATGTTGTACCTCCCACATGATGCAATCCTGCACTGAATTTCACACTGCCTGCTTCTGTAATGCTGCTTGCATGAATATTTCAGGTAAGTAAATATGAGAGGCTACAGCCAACAAAACATCATTTAGAGGTGCAACATCCATCAGAATGAGGGGTCATCACTGAGCATTCGATCATATTTTGAGGAAAACTGAGTACAACTGTCCTGCAGTTTTCAATTGAAGTATTTGATTAGACTGACATTGTTGAGTTTTGGCCCTTCTGTGCCATCAGCTCTCTGTCCCCTTGTGTGCCTTGTGCAGCATTATACCTCTTGTTGTTCTCATTGACAATTAACACAGTTGATTTGGGTGGCCAGAGTAGCTGAATGGCCCCTGGAGGCCAAAGGCGAGCAATGTGGACGCGGGTATGCTCCTGAAAGGCCACATGGCCCAGCTGCCATGTGAATGGTCAGTGTTGGTAGTCTTCAGCCACATACTGAGATGCACGGGAAAGCTCTCTGAATCCTACTCTTATGTTTATGGCTTGTCTTTTAAGCAGCATGTTGTTTTGCATGAGCTTCAGTTCTTGGAACTTTGAAGTAGTGCAGTGCTTAGTATCGTGATACTCTGAAGTACTTGCGGTGGGTTGCTCAGAGCACCCTCTTTCGGCAGCAGCTTAAAAGCTCCTCTGACTTGTATCAGTAATATAGTCTGTGTGAATATACCTCTTACTAGATCTCAGGCATTTTAAGTTGTTATAAATAATAGATAGACGTAATGAACTATATGTCAGCCTTTTAGGATCTTTGCTCATGTCACCTCCCCTCCCAACTTTTTGTGGTTTTATTATTCGCCTCGTCTGCAGCTCCCTACCTGATAATGTGTAATAAGTATTGGTTTGAGCCACACGGTCCCATTGCGAGTCGATATGGGGCCTGGTAAGGGCGGATCCCCTCAAAGGCAGAGACCAGATAGTGTGGCTCAATAGCTGCCTGTTCTGATAGACGCGCCGGCTAGCCATTCATCACCACCGCATGCAGATAAAGCAACTGAACTCTGGCAGAGGTGCTGCAGTAACCAAAACAATGTGCTTCTCCTTGTTATACTTTAACTGGCCAATGGGGGCGCTCTAGAGTGGCTCTGAGGGTTAGGACTCGTGATTCACCAGTCGCTAGTTCAAATCCCGTGGTCGGCAAGGCCTCTAACCCCAACCCCAGCTCCCGCTGACCCTGCTTTCCCAGGTTGATGTCACTTTGCTAAAAGTGTTTGATAAACAAGGAAGTAATAAAGACACACACAAATGAAGGTTTAGCGCCTTATGACACGGAGGGTCCTGCGATGCGGCGGGGCTGACAGAGGCCCCGCTCCGACGGGCTGATCCACGCTCTGTGCAGGATCAGCCAGCCCATCGTTTGCATATCCTGTTCAGCATTCCTTGGCTCTGTTCTCACAGTCCCCGGTGAATTGTTTGCCTTTCCCTGCAACCACTCCTGCCGTGTCGTCGTTGGCTCTGGGGGAATAAATGAAACACTCAGCACATATGTAAAGTAAACAGTTTGCAACAGGATGCTGTGAAGGTGCCCGCAGTCTCCCCCCCCCCACCCCCCAAAGCCCTGCGGCTGTCCTGACTGTGCGTGTGTGCTCAGTAAGGTCCACACAACACTTACTCATAAAGAACCTGTTTAGATAAGGGCCACTTATCTCAGTTATGAAATAAATCGACGATTTAACATCTTGGTGGGAATTAAAAACGAGTCACTTCTATGTGGGCAGAACAGACAGGCAGGCCCCTTATGGCTTTACATGAGGCATTCGTTTCAGATGCCGTGTGACCATTGCTATGTGCCTCATAAAGGTGAGAAGGTGCAGACCATCCCAAACAGAGATTCTGGTGATAACTTCAGCCGCAGGGTGAGCAAGTAGTCTTGTAATCTGAACTTCAAATGAAATTGTAATCATACACTTATTCAGGGTCAGCAATTCAGTCTGAATGATTGAACTGTTTTCATGGATGTGTTTGAAAGGACACAGAGGGTCCCGTGTATTGGGACCTGGCCATGTCCCCGGTGGCATTCTGATCTGTGCAGGTTGGAGCCGTGCTCAAATGCCAATGTCAGCAGTTTCTTTGCAGACTTCATTGATTTTCCAAAAGGGTTTGAGTCGGTTGATCGAGCTGCCCTGTGGGACAGCCTGATACGTCACGGGATCCCCCCAAAGTTGCTGGATGTCATGGCCGGGCTGGGCACTGGTACCTTGAGTTAGGGCTGCCACTAACAGTTATTTTTCAGTCTATTATATTATATTATTATATCAGTCTATCGACTATTCGACAGATTGGTTGATTAATCTGAATGATTAATTTTCCTCCAGAAAATCCGTTTCATCATTTAATTTCATTTTATTTTGACAAGAAACTATGTCATTGCTGGGCTTTAGATAAGACACTGGCTTTATCGGCACTATACAAATGTCACTTTGCCCATAATTTGATAAGCAGACTAGTAGTACACCTAAAATATTAATGAGAGGTGTATTGTGATGCCCATAAGTCAGTCATCAGTATAAGTTTGGTGTATCTATTTGCTTATTTAATTCAGCTAACGGAGCACACCACATGCAAGTGTTTTGGTAAATCATGGAAGCGATAAGCAGTTGTTGCAGTTTTAGTTTATGACAACACTGGTCCCAACAAGCCCAAAGCACATTAGCACACACACTGGCATCGCCAGTCAACATAGTATAAGCCCAGATTTGAACTTAAACGTTTTCTTCACTTATTCAATGCAGATTCTAAGGGTAGCAGTCAGACAACTTCATGACTTTAGTAGTAAGTGTATTTAGTAAGTGTATTTAGCAACTAGGAGGACAAAAGATATTAAAAAGCTCTCCATACTAATGGTAACTTAATGATCATGAATAGACCACAGTTCTGGTGGTTTTGCATGCTGTGGTGGTCCATCATCCAGAATAGCACCTCTTGAATTTTCTCTTCAGGTGCTTGTGCAAGGCAGTAGTGCTGCCGTGGTGTGCCATCAAAACTTTTTACCATGAATAAACCACCTTTTTATCTTGTGATAATTTCAACTACTCCCAGAATTATGTATTGATATTGAAGGAAAATATTTGTTCTATGTAATTGAAGTGGTTTACAAATCAGAAATATAATTCAGTTAAAATAATAATAATAATAATAATAATAATAATTAATTAAAAAAAAAAGGAGATTGTCGACTAATCACAGCCGCCCTACTGTGAGTGCTGTGCAGAGTGGAGGCGGAATCCCTGCCTTCTTCCCAGTTGATACTGGGGGTCATCAGGGGTGTGTTTTTGCTCCTACTCTGTTCATTGCTTACATGGACTGGGTGCTGTGCGGGATCATGGGGTCCAGTGGTTGTGGGAAAGATTCACTGATCCTGACCTTTTTGGTGATGCTGTGATCTTCATGGAGTCAATGGAGCCAGTGGGGGTCTCGAGAGACTGCAAGGAGTCTGAGTGGCTGGGCTTGTCAGTGTCCTGGATAAAAACCAAGATCCAGGCCTTTAATGACCTCTTAGGCACAGCCCTCAGCAGGGTGTCTGTCGGCAGAGAGAATATCGACTCTGTCAAAAGGTTCACTTACCTCAGCAGCGACATTAATTTCTCTGGTGACTCTTCCTATGAAGTCAGTAGATGGGACAACATGGAGGAACATTATGCTGCTGGTAAGGTGTGTGTGTGGCATTCCTGATATCTTTGTAAGAGGACAAAGGTCCAAGTTCTGGTGCTACCTGTTTTGCAGTATGGCTGCGAGATGCTATCCAGTGACCCGATTAAGACTGGACTCTTTCAGTACTGTGTCTCTTTAAAGAACCTTTGGGAACTGCTGGTTTGACTTCCTATTGAATGAGCGGTTGCTGAAGGAGTCCCAAATGAGGCTCATTACATGCATTGTGAGGGAGCATCAGTTATGGCACTGCAGCCATGTGGCACGATTCCCTGAGTGTGATCTGACTCTCAGGATCCTCACTGCTGAGGACCCAAGTGGCTGGACCAGGCCTGGTGAACGTCCACATAACACCTGGCTAAAGCAGATAGATGGCCATTCCCGGAGGGTGGGACTGGATGTCGGCCTGGGGGGTCGCCACCCGGGAGCCTGAGGTGTGCAGTGTGCTGTACCAGTGCACACTCCCCAAACTGACCTGACCTGTTTGAAAGGAGACATCTGAGTAGTTTTATTTTTTTTCCTGTCCTGTTAAGTAAAGCACCCGTCAATCACAACTTGGTATCAATATTTGATTATGTAAAGTAGTTTGTAAGCGTAACACTGCTCGTGCTCTGCTGCTATGCTGGATGAACGGTAGCCTGTTTTTTTACTGCAGTTGGGGAATAGGCAGCTGAGTGATAATAAAGATTCCAGGAATCTTTAAGTAGGCTGTTAAATATGGGGTGGAAAATGACAAAAAAGTGATCATTTTGAAGGTATAGAAAAGGTGCCCAAACTACATCAAACGTCCTGGGAAACATTTACTTTAATTTAATGTTTTACTCCTTAACTACTAATAATCTGATTTGTTAATAACACTTAAATAATCCATTTGATAATATCTTAATAGAAAGGTTTCTTATTAAACACATTTCAAAATGTATTACAATCATATCTTGTCCCTGGTATTTGCAAAACGGCTTGTAAATCACTTGCAAATATATAACAATGGTTTAGTAAGCATACTCAGAAATTAGTTGCTATTGGGCCTTTACAAGCTCTTTAGTAAATACATTGAGACAGGAGTGAGATCATTGAAATAAATTTCTAAATTTTATTGCAAATTAATCTTTTTATTCACTGATTTATTTTCAAATATTTAGTAACAATTACTTGTGGAACAAACTTTGAACTC
>JAODKL010000039.1:8120108-8137065 GCA_026780765.1 Petrocephalus schoutedeni | reverse complement strand
CTCTCCCCCCCCCCCCCCCCCCCCCCCCCCCCCCCAGATGCCTTCCGGCCACCCCCACGGTCTGTGGAGAAGCCTTTCCGGCTCTGCGTCTCGGACGTCTTCAAAGGTGGGCGGGGCTTAGTGCCCCCTAGCCGCTGTATAGCTGCTGCCAGCGTGAGGCTCGCCCCTCCAGCTCACCCTCAGACTCTCTCTGCTCTCAGATCAGGGCTCTGGCTTCTGCGTCACCGGCAAGGTGGAGGCCGGCTACGTCCAGGCTGGTGACCGCGTGCTAGTGATGCCGCCCAACGAGACCTGCACCGTGAAGGGTACCGAGCCTCCGTCGCCCTGCCCCAGGAACCGCCCACCCAGAGATGCATCGCCATGGCGACGCTCACGCACTGACTCGCCGGGCGTTGTCATGTGGATCTTTGTGTTCTCATTTGTGGTCTGCAACTCTTAATTAGCCTTGATTGCTGAGCCAACATCTGACATCACCCAGTTATCACATTCTTTGTGGGTTTCATGGTACAGGAACAAAACATAAGATTCCAACCCTTCATCCACTAATCTTGTTGACACACTTGAAAGAAACCATTTAAAGAATGCAGTGGAGTTTATGCATTCTTAGGTTTCTAGATCAGTGTTTTCATTTAGTTAATAGCTCATGGGCAGTTGACTTATCAGTCAGTATTAGGAAGATGCCAGTAACGTTCATTTTGCATTGAGGCTGATTCTTTGCAGGTAATGTAAATGCAGCAGATGGGTGTCACTTTGGTGCACTGGGGGCTCGCTCCACCCCCCCCCCAGGGTGTCATTTATCCTCCTCAGTGCCATTTTCCTATCCTGTTATTTATTGCTCTCAGGTCACCAAATAGACAGTAGTCTTTTTTTTTTTTGGTTTCCTTAGCTGTCTGACAGGGCAGCTCGAGTTGGGGCCTCTCTTCTGTAAATGCCAGGCCAGCGTTCTGGTTTCTGGCCCGCCTGTCACCACTGAGGGGCGAGTGGATGCTGACTACTACAGGAAGCTAGCAGAGGGCTATCTGTGCATTCCAGCACCCTGCCCCCAATGTGGAACAGGGACAGGTTGAGCAATCGCCTTTCCTCTCAACATGCAGATGTGTTCCTTAAGCAGTTGGGACACTTGTTTTCCTCTTTCGGTCTGCAGATAACCATTTGCATATGTTCCACAATGGTGTCTGACATTGTCTGAAAATAAAGAAGGAAATTCTAAATATTTAGTGCATCATGTAGGACTATCTATACCTGCTTTTTCAGTGAGTTTCAGTGCATTGCATAAACATTTTCCATGCATTTTTGCACATGTTAATTACTACATACAATCATACATTTGTATCAAGCATCATGTTTCTTTACATTAATATGCTTATTGTTTATAGAACCTGACTTTTGAACTCCATGCTTTAAGTCTAGCATTGGCAGTGAATCCTACATCTGGAGCTTGTTTATAGATGAACGGTGGACATGGTTGGGGCTGTCGTGTAATATCTAAGGATTTGAATTCTACTAAACTTCTGTGTAATATTGTAAGCTCAGGAGAATGATTGGACCCAGAACCTTGAATTCTCATAATATAATGTCATCTGGGTGTGTTTACTATATCCGCTTTCCTCTTGGCAAGTGAACCTGGATTCCTCAGTCATTAACTAAAATGGGTTAAACACGAATAGTTTGCCTATCCATTGTGATTTGGGTGGCACCAGTCAAGTACTTTGATGGTCTGGGACAGTCTTTTGACTGGATTAGTGATAAGGAAATGGTGCTCTCTGCTGGCTGGCAGGGTAACTGCTCTTTCTGACTTGATTCACTGTAACATTAAAGTGCTGTGCGCAGCTAAAAACATCTTCTAGAAGAATCCCTTTTGCGACGTTTGTGTGCAGAACGTCTGTATTTGGTTTGAGAATGGAGGGTTGTGGAGGGCCACGCGCTTTCCCTCCTCTCGTAGTGAAATCTGATGAGTCAGAGTGCGCTGGGGAGAGAGCGAGCGAGAGAGAGGGCTCCTCTATCTGCACCTCCAGACCGAGACTCTTACTGAGCAGGCACTTTTTGTTCTTTCTCACTTCCAGGTATCGCTCTGCATGAGGAGCCAATCGAATGGGCCGCTGCCGGGGATCATGTCAGCCTTACCGTGACTGGCATGGATATCATCAAAATCAAGTCAGTGCACACTTCCTCTCACGCCCGTCTGCGGTGCCTGCGCCACCCTCTAGCTCGATGAGGAAACCCGCTATCCGTCTGCTCTCACTGGGGCGAGGTCCTCTACCAGTTGCAGTTTGAAGCCCCGTATTGCTATATTTGGTGCCGCGGGTATAATTTCATTGATTTTTTTTTTTTTTTCTCTCGAACTGTGAATCATACCGTGAGCATTTTGATTTCCCTGAAAGGCCTCTGTGGTTTGTCAGTTTGTGACATTGTGGAAAATAAAAGGTGCCACATGCTGCAGCGTACAGCGCTCTCTTGAGGCGAATGGTGCTCTGGCATGTTCTCATCGCCCCCCTCCCCCCCACCCTGTCTCTTGGCAGTGTGGGCTGTGTCTTCTGTGACCTAAAGGAACCAATCAGAGCCTGCTCTCGATTCCGGGCCAGAATCCTGCTCTTCAACATCGAGGTGCCCATTACCCAAGGGTTTCCTGTAAGGATGCCTCACCGATGCTCGAGTTGTACTGTGAATGATGCGTGTCTCCTTCAGCGTGCAAATGTTTGTTCCGCATACCCAGGTGTTACTGCACTACCAGACGGTCAGTGAGCCAGCTACTATCAGGAAACTAGTGAGTGTCCTTCACAAAAGCAGCGGGGAAGTCCTCAAGAAGAAACCAAAGTGAGTCGGTCTTGGTGGGGGCTGTCTGCGGACGGGAGAATGTAGGGTTTTGCCATTCAACCACCACACGCACTTTTGGCTCTGGTATTTCCAGTTCTTGTAATTATGCGTTATTTTTCCAGAGATAGCAGGATGGGAAATTACAGAGAAAAACACACAATAGACAAAATCCTGTGATGAAAAGCCACAATAAAACAGGAAATTACCACAGGACAGGGCTTACGTGGGTGATGAGGCAGTTGCCATGGAAACACATTCCGGGCTAGTATGGGTAGTCTTGTTTTAACTGTGCAGTCCTGAGTCTCAGGAATGTCTAATGGTGCTGAGTGCTGTGCCCTACAGATGCCTTAACAAGGGGCAGAATGCTGTGGTGGAGATACAGACCCAGAGGCCTGTTGCACTAGAGCTCTACAAGGACTTCAAGGAACTGGGGCGCTTCATGCTGCGCTACGTTGGCTCCACGATAGCTGCAGGGGTTGTGACTGAGGTAGGAACTGGGATGGTCTGCTCTAGCTGCAGCAGCAAGTAAAAGCAACTTCCCACTTTCTGATCATCCCCTGCATGCTCAATAAAATGAGATAGAAGGCTAACTTAGTGAAAGCTGATAATAGTACTAAAGGCATTAAATTACAACGTTAAGCAAATAACATTCAAAAGAGATGATTAAATCTAAATGTGTGTTAAATCTAAAAATGTGGCTGCAGCTGCCTTAAGTATGTGGATACATTACATTATATGGCATGTGGATACCAAGTTGTCCAACATCTCATTTTGATGCCAAGGGTCTTACCTTGAACTCAGTCGACCGATTGTTGCTACAGTACCCCTTTCCATTAGATGTTGGAACATGGCTGTTGAGATTTGCTGCGATTCAGGTTGGGTATTGATGCTGGTCCCTTTCTGTGAGCTTGTGTGACCACCACTTCATGTCTGAACTTACTCCCAGACGTGTTGACCTTCACAATCTGTTGGCCAGAAGAAGCAGGACAGAAATGTGTTGAAAGGGACTTGTTGGAAAGATGGGGTCCTGTGATGATGCTAGTGGGGAAGTCGCTAGCCTCTCCTGCATAACCACCCATTCTGCTGCTAATTTCTGTTGAGAAATTGCGTGACTGTGTGCTTAATTATATACCTTTTCCATCAGTGGGTGTGTCTTAATTAGGCAGTTCTCCAATTAAAATGGGTGTCCATGTATTTTTGGCCACATAGCATATGTTTTTATTTTATTTTGCAATAATTAAGACTTGTGGTGTCTCCTGCATGTCGAATCTTAAGCTTCTTTTCATCCTTTTGCAGATCAAAGAGTGAAGATCAATTTCCATCTCAAAAGACTCGCAGAATTGCAGAAAAGTGCTGCACCTTGTTGCATCAAACCAGACTGGCAGAAAAGTTTCACCCATTTTTCGTCTTGTGAAAAGACGTGTCGCATCACAAATGTCTACAAAGGCTGCCGAGTGTGCAGGAAACCTCCATGACACCAGCGTGCAGGAGGACCCCTCATCATTCGGCTGATGGGCCTGGGCCGCCTTCACCGCCCCTGGACGGCACCCTCAGTGGTCAGCCTGCTGCTTCCGTTCCCCTTCAGACAAATTTAACACCAACATAACTGACAATCCAGGGACTCTCATATGTAGCTTGAAAATCATCATTTTGGTGTCATATTTAAAACCTAATGTTACCTGAATAATCTGAAGCACATGCAGTTGTGGGTTAATATCCATCTATTTAAACTGCACATATAGACGAACGCTTGAATTAACAAGAACTTCAAAGACCAAGCTAGCATGATATCTGAAGGGGTTGGCTATTCAAATGAGCAATATTTAAGTCTAGGAATAAATGTAAGCTGTTGCCATTTTGGCATTCAGGTTGAACCTGCGTGTGAACAGGTTTGCTGATGACTTTTGGGATGACTTGAGTTCAGTCGTCTCTCTCTGTTGCTTCACCACAAGTTAAAGGACACAAATATGGTCAATGAAATATGCCCAAAGAACTTACTGAGGACAACTAATAGTTAAAAGACATGGTTAAGTAGACCATGTGCCTTCAAGAACTTCAATTTAGTGGTTTTCCAATGACAAATGCTGTGAAAAAATATCAATGCAGTGAATAATGGTCGTGCTTTGTGTCCAGGAGAGGAGTGGGCATCATGATTCTCGACGTTCCATCACCCAGTCAGTCTTACTGGTTCAGATTTACCGTCCATGAACTTTTTGTCTGATGGCCGCAGTAGCGGCAGGCCTCCCAATCTGTCCCCAGCGGAAGGGGAGGGGGCCGGTTGCTTGCATAGTGCCATAGGAAACAGATGCCCAAGAGCTAAAGGGGTTCTGCCAAGAAGACCAGTTGCAATTAAAATTGATTGATTTAAAACTCTCGTTCTTGCCTTTATTTCTGTGAATGACCTAGAGCTGAGTGAATGACCTGGAGTTTACAATCATGTATTGATGATTTTGTCCTGTTACTGAAACTCTGAATGATACCTTAAGGGTTGACCCAAAACACATTGTGAGCTGGCTAACATCCCCCGTAGGATGATCCTGATTTTGTCCAAATGCTGATGGTGGTCTAGCAAAGGGGGTTTATTCATCTGTGAAATACTCTGCAAATGCTAAGTATTATGAGCATGGTAACCTGGTTTTAAGACGGTAATAGTTATTCAGGATTACTCATTTCCCAAGAGGCCTTTTATTCAGTGGTACAGAACCTTTGACGATGTGCCTGTTTAAGTTTCAGGTCCTCGGTTTCTCATGAGCCTGAATTCCATTCCATTCCATTTTTAAATAAGCTGGGTAGAAGAAGGACTGATGTGACTCAGGTGATCAGCTCGTCAGATTTCCTCGGAAGTTGAATAGAAGTAACTACCGGTTGTTGTCTAATGGGTATTTTGTTCCTTAACTTCTGAGGAGTCAATTTGTAGAGGTAACCGTCTTATCTCCAGTCTCTAATTCCGTCATCTATTATACAGACTTCAGCCTCTGTCCATTTATCAATGCCCTTGACCTTTGACCCACCCCTGATTGAAGTCTTCTTTCAGCATATGTGGTCTGTCTGACCTGACATAACCTTCACGGCCTCAGGCAGATCTTTACCACAAAGCTGACCGGTGGTTTCCTGGAATATTAAAGCTACAGGTAGGCTACAACCTTTCTTGAAATGATTTTCAGATGGTTGGTAATTGTAATTTTAAACACATTAGTGCAACTACAGTACATGTACAGTGGATATAAAGAGTGTGCACACACCCCTGTTAAAATGCCAGGTTTTTGGGAAGAGACTGCAATAAATCTTTTCAAAACTTTTCCTACCTGTGACCTATAAACTTATACAATTCAATTTAAAAGCATCTGTTAGAGGGAAAAATCCACACAGCCACATCTTGACTTAGCAATATTTGCCCACTCCTCCTTGCAGAAAAGCTCCAAATCTGTCAGATAGAGAGGGCATCTCTTGCACACAGCCCTCTTCAGGTTACCTGTCAAATTCTCAATAGGACTTGGGTCAGGGCCCTGACTAGGGTATTCGAAAACTTTTATTTTCTTCTGGTGAAGCCATTCTGTTGTTAATTTGGATGTATGCTTCAGCTTTCTAGCAAACACCTGAAAGTTTTGGACTAAAATTCACTGGTATTTGGAACAGTCCATGTTTTTGCTCCCTCCAATGTGGACTGTCTGGCAGGGAGCTGGGAGGGAGCAAAAACATGGGCTGCCCGGTGGTTCCTGAGGACTGGGTTGGGAAACACTGGTATATTCAAGCATTGCCCAAGGTGACAGAGCAGGGTTGGACCTCACAACGCAAGCAATATTTTCCCAAATAAAGATGTTGACTGGAAACTGGCTCAGTCACCACAAATAAGAGGGCCACACAAGTTGTCAATACTTAGGTCCTGTGATCATCACCTAATCCCTTACTAACGTACTGTGAAAGTCACATAATACACAGAATGTCTGCTTTCTGTACTGCTGAACCAACCTATGGCCCAATTACTCATGGGGTTGCCAGGTGTCCCGGTCTCCCAGGATTTTCTTTTATTTTGAGCAACTGTCCCTGAATATTAATATTGTTTCTCGGGACACCAATTCCAGTGTTTATGTGAAAATATACATATGATTTAGAATTTCGTACTTTCAGATAAATCCTCACTTGGTTTCCTGCTACTGCCATATTTGTCTCCAGGTTATGTTTATACATCCTGTGTCCGTAAAAATGGGTAAAACATAGAGGCTATTGGCCAGGTCTACGCTTTTATCTTACGGGAGGCAGAAACGGGAAAGCGGACCCTATTACCGAGCGGCCGCGCAGGGATTTATATCTCATTCTCTCATTTCTCAGGCAGCAGCTCTAGCCGGGGGAGGGTACCGCTTGGTCACCTTTTTTGTAACTCCGGTAAAAAGTTGCATACAGGTTTTGCATGGTAGGATTTTTTTTGCGGTTTTAGCACGTTGTTAAAGTTAAAAAGTTAAACACTGAAAGTTTTTGATGGGTTTGTTAGACCGAAATATGTTCGACGCTTATTTTTCCTTTTGTAATTTATAAGTGATCTAAGACCGCTTGTTTACGAGACGATTTTGAGTATAATTTAATATGCAAGATGTCATCATAATTCGAAGGAAATTATGTGAATGTATGCAGATGATGTAAGCAGCATAATAACTCGTCATGGTTGCTGTGTGTGTTTACCAGTTACATTTTGTAGAAATTTAAACACATTTAGAAAGCGACAAATCATGTTAATGCAACATAAATAAAATTAGGAGGGACATGGCGAAAGGCTTTAGTTTCCTTAATTTTATTGTAGGTATTTGGTTCATGGGACAATTCCTTTTAAGCCATAACTTTCAGTACTTTCTCACTAACATTATATTGCCGACAGAGGGCGCAACTCAATCACCAGTACCGTCTCCTGGAGCGCGATAGAGCTGCGCATGCGCAGCGTCCGCAGCGGCGATTGGCCGTCGGGACGCGTGGCTATGTATTCCTCAGCTACGGCTTCTATCGCTGAAGGGGTGGTGCCTGAAGACTGCTTTTGCGCCTGGATAAATGCGGGGGCTCTATTCCACATTACAGCAGGTGTCGCATCATCGGGCTACAGTTCAGACCTACGTCAACAATCATGCCCAAAACGGCAGACCACAGGACTCATCTGGTTCTGGAGAACTACATAGGGGGCAAATTTGTGCCGTCCTCCAGACACATAGATTCATATGACCCATCCACGGGGGAAGTGTATTGCAAAGTGCCTGACAGTGGCAAGGAGGAGGTGAGATTATGCAATGTGATGCTGCACGATCATGCGCGTTGCTCTATGCAGTTTATTATTTTTAAATAGGAAAGCACCGTTTTTCATTGTTTGAACTGTGCAAATCCGGCCAAGTTTCATAAATTAACATACCGGCATTGTTATCTCATGTGTGGCTACAGTCGTCTGAAATGTATATCAGATCCTTAGATGACACGTAATTACATCTATTTACTAAAGCTGTCTAGTGGAAGGCATCCCGAAAATTGGCTCGAGCTCTGCTTTCACAAGTTGTTTGACCTGACTGTTAGTATTTGCCTTTTTATCATGAGTAGAAACACAAATTCTATTGCACATCACATTTGAGTATGTTGTAACTGACTTGTTTTGAATGAATTGCAGATGAATGTAGTATTTACCAAAACCTCATGGGGACTTTGTCTGGGAGCCGTTTTGGATGCAAGTGATGGTTTATAGCTTACACAGTTGCCTGATCAAGCATTATTAACTCTGGGTTAAATTGTTGATAGATGGCTTTGCTTTAAATCAGATATGTTTTATAAAGTTACCTCTTAGCAAATAAAATCGAAAATATACTGCTGACTCACAGCAGTGGACCTTGAATCTGTACAGTGTCAACAGTGTGCTGTCTACTAATGATTAACCTTTAACGTGTTTAATCCCAAAGTTTACCTTATTGTGAGAGTGCATGAAGTATTTAAACTGCTCAGATCATGTGACCATTGACACTGGTGACATTGCTCATAAACCATCAACTCAAACCTTACATTCATTTACAGGTAGTCCTTTGGGCATGCAGGCAATTGTTTTTCTAGAAGTACAAAAAAAATGTAGTTACACTTGGACCAGTGGGATTAAATGGATTAAAGATGTGTAATCTCTTTGACAATAGGATGCCTGCTCACTGTCCCCATTGCAGTAGGATATTAAAGGCTGACACACGTTTTCTTCGTGACGCATGTGTGGCCCTTCGGGGCAGGTTTGTGGTTAAGGTTGAGGGAAGCTCCTTCAGAGTACTCTTGATGTACCCGGGGTATGGTCCCTGCCAGGTGGAGCTGGCTGTCACAGCAGCCAAGGAGGCCTTCCCAGGCTGGGCCGCACGGAGCCCCTCGGACAGGGCGCAGGTGCTCCACAAGCTGGCTGACCTCATTGAGGCTCACCTGGAGGAGTTTGCACAGGCTGAGTCCAGAGACCAAGGTAGGCTGAACACTATGGTCATGCACTCTGTATTCGGGTTTTAAACAAATCACATGACATGGTTAAAATTAGGCCATCCAAATGATGAGCAGGCTTCAACATAAAGAATTGCAGAGAGATATTAAAAAAAAAAAAACTAACATTCTTTTGTTACCCTTCCCACGGGATAACATAAATGCTGTGCTCTTTCGCCTCTTCAGTATGCTTATCTGCTGGCTTTCATTCCCGCCCTCTCTGGCTCTCTCTCTCTCTCTCTCTCTCTCTCTCTCTCTCTCTCTCTCTCCTCATGGATGGCAGGGAAGACCATCACCTTCGCCCGCACTGTGGACATCCCGAGGTCGGTGTACAACTTCCGCTTCTTCGCGACATCCATCCTTCATCACACCACTGAATGTAGTCAGCTGGACCACCTCAACTGCATCACCTACACCATCCGCAGCCCTGTGGGCGTAGGTACGGGTATGCTGTGAATTTACGGATCAGCTATGACTCCCCCAGCCTACTGGGCATAGGTACAGGCTTGGGCATTGACTTGAAACTCTATGCCAGGGATGAATAGAGTGTGGCTTCAAAATCTTAATGTATATACAGAAGCTTGGCCTGCTTGTTGGGTGTATACAAATATCAAAGGCAGAACACTAGGAAGTCTCCTACCTCTACCTCTGTTATTCTGCATAGATGCTGCTGTTGGTATAGGCCTCTTAACAGCACTGACCACAGTAGGCAGTTAGTTACAATATGGTTCAAATGGCATTGTTATTGTATAGGAAATATAGGTGACCCTTTACTAAAGGTCCAACAGCAGCAGCCCACCTGGGATTCTAAACTTTGGTGTAATTTGGTAGGTTGTCCTCTGCAGTGTGGTGTTAGAAGGGGGTGGGCCCTTCCGAAACTGTTATCCATCACTTTGCCCGTTCAGCTGGTCTCATCAGCCCCTGGAACCTGCCACTCTACCTGCTCACCTGGAAGATTGCCCCCGCCATCGCCGTGGGCAACACCGTGGTGGCCAAACCTAGCGAGATGACCTCTGTCACTGCCTGGATGATGTGTAAGCTCCTCGAAGAGGCAGGTAAAGGGCCATGTACAGAAAATGACTTCTTTGTAAACTTGTCTGTAATGGCAGCTCTGTGCTTTAGAAGATGTCCCTGCAGTTTCCTGGAGTTAGAGGACCCCTCTGTGACATGATGGTGTTTGCCATTAGTTTCTGCTCTGGGTTAGAGTTAGAGAGGGTCTAGTATTCAGGGGTGGAAAGTTTGGGTTCAGAAAGTACAATTCCAAACAAGATTTTGTTTCAGCCAACCAGTTGAGCACCAAGAGTCACAGGTTGTGTTCGACATGGGCTTAGGTCTGTCTGCAGCTGGCATGACGCAGCACGAGATCAGCACGCGGCAGCAGGGGTGGAGAATAAATTGGCTGGCGTGGAGTTGGACAACTTTCACTGCAGATAGTGCGTGAGATCTGACTGCAATGGATGAGCTCGCTGCGTTGGTGTTTTTCGTGGCAGACGAAATAGACATCGTGGAAATTCCAGTGTTCTTGCATGGAGAATACGGTGAACAGCGAAGGTTATTTAAAATTTTCTAAAAAAATGCTTCATATTATATTTATAACCTGTAGTTTCCTTTGGCTTACAGAACAGAGCAGATTGAATCTTGACTCCATAACTTTTTTAAGATATATATTTGGGGGAAAAAATCTTAAGATAAGAAGAGGGGTGATTATAGCCTAGATAAATAAATAAAAAAAGCATAACCTGCGAGGGGAGGAGTAGCTGACAGCCTGTGTCTACCTGATTTTCAGACATACTTTTCCTTATATTAAGGATGACTGGTGAAGGTACCCCTGAGGTACGCAAGACCAAGGAACGGTCTCCAAGCACTGCAATATACTGAGAAGAAAATATTTCAAGGATTCAGTTTTTATTGTCATATGTACAAAGTACAGTGTACAGCAGGGGTCTCCAACTCCGGTCCTGGAGAGCTACTACCCGGGAGGTTTTCTGTCCTACTGGGTTCTGATGAGCCACAGTTGTTTTCAGGTAAATCCCAGAAACAGCTGTTGCTCATCAGAAGCCAGGTAGGACAGAAAACCTCCTGGGTAGTAGCTCTCCAGGACCGGAGTTAGAGACCCCTGCTGTACAGAGTACAATGCAATTCTTACTTAAATGCCTTCTTCACAGACTAGACAATTAGACAAATGAAGTAGTACAACATTACAATAACTAACAATAAATTAACAACCAACAACAACTAACGTGTGCTAATAAAGTTGGCATTTCTTTTATTTATTATATTTTATTGTATTGTTTATTACTTTTATTTATTTGAACTTTATTTTACCAGGTAAATTAACTGAAAACTCACTGCTTCACAATTCTTTTCGGGAGAAATAGCGGATAACGCATTGGAACTTTTTGGGATACAAACATCACACACGTCCAGTACTCGAGTTGAGGGGGGATGAGGAGGGATGTCATCCCCCCTGAAATAAAAACTCATCCCCCTTCTAAAACGAACATCCCCCCGTCCCATCCCTTAAACGTTAAAATTCACCATCCCCCCTGATTTGTTTTTACAACTCGACTACTGCGTACGTCAAGTGTGTCACTAAAATCTTCCTTGTGTCATCATGGAGGCGGTTCCCAGTTTGTCCAGCCGGGCAAGAGCCCCTTCAGCATATACAGCCCATTTATTTACGGCAGTGAATCTAACACCTTCAACCAAAATGCCCTAATGTTCCTAACAGAGTGGCTGCTTCATCTTGAAATCGGAAAGCTAGTTTTCAAATGCAGTATGTATTTTATAAAATGTTGGATGAATATACGTTGTCTATTGGTGATTTCATGTTTGTCTAAGTTTCCACTTTATAATAACTGTATAAAGTAATGTTTTTTTTTTATACAAACAAACCCAGGTGGAACACTTAATTAAAAAATGTTTGTTTTATTTGAGATGAATTGTAAAATGCACTGTTTTTGGCTGAAGCCACTAAAGGCGTGATGCGCTGAAGTACGTTGCTGGTGGCGGTTAAAAGATGTTGGGGTAAAAAAAGCTGACAGCTCTAGGGCTAAGAGGTTGGCCCCTTTTCAGGTGTGCCACCCGGTGTGGTGAACGTCGTGTTTGGGACTGGCCCCCGCGCGGGGGACGCTCTGGTGTCCCATCCGGAGGTACCCCTCATCTCTTTCACTGGGAGCACGGCCACAGCCCAGAGCATCACCGAGCGCAGTGCCCCCTTCTGTAAGAGGCTGTCCCTCGAGCTGGGCGGGAAAAACCCCGCCGTCATCTTCCAGGATGCTGAGCTGGAGGAGTGCATCCAAACCACCGTACGGTCAAGCTTCTCCAACCAGGTCAGGGATGTTTACGCCGGTTGCCGTGTACATTTGGATAGGAACTTTGTTTATGGTGATTCCAATAAACCCATCCTAAGCTGAAAACATTGTAAGTCAAATATGATATGATATGATAAATAAGTAAATAACCACTGTCACAGAATAATAATATTGTCCTTAGACCTTGAGCAGATTTTACCTTGATTATCGAATAATAATGAAGTTCAGTAGTGATTTGTGTTCTTACTTTACAAATATTATGACATAACTGAACGGTTACTGCACAGACACAGCTGTAAAGGTTTGCTTTCACAGAGTATCAGTTTAGAAATCTGGCCAATAAATCAGTTTGTTTGTGGTCATCACGTCCCTTCTGGAATCTGCCATGGGGTGACATGGCAGACTTGATGGGTTGCCTGTCACCCACAGCGGGTTAAGTGCTGTCTCTGCTCTGTCTGTGGAGTTTGCATGTTTCCGACTCATCTTGCACGTGTCTTCCTGGGTATTCTGATTTCTTCTTACCATCCAAAGGCAGAATGTGTCCCATGATGGACTGGCATCCCCTTCAGTGTGTTACCATGCTGCCTGCTATAGGCCTTGTAACCTTGTCCAGGATAGGTGGTTGAAAATTATATGTATGGAGTTTGTGATTCAAGAAAAAAAAAACAAGCTTTCACTAGCTGTAGTTCTTCTTTTGGCCTTCAGGGGGAGATCTGCCTCTGCACCAGCAGGATCTTTGTGGAAAGGAGCCTCTACCCAGAGTTCTTGAAGCGGTTTGTGGCTGCCGCTCGGCGGTGGAAGACGGGGGCGCCCAGCGATGGTGGCAACAACAATGGAGCCCTGATTAGCAGAGAGCATTTAGAAAAAGTTGAGGCTTTGGGTTTACCTGAAAATATGGAGTACTTATAGAAGATGCAGTGATTTATTTGTGCAGCTTTTTAATTTTGCCTTTTCTCGTGTATAGAAAATGCTTTATGCCTTAATAGGGCCAGTTGTTATACAGTACAACTGCTACTGCTGTGAGACTGGTCTCCAGTACTTGTAGCGTTAGAGAGTTTTGGTGAACTGATGATCCTGCACAGACTGGGCCTGGTCCTGATGCTGATTGGCACCTCTTGCGCCTCCTTCAGGTTAGGAGCTATGTCAAGCTGGCTGTGAGGGAGGGAGCCCAGGTGCATTGTGGGGAAGGCGTCGACACGCTGGAGCTGCCCGAGCGCCAGAGGGCCGGCTATTTCATGGCGCCGACGGTGCTCACCGGAGTGGAAGATGCCTCACGCTGCATGCAGGAGGAAATCTTTGGTCCTGTAACCTGTATCACGCCCTTCGACGGCGAGGAGGAGGTCATCGCACGTGCCAACGGCGTCCGCTACGGCCTGGCGGCCGTGGTGTGGTCACGTGACGTGTCCCGGGTGCATCGGGTGACGCGCCGCCTTCAGGCTGGCCTGGTGTGGAGCAACTGCTGGCTCGTACGAGACCTGAACATGCCCTTCGGAGGCATGAAGAGCTCCGGCGTGGGCCGGGAGGGCGGCCGCGACTCTTACCATTTCTTCACCGAGGTGAAGACCATCACGGTGAAGCACTGAGGGTGCGCTCCCTTCTGGAAGCCTCCCGAGCTGGAACAGGCAACCCTGATCCAGGAGTGCCGGTATGCAGCAGGTTTTCCATCCTGCCTGGTCTCTGATGAACCACACCTGATCTCAGGCAGATAGTGACTCGGCAGGTAGGATGGAAAACCTGCAAGATACTGGCACTCCAGGATCAGGGTTACCTTCCCCTGCTCTAGAGCTTTAAAGGCTGATCTATACTTCTGCGTCGAGCCTACGTTGTGACCTACGCAACTTGTGTGCCGGTGTGTCTGTGTCACTCAGCAATTACTCGGCAAAATGCTAGGTGATGCATAGTTTGGGATGTTGCATTTATTGTCTTCCCACCCTGTGGAATATTCAGTTATTCAACCGCAGAACTGAACAAGAAAAAAAAAAACTTTTAACAAAGTATCCATTCATCAAGTCCCGGTTACATTTCTGCTGCTTCAAACTTCCGGTAGAGAAATTTGGAGATTTGGTCATTTTTTACGTATTTTCCCTTCTAAAGTTTAACTATACTGATTTTTTACTTTTTTTTAGTCTTGTAAAGTACGGATAAACTTAATGAAGGGTTAAATTGGAGCTGTCATCCTGAGTGTTTTGCAAACCTGTTGCTACAATATATAGGGTGGGTTATTTAATGCTAGCCACGGCACTTAAGGTTCAATCAGCGGTTCAATTTACTACATTTGGGATGTACGCTTTCTTCACTCCCAAAAAAAACAACAAACAAATGTTACTAAGTGGACCAATCATAATTCTTGTGAACTGTCACCATGACGCATAGTTACATTTCTGGGTAGGTACACGTCAGGCTATGGCATAGGGTCCACAGCTATTTAACACAGAAGTATAAATCAGCCTTTAGTCAGGCAAGTACATTCAGCCTGAATAGCGAATGAATGTATGTAACCGTGTTTCCGATTTGTACTTCCTGTTCATGACCGCGTTACACTTTTCAGAGGCTAACATCTGCTCACTAGCTTTCTATGCTAACCTAGCAGAGCATTATTGGCGTGAGTATTGGTCTCTTTCTGTGTTTTCATAGACCTGTAGAGTTCTGTAGATGTTAGAAGTTAATGGTTAGGTGAAAAGGTCCTTCACTTCCACAACTCTGATGTTTTCCTTTTTTAAACCCCTCTCATTGTGAACTGATAACTGGTAAGATGGGCAAGAGTTAGAAGGTCAGTGTGCAAAAGATTTGTGGACTACTACCCCAATAACTTGAATCCAGAATGGCAAACATGCCAGTTCTGCTGGATACCTCCTAAGTAGTTTGTGTGTTTGCCCACCGGAGGGAGCTAGAGGATAATTCACACACAATGAAAACTGAATTAATGGCGTGGCTGATGGACCGCAGATTTCTTCTTTCACTTGAAATTATTTAAATATTTAAAAGCAAATGGTACAATAAAATCCATTTAAATTTTTCAGCGGGGGTGTGAATAACCGCAAATCTGGTTATTCGTCTTAAAGTGACTCTTAATGGTAATTTTAAGAAATGTGTTGTCTGTAAATTTCTGAGCATAAATGTGCAGTGATGTTAGCGTTTATCTGCAGTTTATCCACCATTTCCATTTATTTTGTGTACATGGTCAATGCAAAAATCATCAAAAACAACAACATAGAGATGCAGAAGATGCCAATACAACATGCCTTGTTAACTCAGTGAACCAGAATGTTCTGTATTATTCGGGATGCAGTGACCACAACAACCCCCTGCCTGACACATATTATGCTGAAGCCTTGTGGAAATGCTTATTATTGCAAGGTGCTCCAGCAGAACAGCACCCTCTGCTGCAGGGGGATGGCACATCAACTCGCACAGTTTCCAGTCATCATCTCTATCTGAGGCCGTTATTTTGCGGTTCAGTGGCTGGTGGCTGGGCCCTGTTTCATGCTGGACTGGAAGGTCTGAGTCATTATCACCCTGCGGTTTCCACTGGTACCTTACAAGAATGGGCTGTGTATGTTTCCCAAATAAAAACTGAACTTGATAATGTGTAAAAAGGAACTAGGGCAATAAATCAATGTATACGGGGTAGAAAGTGATGTGCTTGCCCACCTGTGGTCTTCTGGATGGCAGACGAGGAGCTGTGAGTCACGTCTGTCACGTCCTCGAGCCCTGGGAGCAGCGTCGAGTCACACCCTGAGGTCTCTGCTCCCTCTCACGTCTTCATTCCAGCAGAACACGCCGCCTGCAGTCCCACCCATGTTTCGGGCCGACGTTGACACAGTTAAAAGCCCGTACCTGTTGCTTTTGGCCCCAAGCCCCGAATGCAGTGAGAGGCGAAGCCGGGGTCAGCCAGCACCCCCTGCTGGCCTGGAATCACAGCGGCACGTAATATGGTCCCAGTCAGCAGATTTCTTTTCCACTTTCTCATGTGAGGAGAGGAGGAGATAGTTGAGAGTGTCCTAACTTTAGCCCTGGTATCTCCCTGGGGGATGTGGCCTGTCAGGAACCTCCCGTCAAGAGCGAGGAGGGGTGCTGATGGGCAGCGGACAGAGGGAGGCTCCCGAATAGCGGGAAAGGGATGAGCGGGAGAATCTCCCAGCAGAGGATGACCTAGATAAGAGGAGCAGCGGTGCATAAGCGGCCCACACCAAGGGAAATTCAAAATAGCTACAGTGACCAGGATCAAAGGTCACTGAAGGGAGAGAGAGAGCCAGAGATGCCAGTGAAGGGAAGTGAGACTCTGCCCATAGTCACATGACAAAGTCACTCTAATTGAGCAAGTCAAAAAAGTCAGGGAAACAGCGTTGGGGAAAAGCCCA
>JAODKL010000039.1:8102214-8120008 GCA_026780765.1 Petrocephalus schoutedeni | reverse complement strand
AAGCCCCCCCCCCCCCCCCCCCCCCCCACCCAGAGGATGAAGGTCAGTGGTTTGTGGGCTGATAAGAGCCTGGCTGAGGATACCAGTCATGGGGTGCTGCAGTAAGAACAGAGCAGATTATGGGAAATGAAGTGACACGTTCCTGAAATAGCAGAATCTGCACTGTGAAGTGTGACCAAACGTGCGTCCCGGAGAAAAACACAAACGGTAACCTTATCTGCAATTGAAATTGAAAATTGATTGACTAATTGGTAGTTAATTCTTTTTTTTTTGCATTGACATTTTTATGTTATTTCTAATTGTTAATTGTTACACCAAAGCCAAAATGACATTTAGATTGGCAAATCCTCGACGAGACTTGCTTATACAGCCGTGAGCCAAGTAGAATACTGGTAGTCAGTGAAATACACTTTCGCTGCTCTACGTCGGAATACCGGGCTGGAACTTGGCGCAACATGCAGATGCCTGGAAGCCCAGGAATTACCTGAGTTGTGGAGAAAGTGAAACGATCATCAGTTTGTTGGTAAAAATTTGCCTAGGGCTTCTGAAAACATAGAAGCATCCCCATAAGAATTTGAAGTCATGGCTGAAGATTGGACGCATTGATTCTTCTGTGTCTTGGAGGAGAACTTCTTTTGTAATCCACCAACCAGGTGGACCCCTCCCTCACGGGGTCTCACAGAGACATAACCCCCACTGAGGGGGTGGTTTGGGGGGCAGATCTGCTCATCTCAGCAGAACATGAGGTCCTTCTCTCTTTGTCCTCTCTGGTGCCCTGTCATGAAGTTCTAGTCAGGATTAATGGATTGACTTGATAGGATATACCTCCGCTGCTGAGGTTAGATTTCTGCTCATGGATTGTACCCTGGGTTGTGTGGTCGGGGGGGTGCTTTCCACCCTAATGGGCTGCCCCCCTAGAGGAAGCTGATGTGGTGTCTGTTTGCTGACTTTGCATCTATGTGGGGTTTCCACAGCCACGTCTCTACATGACATGCTCATAAATTAAAGTAATGAACTGTATGGTGGTGGGAGGCTCAGTGGGATAGGGCCCTGTGCCTATAACCTAAAGGTCATAGGTTCAAATCCCTGAGCTGGCAGAGTAATTTTGCAGTCGGGCCCCTGAGCAGTACCCTTGACCCCTGAATCGTTCCAGCCACCGTTGCTTTGGATGGTGTAACTGAAATGTAAATGTGCAAACAGCTGGCACCTCGCGGGCTCTCTGATCGGCTCATAGAGCAAATTACGCTTCTGAATAATTCACATTATCCTTCTCAGCCTGACCCAAGAGCATTTCTCCATCCTCACGTTAGGCAGTTATATCCGTACCGATGTACTGAGATGCCAATGCAATATTTCTGTGCACGTACACGTTGATGCAACCTTATCACTCAAATCGACAACAGGCTATGCATGTGAATCAACAGCAGGGGGCGCTTCTGTGATTTACAGTGAGAACGGTTCTCTTAGGAGATGGAAGGCTATGGCAACGAATTATGTTTGCGCGTTATTGGTTGCGGTTTGAACAAGTTATTGACTCGGTTGGGCTTATTCATTTTTTATCCCTGGGCTCTGGCGGTAAATTTCCCTGTTAGCTATCTGTACTAATACCCAGGACATGGGCCCTTCCTACATCCTGCTCTTAGCCTGCCCCATCAGCAACTCTGCCCACCCTCTACTGCCAAAGAAACATAACAGGGTAACTCTTACAACACGGCTCCTAAGAAACCGAGACTTTGAGGGCCTTTCTGTAAAGGGCTATCCGTCACACAGGCAAGGGAGTGATTAGACATGCAGACAAGAGGCGAGATTTTAGCTAGCGATAGAAGTGATCAGGTGACTGGTCAGGTTGGCAGTACGTTCTACTGGGGGCCCGGGTGTCAAAGGACACGGTGTACCAGTCCGCGTCTAGCCCAAGCAGAAGCTCAAGCAAGGATGCAACCAGCTCGGTGCTGGCACTTGCATTCACTCACACTTGTGACCGCAGACTTGGGCCCGGTTTGGCCAAGGCTTTTCTGTGCATCCAGGTTCCCCGTTTGCCAGGCCACCCCCCCTTGTACTTTTCCATCACGAGCGGGTGCCATGTGCTTGTGGTGGCTTTAAAGCGAGCCAGGGAGGAAAGAAACGGCACGTCGCTCTGTAACCGACCAAATATAGACGGGATGAATTTAACGTCAAGGCGTAACCGTGAACACGGATTGCGTATTTCTAGACGCCCTAACGCAGGGGTCATAAAGTAAAGAACAATTAAAATATAATTGTATCACCTACTGAATGTGAATATAGATTGCATATTTCCTAATGTCCTACCACAGTGGTCATAAATTAATGTAAAGACAATTCAAATATAATCACGTGTCACCCTCTGAATGTGAATGTAGATCACATATTTCCAGGTGAACTAACACAACAGTCATTGATTATAATAAAAATAGGATAGTGATACTTTATTCACGTCTCTGGAGAAATGGTGCCTTTCCCTGTCCCATCTTGCACTCCGTGAAACACACAGACAGGTGAGAGCAAGTTCAGGGGTCAAAGTGCACAGTCGGCCAGCATCTAGCAGGGGTTAAGGGCTGTGCCCAGCAGAGGCATCAGTCTGCTGGCTGCGGGATTCGCACTGGCGGCCTTCTGTTCTCAGTCATAGCCTGTTGAGTCACACACAGCCCCAAAACAGCTGATTTTTACAGGCCCCTAAAAGGACCCCTGCATAAATAACAACTTGAACCTGAAGCTTCAGATTTAAAGTCTGTTACTTTATCAGCTGTGATATCCATATTCTCCTGTGATGAAAAATTTAAATATAATTGGGTGTTTCCCTATGAATTTATAAACAGCGATTAAATGACAATGAAAGGTTTAGTGATGTATTCATGTCCTCATTGCAAATGCACATGTGATATTTCCATGGTCTAAGATTTTAAGCTTTTAATTCTTTGAGCATGAAATAGTTGTGTAATGCCTATTTTGAGGTGTATATTGAATAGCTGGCTGCCATTAGTCATTAATCTGAGCTGCACATGCTTTGCTTACTTTCCCTGTATGCTTAGCTGTTTGCATTGTGTTCAGTCTGCACATATGGCCTTGCCTGAGTTGTGAAATCCACCCGCCCCCCCAGTGTGTTTGTGCGAGGCGACAGTCGTGTTTATTTTGAATTGGATGAGAAGAGACACACCACCAGAAACGCCCCCCCCGACGGGATATCAAAAGATCCCTGTGTCACGGTCCACTGTCGCCAAGTCAAGAATGGCGAGCTTTGCCCTCGCACTGGCTGCCCCCCTCCGCCGCCGGCACTGGCCGCCCTCATCCCTCTCTCTCCTCGGGTCCCTCATATCACACCTGAGCTCCGATCGCACCCACATTCCCCACTGGGCACGCCAGCACCAGGCTTCACTGGTGTGAAAATTACTGTGGACTCAATTCCTTCCAGCCAATGTAATGTTTCGGTCCACCTGGATTTATAGACGTTTCAGACCGTTTTTTTTTTTTTTTCAGAAAAGCAGGAACACACTACCGAAAGTCATCTAACCAGAATGCCACACAGTTAAAAAATGTAATGTTTTGCATGAATTTTTCGTACAGTCAATTATAGTACTAATTTAATGGTCAAGCTACAAGGGGCATAAGAATAGCTACTGAACTGCTTTATAATCCCTATGTAAGATAAAAACTGGCTGCTTGGCAAGTATATTGCAGTTAGAAGTACTTTGTTCTTAAAGTGTGTTTCTCTTTGTGAATGTGAAATCCCTCCATTCAGTGAACTCTTCAGAGAGGACCTCAGGCCTAAACTTTATTAGCAGGGCTGCATGTTTTTAACCTACCCATTTCAGACAAGCAGCCTCTATTCGCTCATTCCGAGTCATGTTACTCAATGGAGATTGGCTAACAGTTGAAATGCTGGATGTGTTTCGTATAACTGGGATAGTCTATCCATCTTCCAAGCTCTTATACGGGGTACAAGGTCACAGAGAGCTGGGTGCACATCCCGAAGGCAAGGGGACAGGATAGCCGATTTAGAGCCAGTGTGAAACACTGAATGCTTAGCTTTGCAGGGAGTGCACAGAAACACACACACACACACACATACTTGTATTTTTGCCCATTCATTTCTATGGGAAAAACCCTAATTCCAACAATGACACCCTTACCCCTTACCCAGCCCTAACCTTAACCATAAGTAACTAAACAAAATACATTTGACATTTCTAGTTTTCTGATTGCAGTCACAATTATGAATTATGAAATAATGGTCCCTACAAAGTCAAAATAACAGGTTGTTTAATTATATTGTGGGGACATTTGGTCCCCACAATGCAATGGACACATACAGTGTCTATAACATGTTTACACCCCCATTTGAAATGCCAGGTCTACAATAAATCATTTAAAAACTTTTCCCACCTTTAATGTGATCTATAACCTGTACAATTCAATTAAAAAACAAACAAGTCTGTTAGGAGGAAAAAATTACAACATACAATACGCTGGTTGCTTAAATATGCACCTGCTTAAACTAATATTTTGCTGAAGCACCTTTTGATTTAATTATAGCATTCAGTCTTCTTGGGTAGGAGTCTATCAGCATGCGACATCTTGACTTGGCAATATTTGCCCACTCTTCTTTGCAAAAGGGCCCCAAATCAGTCAGATTGTGAGGGCATCTCCTGTGCACAGCCCTCTTCAGGTCACCCCACAGATTTTCAATTGGATTTAGGTCAGGGCTCTGGCTGGGACATCCAAAATCTTAAAATTTCTTCTGGCCATGCTTTTGTTGATTTGGATGTTTGCTCAGTCATGCTGAAAGGTGAAATTTGTCTTCATCTTCAACTTTCTAGCAGACACCTTACTGGCCAGTTAATTAGGTACCCCTGCTTGTTGATGCAAACAGCCTGATCCTATTAACAGAAAAGTATGTGGTTTCGACTGAATATATACAGCATGCGGACGACATTCAGATTCTGAATCGCTGAGCAGCAGAAGGTCTAACATGGTTGTGGTGACTTTGACGGTGATGGTTCCAGAGTCTCAGAAACAGCTGCCCTCCTGGGATTTTCACTCACTGCAGTGCCGAAAGTTTTTAGAGAATGGTGTGATGAATTAAAAAAAAAAAGAAAACGTCCAGTCTGGCATTTCTATGGCTGAAAACACCTTGCTAATGAGAGAGGTCAGAGGAGAATGGCCAGACTCGTTAAAGCTAACAGGAAGGCCAAAAGTGCAAAAATAACTACTCAGGGGTGTTCAAAAAGGTTTCTTTCAGCACAAACGTGTCAATCCTACCTGCCACTACACAGGGCTGCCTAACAAAGTGCAAACTGGTTGTATATTTGTTTAGCATTGTTTCAGCACAATCCGGCTCTCTATGAAGTGATTCCTCATCAGAGCTCTTCCTGGGTGAGGCAGTGGCTTGCTTCATGTTAATACTACATACCGAAAGCCCAGAACAAGAAAAACAATCAAATGGGTGGCGGTTCCTTTTGCTTGTCCGCCGACCAATCAGACGCAGGGAGTTTATTAAATAAAATAGAAAACTTTCCGGGGCTTTTAGAGCCACATCTTAATGTGCTCACGTCGGCCGAGTGCTGTCAGGAAACCCGCTTTGAATTGACGCTGACAGACCAAAGCGATATTGGTGGTCCAGGCACGTAGACATGACACACCCGTGTGGCATGGGCGGGCGGGTTTTGCTCTGGGCACGTCCTCCATCAGCACAGCACATTTCGCACGAAGGGCCCTGGGCCAAAGGCTGCCGCTACCTAAGATGGCAGGTCTCTCTTTGAAGGGTGTGGCTCATTGTGAAGGGGGTGTGGTTTTAATTATCAGGCCGCGCCCATTCACTATGACCTAATTACTTTGTGTAGTCCAGTCAGCAAGCATGTCTCACATGGCCTGGTTTCAGTGTTAAAGTTCTTTTTGGCACGTAGATGAAACGTGGAGTTTGCATCCCGAGCCTAAGCCTGTGATGTGACGGCGTTGAAGGGCCTCCCCAGCCGTGCTCTCTGGGGAATGTGGCAGCCATGTATCGATTTGATCAGAAACGGGAGGGAAATCACATTTTTGGTTTGTTTTTCATTTTGGGAGGTGGGGCCGTCGGTAAAGTTCCGAGCTGTGACGCAGTCCATCAAGTGTTCCAGGAAGAGCCGCCGTGCACATGCGTTTGTGTTGTATTCCCAACAAATAGCACCCATCGACTTCTGGTAATGATTAAGTTGCAGGTTAAGACTTTCAGCTTGACCCCTGACCTGGCTTCAAAGAGCTTGGCGTTGAACAGAAGCTTGCCTGTGTGCTGCAGGTGGGACATCATGAGTACAGGGAATGAGCTAAGGGTAGCTAAGGATGGCCATAGCCCCCCCAAGTAAATATGTGGCCACCCTAGTTACCACCACTAATCAAAAAATAAAAACTAAATATGGAGCATTTAATTCTGTAAATCAGAGCTGCCCCACATATTGATTGCCGGGTATCTCCAATATGATTCTAAGCAAGGTGATTCATGGATACAGCTCACGATTGGTCAAATGTACAGAGGTTGCCCCTCCCTCCTGGTTGACAAAATATTACCCTATTGCCATCCCAATAACTTGACTGGGTCAAGTCTGCCCACCCCATTGGCTCAGCCAATGGGGTAGTGGGTGCAATGCACGATTCAGCCTGGTTCATGTAAATATTTTCAAAAATCTTCTGGCTGAAGAGTGTCAACAATCTGAAGGGGGAGTCCCCCTACCATGCAGAGAGGCAGAGCGAGGGAAAGCAGCATGGCCGTGCTTGACCACTGTTGTAGGGGGGCTCTGTGATGTCTGCCACAGTGAGAGCGGGGGGGGCTCCTGGTGACCCAGCAGCGGGGAACCGGTCAGAGGAGAGGAACAGACAGTCACGGACACCCCCACACTGACTCCACTAAAGACAAACAGTGAGTGGAGATGAGGCCCTTTCTGTCCTCGGCAGGAAACCCCCCCTGTCAAGTTCCTGCATTGGCGCTTCTGTGCAAACAATACACGGGCCAGCCTGACTCCAGACAGTCTCGCGGTCAGAGCTTCAAACAGCCTGCCTGTCAGTAACCCCCACCCACCCACAGGAGGCCTGGATGTTGTAGCAAGTGGCCAAACGAAACTGGCCTCACCGATCCAGTCACAGAAGAACCACAGATAAAGACCGATGTCTCAAGGCCATGAAGTGCAAATGTAGCATACAGTAAAGTGTCTGAAAATTACTAATGTGTTAATTTAACAGTGTTTTTTTCCCCAAAATCCCTGGCCTGTAGTAATTCTGATACCCAAATGTCACAGTCTAATCTAGACATAGATCTTTACCGCCTAATTGGGGCGTTAAAGTGAAGGTTAATGCACGAGACGTCTGCAAGTAACCACCTTTCCCAAAACATTTTCAATTAGGCCTACTTCCTTCCTCCAGTGAATAAACATTTTACCCAAATACAACCCAAACCATTGTGTCAGTTTGAAATTGCCCGTCACTAATCCCAAAGGCCAGTTAGTTTGAAATTGTTCAATTCCAAAATCTATGACGATAAAGAATTGTTTGGAGAAATCTTTGATGTAGTATCTATGTAATGTTATCACTGAGATATTTGTGCATGATCTCACATGTTTTTGTCTTGAAAAATGTGAAGATCTTCATGTACAAAGGTGCCTGCCAATTGTGTAGTAACTGTGGTATAAGCATCTGATGGTTAAAAAAATATATAATGCACAGCATTCATGCATTGACCCTTATTTAGTTGGAATTAAAGATTATTATCATGCTTTGATTTACTACTGTCACAAGGTGGCTAACTGGTCAGTTGGCTGGCATGAGACTTTCAATTCTGCACACATACACACACGCAATTACATGTATGAAACAGTTTTATTACCTTGTAAATAGTGTGTAGGGTTTGCAAACTACCCTAATGCTTTTGATGTAGCTATTTTTAGGTTTATAATGGAATAATATAGATCTGCCATAATGTTTATTGCGTGAGAGTCTGATAACCCTGGAGTTGGTAACCCTGCTGTCATTCATGAAGTGTGCCAGCCAGTAGGAAATCAATCAACACATTTAATTAACACACTTCTGACCAATCTGATTCCACAATTTAATAGTCGTATTATAACTGTACTTTTTTGTTTTTAGTCTTATATCCATGTCTAGACTATACAGTCTGTATTATATTTATATGTCTTACATATTTATATTCAGTTTATTACATTTCGCCCGCCCTAGCAAAGAGAAATGACACCTCCTCTCTCTTTATGACCCAACGCACACGGAGCAGAGATGACAATAAGGACACCTTGTCTTTGACATGCAGAGTGTAGGGCCCCCTGTCCCCGGCCCTCGCCCCCGGCACACACGCCCGCCTGGTCGGCGCTGCTCCGGAGAGCATCGTGACGGTGGAGAAGACCCCTGAGGAGGCAGGGAAGAGGAGGTCAGCTCCCCGCTTCCTTCGTCCTATTTAAAGCCTGGCGTGTGGTGACAGGCGGCGGTCGCTCGTGCGGGGAGGGGGCATTTCCGGGCATGGTCGCCCCAGACTGCCGGCTCCAGGCCTGGAAGAGGCCGCCTCTTCCCCCAGCACTCTGATTGGAGGGCCGGCGCTCTCCGAGACTCCCGGGCCAGCCGCCGGAGACACGCCGCTGAGTGATTTAGCCGTTAATCACAGTACCACTAACTCAACAATGAAAGTGGGCCTCTTTTGTTCTTTCATAGTCACTATGCTCACGTCAAAAGAGGCATTTCTTTTGAAATTTCTTTTGAGGCCGGATGACGGTGCGTTTCTCCACATGCGATGAGAGCCACCCTGGGCGTCTGCTGAGGGCCGATAAACATCTAATCCTCCCTGAGCATTGACTCCATGACCGTGACTATCGCAGGAGCCCCGGTACCCCTTTGTATTTTGTTCAGTCTTTGAAATTGAATCATTTTCGATACACAAACTTCAGATCTGTCTGGATAGGTGGAGGTTTGCTCAAGCTGCAGCAACTTTATTCTGACTTGCGTGTCCCAGGTTTGCTCCACATCTTATTATTGAAATACAAAACCCAAAAGGTAGATATACAGTCCCTGTGAAAGGGGGTGACTCTTTTCCTCCAAGTCTGTGGATATGTGAAAAAAAGCACGTTAGGTATCTATATCTTTGTGGGGACTCTCCATTCATTTCTGTGGGAAAAACCTTAATCCCAGCAATGCCAACCGCGACCCCTATCCAGCCCTAACCTTAACCACAAGTAACCAGACAAAATACAACACTTTTGGTATTTTTAGTTTTTTGATTGCATTCATAGATTGTTATAAAATTGAGTTTCCCCTTGTGGTCCCCAAAACGGCCATATAACAGGTTTTTATCAAATTGTGGGTACATTTGGTAATTTTGTAAACATACATAACCTACACACATTTGGTAAAATTTGTAACATACATAACCTACACACACACACACACATACACACACACACACACACGTTTGTATTCCTATCTTAGTAAGGACCGTCCATTCAGTTCTCTGGGAAAAACCCTAATCCCAATCATGACAACCTTATCCATAAGTAAGAAAACAAAATACAAGACTTTTGGCATTTTTAGTTTTTTGACTGCAGTCACAGTAGTCAGGACCGAATAAATCACCTCACTCGTCATGTTTGAGGATTTGCTATACTTGTGAGGTCCTGAGGCTCTGATAACTGTAAGGCTGTATTCTCCAGCAGATAGATAGCTGATTAGCAGCATAAATATCACAGGAAACTTAACTCATGCATGTGATACCTGGGGCCAGACTATCATCTCGTGATCTATGGCGATAAATATTAGCACCTTAGTGTAAATGTGCCCAGCTTGCAGGATAACTCCGTTCCAGCAGATGCCCTTCGATGGCAGAAGCCCTGCGAATGATTAAGTGCTCGTGGCGTAGATCCACCGCGCTTCCGCAGTGCTCCCGAGCCTGGCTGAGCCGCTGGACGGGCTGACACCAGCCCTCCGCACTTTCTCAAGCCTCCTCAGCGACACTGGCAGCCGCGGCGGACGCTATTTATACTCGCCTTACGTAACCGTCTGTCCAGCTGCGGAATGCGTCACCTTTCCCGCCGTGCGGAGGGATCGCGGGAGAGGATGCTGGAGAGTCGTGGGCCCCTAGGGATTCCCACGAGCGCGGACAGTCGCTAACGACTCGGCACAGGATTATAAAACGTGCAAACGGCATAGAGATGGAAAGATGGCCAAGTTATAATACATTCAGGCTGGAGTGATGGAATGTGGCGCTTGGTTGAGTATATGTTTTCCCAGTTACCATCTGATTTACGCCCAAGATTTGGGTCACTGGCTTAACATGATAATTCCAAATGGTCCTTAAGCATCTGGACCTGGGCTTGGCTCTTATTGATTGGAGTAGGCAGCTACTTTGGTGTAGCCCAGCACAAACAGAAGGTGTGTCAAGCTCAGTGCCTCATCTCTTGGGTGCGATTTCTTCACCGAGACAGGGATGACTCTTCCTCAGGCTTGGGGCAGACTGATGGATGCCGTATGTATCTGCGGATGGCTGGACGACTTGGAGTTTCTGTCCACTGTGGCTGGATCGTGATGTGAGACTTGATGACGTGGTGGTTTGAGATCTACCATCCTCTTTGACAAGCTGCCCTCGTTGATGCACAGGACTGTGAGGTCTGGCATTGTAACGTTGTTGTAGGACAAAGAACGGGAGCCCCAAAGGGAGGGTATGGACAACACAGTGAAAAGTAAGCTCACAAGCCTCACAAATGCAAATTAATAAAAAATAGGTACAACCAAGCAGCTGGGGGATTATCTGCCACTCTACTCTACTCCTCGCAACAGCATAAACCTGTATTTGAATATTAAACACCATATAAGCTTTGTGACACTGTAAAAATTTAATGATAAGCCAGTCTGCAAGCCTTGCATGCAAATTGACTGGTTTTTAAAAGAAGTTACTACCTGACTTTAGCCCTTCTTGTTACACGGGCTCTCCTCACCCAGGGCTCCCTACAGTATAGCTCGTGATATAACGCCAGAGTAGACTTTGGTTGGTTGGCTGTCCTCTCTGCCTCTCTGCACTTCTCCCCCCGTGATATAATTAGCTCCCCTGTGTGTTCCACTGAGGCGTGCCTGTGCATATTATACGAACTGCATAAACAGGCAAACAATTTTTAAATATATATAAATAGGTAAACAAACAAGCAACTTGATTCTATTTTCAAACACTTGCTGGTTGGGTTTATTTTAGACAAATTTCCCCCCTCTGCCATTGGTCAAGACAAAGTGAATATAAACCAATCAACACTGCCCTATAATGAATCTCTCCTGTTAGAGAGTCGGGCGACATTCCCAGTTAACCAGGTGTCAGAATGCTCAGAGTCACTCCGAGGAGTGTGACAGAGTCCTGCTGAGTCCATGCTCTTGATTACACCAAGTGATTCAGGCCTTTTTTGCAGAAGGAAGCTCTGCAACACTCCAGTAATGAAACAGCGTAAACCTGAGATCATCCGTGGGCTGAACTGTAAGATCTAATCAGAAGGAGTGCTTGATGGGAAATGTCTGTGTGGCAACGTCCTGTCGAATCAGCCTTTTCTTCACCTTCATTCACGCTTGGTGCACTGGTAATTTTATTTACGGTGCATGATGAGGGCCTGGGAGGGAGGGTGCTTCCCAATCACCGTAACTTATCAGGCAAACGGTCATGTGTCATGATGTTTATGTCCATTCCCTACTGACTACATAGAAGAAGTTTATTTCTGGAAAGGCAGGGATGCCACGAGTATCACATGGCGCATGGGAATTGTGTGGGTCTTCATATTATGTAATGAGGTTGTTGTCTGACTTCATGTTTTCTGGCAGCATATCAACAAATGCCTACTGTATGCTCTGGGTTTGCTAGTTGGTGATTCAGAAATGCCTCTGGGGGTGTACGGACTGGGTGAATGGTCCATTAGTGCTCTGTCATAGATGCATGTGAGAAGTGATGACTTGACCTTGGGCCTCCTTCTGGTGACCCATGACTTGTGACAGCTTCTGTGGTTTCAGCGGGGGTTGTGGAAGGTCGGTGACGAGCAAAGCCACGTTATCACGCTGAAGATATAATCACTATTGTCTCTACGGCCGAGGTTATTTATTCTCATTTCTGTGCAAACACAGCTTTATTTTGTTAACTTATGTGTCTGTTTTGGGACTTTCTAAATTTTCTAAATTTTTTTCAAATGTAGTCAATTAATTAAGATGTATATTATTATTGTTGTTATTATTCATTCATTGATTCATTGATTTAGTTCATCTTACTATTAGTTTCCCCAGCTGTGTACTCTATGCTGCCTGGGACTGGCTCCAGGCTCCTCCGTGACCATGACCAGGATGTGCAGTTAGAAGATGGGCGGATCATTATTATTGTCACTGTTTTTCTCTTAACTTACCCCCTCCACTGGTATTTATACAGCTGGATATCAAACTGTACTTCCTACAGTAGTCACAGCCACAACCGACGGCTTTGTCTGTGGTTGTCAGCTGAGACTCTTTCGAGTCTGTAGTCCATGCTGCAAACTACGCAGTGAGTTTGGGCTATGCGCGCTAATGCTCACTGCTGTCACGCGGGGCCTGCGGTGTTGGCTGTGTCCGTGGAACCTTCCGCTGTTGTGCCACCCATGCACCTGTCAGATTAATCGCCGTAAAACCACAGACAGGCGAGTTAAGTCTCGCTTCCGGGGAAGCTCTAGATGCATCGACTCTGATAGGAAGCCTTCATTAATATGTCCGTCAATCCCACTGTTATCCAGTGGTGATGGCTGACTCACTTCCCCCCTGTCACTTTATATAAATCAGCCACAGATCTTGGCAGTGAGCTTCACACAGAGGGGTGCGCTGTGGGTTTAAAAAGTTAAAGGGGCTGATGGAAAGTACATAATCTTGCTTTATGGGATTGGTGTCGATGAGCGCAAATGTGGAACTGTGTGGAGCTCCGGGTTAATAGGGGCTTCGTTCTCTGGAGTGGAAGATTGGTCTGATCCCCATCTGCAGAGGGGGGTGTCCCATTTCAGGGGTCCAAATTTCCATGCAGCTGTGACAGACTGAACCTGAAACTGCCAAGTTCCCTGAAAGCTGTAAGACATCCACTGTTAAAGCTACGCCTATAAATAAAATACAATTTTAATCGCTATTTTACAAGCTGCATTTCTCGCCAGTTATTTCAACGAGGGGAAACAGGCAACCCAGTCTTCGCAATTTAGTGAACTGCAGTTTTAGAAAGAATGAAAAACACTTAGTACATGAGGTCCTTAACTTTATTATAACACAAACCTAATACATCACAAACCTAAAAATTCCGAAGCATGTACGTATATCGAGCTAAAAGCTATCAATAAATTGCAGCTTTTCTTCACATCGTAAAAACAATACAAAGAAAAATATGTGGTATTGCAAACACACTAAACGTTTGTTTTTAAAATGTTTAAAAGATGTATAGCAATTGCAAATAACCTTTAAATCGTATACTGTACCATCACGTATCATCCATCCATTTTATGCACCGGCTTATCCTGTTGAGGGTCCTGGGGGGTCTGGAGCCTGTCCTGGAGGCTACAGGCGCAAGGCAGGGAACAACCCAGGATGGGGGCCAGCCCATCGCAGAGCACTGCTTTATATGGATTGGATAGCGGGTGTATAGTGATGAGAAGATTCTTTATTGCTTATTATAATATTTGGTCTTTAAGTAATTGCAGTTGTGAGCAAATTCTATAAATACCGTCCCCCCTCTTAGTAGCTAACATCCGTCCTCTGCCTTGTGACCTGTGGTTCCTTGGATAGGCTCCAGACTGACTATGACCTTGCACAAGATAAACAGCTGATGTATGGATGTGTGTGGATGGGTGGAATGTCCCTCAATGTGACTATTATGGGCATGAAGCAAATATTAAAAGAAGATCTGGATTAAATCTCAAGACAAAGATTTTAAATAAAGAATTCTGGATGTAAAAGGGAAATGAACAGTCATCAGTGTAAATCTTGCCTGGTATTATTTTAACAGTGCACTGAAATTCAGTTACTGACTTGGTAATTGGCTTTAAGATGCTTACATGAATAGTATTTGGCATTAATTAAGCTGTAACAAACAAAGGCATGATATTAAAAGCATGAATGGAATGTTCCAGAGTCACTCCCGGCTCCCTTTAAATTCAGAAATAATATTTAAAGCTGGGGTGGCCTTGAGGGATTTGGACTCCCATTCTGAGGTGCGGGATTTCAGTATCTGTCCTGAACTCCCGCACTGCGAAGTGCTGTATAAATCAGATTTCCATTTCAAAGGCCGTCGGAATAAAAGTTTTTCTTAACTAGTTTTCCCCGAACCCGTGGTTAAGGACATTGCTGGCGGAGGGAGCGGGGGAGGCCCCGTGAAGCGGCCCGGCTCTGGCGACACACACGGCCCGTCGCCGCCACTCTGCGCGTCTCGCCCCTGCCCCCCCTTCATCACTCTCCCCGTCTCCACATCCCGCCGTACCGCATCTCATTTTTTTTTTTCCCAGACCCAAACCACCTTAAAAACAAAGATGAATGACTTAAAGATCATATTTATAGCTGATAACAACGTGCAGGGAAAGTTATGCAACGCCTTGCCAGCGCTGGATCTTTGCTTAAATATTTATGCTCGGTTTAGGTACCATTCTGATTAGGCATAAGTGTATAAAGCAGGGGTTGGCAGTTTTATCCGCAAAGGGCCGCTGTGTATGCAGGTTTTTGGGATAGCCTTTAGGTCAGCTGTTCAAACTCAGGTCTGAGGACTTTTCGGCCAATCAGTCTTCTAATAAATAACCAAATTAGAGAGTTGCAGCAAAAACCCACACACACACATCATTTATATACTGTAATCATCTTCTTTGGATAAGATTGCCCACGCCTGGTGCAAAGTCTCTTTTGCGTATTTATACATGCTGAATCTTCTAACCTGATTGGTCAGAAGGGTCATGATTCATTTTCTATGACCGTACATGTAGTACCAGTCAGGGGAATCGCAGTAGTAAATCAATGCTCTTATAATCTTAGCTAACGTTACTTAAAATTCCAGAAGTAGAACGCAACTTAAAATTTACAGAAACTAAGCAGAAATCTTTGGTAGACGATAGTAGTTCTACTAATAATTGGGTTTTAGGGTGCCTCTTTGCCATTCAAAAACATATAATCCCCCGCTTGCCATGCATTAATGTTTAAATGACATAAGTGCAATGTTGTAACTCTTACCTATACCAGAAATATCTTGGCAGTTGTTTGAATAAAAAAAAACCTACTTATAATGGCAGTGGGTTACAGTCAAGTCTGTTGCCCTCAGTGGAATATTCCAGTACTTGTCATCTTTATAGCGCACTAGCAGCATTGTGGTCAAAAGAAAATGTACACCTTAAGCTACCTTGGCACACATAGTGGTTTGATAATGAAATGAGCTGACACTGTATTCTTGTAGGGTGATGAAGACATTCCAGACTACAAAGGGTTTTGGCGGAATACCGCAGATTCTGCTTTGAGAATGCCGAGCTTCAGATGGAATTAATCTGCCCGGGTGAAATTCTCTGCGAGGTTTGCTGACACAGGCACTGATCGTTAGCATAACCATACTGAACAGGACCTTACAAATATAACGCAGAGCTACTTTAAAGAACTCTAGAAATTTTAATGGAGCATTACAGCTTTAATAGAACTTCACAGTTAGAAAAGAGCAGAGGTCCAGGTACGGCGCTTTGGGGTACTTCTGTACAGACAGATATTCTCCATTAACATAAAATGCATTCAGAGAATGGGATTTATAAAATGCTAATCAGACTACTGTTTATTCTCAATTTTAAATGTAAATCTATTCTGTCCATTAAAGTCTTTCAGCTCTGTGGATTAGTACAATCTGATCTTCATTGGACTGTACAAACATTAGGTTAGGACTTCTCCTGAAAACTGAAAATAATTCTGTACAGACAGATATTCTCCTTTAATATTTAATAAAATGCATTCATGGAAAGGGATTTATTTAATACCAGTCAGGCGACTCTTTGCGCTCAATTTTAAATTTAAATCTATTCTGTCTGTCTTTCTCCTCTGTGGATAAGTACAGTCTGGTCTTTGCTGAGCTGTACAAACATTAGGTTAGGACTTTTGGTGAAAAATTGCAATATATGGGGACCAAAATAAATTATGTGCCAAAGAGTAACCTGAGTGGAAGCAAAAAGTGTGATGGTTATCACCTCATGGGAGTGTGTGTTGAGCAACTGGTGAGTGAGTTCTGGCCAACTGACAGATACTGGAAAAAGTTGGTGAGTCAGGAATTATTTCTGTGCAAGCAGCTGATATGATTTGTGTAAAATCTGACAGACTTTGTACTTGTGAGTATAACACCATTTTTATAATACAATATGCAAATACTTATTTATGAAAAATATAGTAAAACTGATGTCATAAAGGACAATACATTCTCTTCCTGTAATCAGCAGAAGTTTACTAGAACATTTCAAGCTGAAAAGACCCTCCTGAGCCTGTGGGTAGGTACTGCACAGGACACACCCATCTGAGGATCCTTTGGTGTCTGGCAGTCAGAGATGGACGGAGGAAGGCTGAAATGTGAGACTCTGAAGACCTGCGCGTTCACCACAGGGCAGACATGGTCTGGTGACCGTAGTGACGTCCACAGGCTTGGCCACGGTGCCAAAATTGTGCCAGTATACTCTGTCCAAGAAACAGAACGTTCCGGACAGGCCACCTTGGTAAAGGACCACAGATCACTATGATTCCGTGCGACTTGCTCGTAATGTCACTTCGAATAAATGTCACATCTCCCAGGCCAAACACAAGAGCTACATTTCAGCACGCCTGTCAGTTGCCATTGGGGTTAGTTCGGTTCATGCCTGTCAGAGTCCTACGCAGGTTTACCTGGAGTTTTCTTGAAGGCATGTGGCCAAGATATAAGGGCATGTCAAACAGGGGGACTGATTTCCATCCTTCCTGGGTGAAATTTGAAGTGGACATGTTGTAAATATTCCAATTTTGTATATCTGAGCAATCTTCTATTGCAATTTTGAATCGTAAAAATGCACAAAAAGTAACTTTCTGCTAAGCAGCTTTTTAAATCTTGCTGCTGGGACAGTCGGCAATGTCTCATCCTTTGATGATGTCAGCCCTTTTATCACCGTTCCTGCTGTAATGTTGGTTCACACGGCCCCCTGCTATCAGTCACACTCAATGCATATTAGTGGGTCATCGGTGATGGGGACGTCTGAGATGTCGTTACTTAGACAGGCAGTACGTAAAGACAGCTGCTGCATTGTTGATGGCAGGTGGGAGTGGGTTCAGACACATGCAGGCTATACAGACACACATATTCAACCCACAATGCTTCTGTGGTGAAAACAGAGACAAGGTTTACTCTCTCAATAAGAATGTCAGCTATTGCCAATGAATAACATGTGTCTATTCACTATCATTAGCGTTAGTATTGTTATGCTTTACAACACCACTGTATCACTGTGTCTGTTTTAGGAGAATCAACGTAAATTTCTAATGTGCTAAAGAAATAACAGTATCAGAGAGAGCAGAATTCAATAAGGCAAAATAACGATTAATCTGAGCATCCTTAAAATCTTGTCAATGCAGGTTAACCTGGAACCTGGTGAGATACAATAAAGAGCAGGCAGAGTATACCCCCGGTAGAGTCATACTCGTGAGATAGTCAGCAGGCAGAGTGTACCCCAGGTAGAGTCATACTCGTGAGATAGTCAGCAGGCAGAGTGTACCCCAGGTAGAGTCATGCTCGTGAGATAGTCAGCAGGCAGAGTGTACC
>JAODKL010000039.1:8078345-8093427 GCA_026780765.1 Petrocephalus schoutedeni | reverse complement strand
GAATAAAGCTTTATATATGGACATAATAATGGTTGTATAACATGTAAAAAACTGACAGAAACAGATAACACCAAAAAATTCCTTTGGTGGTTATGGGTTTATATATATGCAATATATAATATTAACTTGAATGATTCTACAATATATATCCATAGGATATTAAATATATGCATAAGATTAGCATGGCTCATGGCCACCAAACAACAACAACAACCAGTTGTGTGTGTGTGTGTGTGGGGGGGGGGGGGGTTGCAAAGATCACATTTGAGGACCAAAAGTGTCATGTCGTAGGAAGGAGGAATGATCCAGAATGCAGCGATCGGGGAAAAGCCCCTCGCAGGGGCATTTATTGGAAGGTTACAGGAACAGGAACCCAAACATGATGACACACTGCAAACACAATAAACGACAAGAAACACAAGACTGACACAAACTAATATAGGGAGCCAATCAAGGAACAGACACAAGGCAGGTGTGCTTGGTTAACAAGGGGATTGGAACATAAGGCAAAATTAACAAGACTCAGGTTTGGTTAATTAAGTCACGCCTGAGGGAAACACCGGGCAAAAGACACGCGGGGCGGGGCTGATCATGACAAAAAGTATAGTAAAACCTGAAATTTCCAGAGTTTTGGGGACATCATTTCAGGTCCCCATTTGGATAACCTCAATTTTATAAAAATCTGCGAATGCAATCAGAAAAGTTAAAATGCCAAAAGTCTTGTATTAAAATTAGGGCTGGGTTGAGATTAAGGGTGTCATGACTGGGATTAGGGGTTTTCCCATAGAAATGAAATGAATACGTATATACAGACAAGACTAGAATAATACTATGATAGCGTAAACTAGTAAGTGTTTACATGATCCTTCCTTTCATTGGCTGACAGTTCCTTTGGCAAGCAGGCCTGTAGCTGAAGGCTTTACCAGCAGTGTTTTTAAATTTATGGGAGGAATTACAACTTTCATCCTGCAATGAAAGATTGATTTCTGCATTATATGTGTTAATCATCTCAGATAAACAGGGCCTGGTGTTCAAGGCCTCTTAAATGAGAATAAGAATTTTAAAGGTGCCATACAATGCATTTTTTCAGTATTTTCTTTTTTGTTCACAGGTGTCTACATACTGTAGGAGGTAAGTGAACTTGGTTTGGTTGATGGCCAGAAGCAGTTTTATAGGCACATCGACAACCCTATTTAGCAGAAGAATGAAATAGGCCATTTTCCCTTTGGTGGGCTCATTAATATGCTGATGAGCTTGGCTCTGATTTGCTGGTTTGCTGATTTGCAGAGAGGCAATGAGATGGCTCACACAGAATTAAGGATGAAACGGTTATCATGGTAAAATTCCCGATGTTTAGTATCACTGTTTCAAATTTCAATTACCATTAACACTGTGGTTAAATACCAGGCATTGACAAAGTCATGTGAAATACTGTCCAGCACACAGATTTAAATACGTAGATATCTCTGGCCACTGCTGGCTCTCGCTGCTATGCATCTGCGTGTCCGCCATGTTGGAGTGGTCAAAATGTGCTAGTAAATAAATACAATGAATACTGAGAGATGCAGACTTCTCTACAAAATCGACTGTAATGTGATTAATTCTGAACCGATTTACATGAAACTGTATGTCTTATAAAGATGAGAAATTGAACTCGCTCTGCCAAAACATGAACAACTCCCTCTGGGGACATGCAGGCTCCGATCTATGAATAGGCAGCATCAAGTGTGAATCATTTTGAATTTCAGGTTCTGAAAGTTTCCCCAAAATATAACTTCCCTGTCTGCTATATCGTTAGAACATCACCTGGTTCCTTGTTACTGTTTTAATCATTAAAGTCAATTCATCAATAAAATAAGACAATCTTTGATCCCCAGACTCTATTTAAGAGAGGAACCTTCACTTTAGACCTGGACACATATAATAACAGTACAATTCTGTAATATAACATTACAATACTACATACAATCCAGAAATTACATTAAATTGTTGTCAATAAAAATCACAGTGATGTTTTGTTATATCTAACAACTAATAGATGCAGCTTACTGTGATTTTTACCCCCTTTACATCTGATATTCTATGTACTTTATATGAAACAGAGCAATTAGGTTAAAACATTTTAATGAAATAATAACTATATAATATAATAACTATATACAGATAAAAAAGGGATACACATCACAACAATGTTTTGATAACAAAAAAAAACAAATTTAGAACAATCTAAAAGAGACTATATACTATATATATATATATATATAACAGCACAAAGCACAATAATCTTATGACTATCTTAGACACTGACCTTGTTCAGATGGTCTGGAAAGGAAGCAAAAACAGATGGGATCACACATTCCATCAGCGGCACAGTTTGCCCAGTTCTGTCAAAATCATCTGCCCTGAAATGACAGCTACATACAGAGAACCATGGTATCATTAGGCTCAAAATCTTTCCATCGGACAGCGGAGGCCCAAGATTTCCTAAATCCAGGATCTTTGGGGAACCTCTGACAAAAATGAGATCATGATAAAATGACTTCTGGCATGTGGATTAACGGTGCACCTAGCACATTAAGATAGCACCATGATTTTGGCTAGTTAGCGTGTATAATCTCATGAGCGCAAACACATTCCAGCTTAGAATTTAATAAAAGTAAACTATACAGTGAATGAGGTCACTGTTAAGTAAATATCACGTTTACCCCTAGCCACGTAGTGCTTTAACAGTTATTCATAACGTCATGTTTTCGTTTAGAAGCCATCATCATGACGGTGTCAAGTCATTTTCAAGATAGTCTACAGTGGTAGTTCATGGTCACTAACTTACATAATAAATAGTAAAATACAATGAAATTGCCACTGACTTGTGAAAAGTTATCCCGTGGCGGTTTCGTCTGTTTATACACCCAAATGCGACACATGCTTGCGGCATCTTTCCAAGCGGTCTACTCTCAGTGACTCAAGGGCTGACCGCCCCAATTTGGCATCCGCGCAGGTGCACGTCCAATCACAAATGATCTGCCTTTTCATGTTCTCATAAGCTATTGGCTATGTTATTATTTTATTGCTCATGGAAACAAAAATTGCAGAGCGCTGCTTTTTTATGTGTGGTTCTTAATATAAAACTTGGCAAAATGATCTCAGCATCAGTGCTTCCTGTAGACCTTCAGGACATTTTAACAATACAGCAATAATACTGATAACATGATAATTTTGGTCACTTTTATTGTGAAATAAAATGTTCCCACCATTTCATCTCTAAAGAACAACATCTCTACAGTGAAGCACCGCATAATGACACTTCGGTCAATGACAGACAGCATTTACGACAGCGGTCCTAAGATTATAGCTGAGTTGAAAAACTACATTCGGCTAAGGTCGTAGGGCAACACATTACCCACATGTTTGTGGTGATTCTATTTTAAGCCAACCTGTAGCACTGCCAGGACTTAACACTTGATAATGATAATAACTATGCTACTGATTTATGTATCTACTATGCTGTACTTTCTCTCGTTATTTTAGACTGTACTAGCTCTTTCTACTTTGCCATAAGTAGCTGCATACTCCCTCTTCAGTCGAGGCACAACGTTAGCATAATCATTTGTTTTTACCATCGTAATATGATCATTGTAATTATTTCACATCTCAGTCAACAGTTGATTTTATTATGCCAGCTTCATGATGCCATTTTTATTAAGAACTCCAAACAACAAGCTGAGCAGCTCATAAATGTGTTGTTTGTAAGGAACTTTCCTTTCAATTTTTATTTATTTTTAATTTCAGTATCGATTGGATATCTGTTTAACCAAAAGCAGGATACAGGCAGTACAGAAGCCTCTTGTTAATATCAGTACGAAAGACTTTGTAATGTTGTTTTCCACAGACTCAAAACATATCATTGGCTAGTGAGTATGAGTGAAAGCTATATTTGCGTGTTATCCACATAAAAAGATGCTTAAAGATGGTCCCCGAGTTACGATGGTTCGACCTACGATGTTTCGACAACATTGTAATATTTTAATACAATGTAAAAATACTTTAAGTTAAGACATACAGTAGCAACGTACGGGGTGCGATACGTTGGGACGCTGCCTGGATGTACGCATCTCCCGCCTTGTGAGATGCCTCACCATCGCCAGTTATCAACACAGTTCAGTTGTCTCGGAGTTAGAGCGTGTATTATTTTCCGTGTTTTTGGTGTTTCAAAGCCCGTCTCGGCTTGCAATATTTTCACGTTACGATGGGGTCATCATAACGCATCTCCATCGTAGGTCGGGGGCTACCTGCATATCATTATGGTCTGATCTTTGCATGCGGTAGCATATAGAAGGACCGCATTCCCCAAGTGTGTTCCTGTGGAGCTTGTTGAACAAGGAAAATACCAACACTATACACGTCAATTCAATTCTGAATATAATCAAAACAATCATCACAATGATGCCAGAAGCATTTACAAATGTAACCATTTACAGGCTAACTCTTAAGGTTGCATAGCAATATTGTTGCATTTCCTGCATTACAGGATAACAGTAAATTATGTTTCATTCTGATTAAAGCAGTCTGTGCTGTGCCCAGGAGAAAAGCCACATCAAAGAATATTTTATGTATCTGAAGGATGTATTCATTAGTCCACTGACGCCCCGTTAGTAAGACTGACTCCTATGAAGTATAAGAGTAACGGGAGCTAGTGCATTGGTAGGTTTTTTATTTTATTTTATTTTTTTTCAGCTTCATGATTCAGCTTTCACTTTATGACGAAATATGCTGCAAGAGGACTCGTGTAGACAGCGGCAATCCTTTCAGAGTTAATGACTATTGGCTGGCTCCGACGCCTATTCTCACCAGCTTTAATATTGAAGAAATCCGGCCATTACTATTAATGTTATGCAGCACTAGAGATGAAAATATACATCTGAATGTGAAGCAAACACTGCTGTTGTTATTTTCCTTTCACAGAGGAGGCAGCGTACGCGGAGTTTCCGTACACGGCGCTAATGTTATCAGAAGTGGAATGATTTACTATAGGAGGAATAAGTCCACCGGTGGTGGTGTGGTTTAATATATGATGATACAAGTGTCATGTTAGCAGACATTACAAAATGCTTGAAAACACTGTTCCTGGCCCAGCATCACTGGGTATTTGAAAATTATTGTCTTAGTGGCCTGCTTAGAGAGGAGGTCATCAAATGAAGCTAAGTGTATACCTGGAGGCCTATAAATTAAATTAACTGGAGATATAGTCAAATCAGACACTATATAAAATATTTGTGCCTTAAAGGTGATTCATTTATGGTTTTTTTTTTGTTATTTAGTACAATTTCATTAAAGATGGCCGTTAGGCACCCTAAGTACCCTGAGCCATGAACTTTCAGCAAGAAGGTGAAGCCATTAGCTTATTTGTGACCAGGGCTCTTCTCTGCCATGTTTTATCATGATACTAATGTTCCCCTTCAGTTAGGATTAAAACTCTCCCATTTATAAAATCTGGGCCATGCCTAAGAGTCATTATTGACAATGTCTGTACTTTTTGGAGGTGTATAACCTAGCTAATATAGGTCATATAGGTATAGGGGGTTACCTATTGAAATCATTTATAAAAGACCAGGCTGATAAAAGACAGTACTGATCCACTAAAGCATGTCATATTGCTATAATCTAATGTTACAGCTTCCAGTATGGGCAAACATGGTGGTGACTCTGTGCCAGTCTTGGATGGCCTCATCCCCAATGGAGTTTGGTACTGTCAATCACAGCTCCGAACCGCCCACAGGTCTAATGATCTTTCCCCACACCCAAAAGTCCCTGTAGATTTCGGATTGAAGGAGAGAATGATTGAAATCTATTCTCAGAAAGCATGCGGGCGTGTGGACATTTTGCGAATGTATTAGCCCATATGCACAGCACTGATGCTCTGAACTGTACAGTGTGCTTCCCGGCACTGCAAACCTCCCCAGGCTGTCTGCACATGCTCAGTACCAGTGCACTATTTTCAGTGCTTTCTGGAGACCACGCTCTGTAAGAGCAGTAAGCAGTGCAGAGGCTTAAGGACATGATCTGCATCATTAGGCCACATACTGGAAGGAAACTGTAGGTCCCCTTAAAGAAGGAACTTACGATAGATAATGGATCTGGATAAAGGTAAATGGATTAAAAAAATCTAAGGGGATTTAGATGAAGATTAAAGGGAAACTATTAACTGTAAAATGTCTCCATATCATGTCTGGCCCAGCCCTGCTTCCACTTTGTCGTTGGCGCTGTGAATTCATATCAGATTTCCTAACCATTCCTCCGGCTTGTAATCAAACAACAATGCAACATTGGCACCACTACAGTGTCTGCATTCACATCAGCACAAACCCCTGACAATCAATTTGCACAGTATAATTGCAAATTGCATGTGTTGAATGTTATACACTATATGTATGTTACATTGTGCCAGTGTCAATATCGGCATTGCAGTACATATAGATGTTTGTACAACTGAATTTGCACAATCTACTTTATTTATCACATACTCTCACATATTCTCTCAGTCCGGTTGTGTGTCTTGTACCCTGAATTTATTCTCTGTCTGCATTATGCCCTAATTATTGACAGTCTACAGTCATGGCATCTCCAACAGTAGCAAGCTGTGCCGATAAAAATGTCCATGGCCTTGGTCATCTGGCAATAAAGATTGTGATTCTGGTATTTAGGCAGGCTGTCTCCGGAGCCTGTCAGCTCTGCCTGCGTCCGCCTCTTGGCCTCGTCTCCCCGGAGCCTGAGCATGGTCACCCTTGCTGCTACCTGTCCTTGGTTAACATCTCCCCCACACAGCCTGTTGCACTCCTGTTGCCAAGGGGTTAGGGTGTGTGTGTGTGTGGGGGGGGGGGGTGCTGGCTGCTTTACTTTCTGTCAGACTCCTCTGCGGAGGGGAGTTTTTTTGGAGGATGGCGATGATCCCCCTCTCTTCTCCTCGGTGCGATGCTCCCCTCCCCTGCGCCTCCCTTCTGATTCGCCGGCATGAAAGCGTTGCAGACGGGTTGCGTCGGGGGTGCAGAGGGAAGGACGAGGGAGAGATGCCTTTTATCTGGCGGCTGCAGAGAGCAGGCTGCGCGGAGCCGCGGTGCTTCTGAGAGGGCCTGTCTCTCCACATCCCCTTGTTAAGCCTTCAAGTACACCCACTAATCTCAGTTTATGTGTCTGATGTAAGTACCACAAATTGAAGCTCAGCTGCGTTCCTAAACATCCAAAGTACCATAACATCTATGGCCTTTTGCATTTCTAATGGTTGTGTAATGTCTGTTGTGTACTTGAAGTCTTATTTAGTTTATTTACTTATTCACTTAATAGTATTAGTATTATTAAATAAAATGATTAACTCATTCTAGTCAATAGCATTAATAGTTAATAATAATAATAATAATAATAATAATAATAATAATAATACATCATATTCGTTTTCTGCTTTTCAGAAATTTTGTGGCATAAACTTAAGCCTTTACAAAATCTCCGTCACACTGAACCACATGAGATTTGTGGCACAGAAGCCTCGCACGTGCCTGTACCAGTTTGTTGCTGTTTGCTAAAGCTTGCATGTGACCTCGCCTGTTATGGGAATGCTTCTCACATTTTCACAGCTCAAGTGAAACAGTTTGTCAAGCACCGGGGGAGCTGAGCATGTGTGTTAATGCTGGATTTATTCCGCCCTTTGAGAAATCAGTTTCTCGATGCTCAGCTATTATATGGTAATCATCAAAAACAGGATTCCAGCATTATCTTAAATTTGAAACATGACTGCATTTGAATAACGCTGATTGTGGTTCATATACAGGCAATGGACGAAATAAGCAGAATATCTAATACTGAATTATTCTCAAGGCCTGATAATGAGCAGGGTCCCTCTTCGCCTCCAGCACATGTTCAGTCCTGCTTGAATGATGTCACAAACCGTGTGTAGTGGGACACAAAGAAAGGCTCCCAGGTCTTTGAATGATGAGGAGAGATCTGTGCTCCAGAACTTCTATTGAAAGTCCTATAATGTTCGGATTGGTGACTGCGGAGGCTACGGAAGGCATTTGACTAAGACCTGGTGTCTACAAAACCACTTGTTTAGCTGGGTAGAGGTTAAGGTTGTCATAGCTGGGATAAGGATTTTTGGTTAGGGTTTGGACAGTCCCCACAAAGATATGAATATGTCTGTGTGTGTGTGTGTGTGTGTGAGTGAGAGAGAGAGCGAGAGAGAGAGAGACAGATTAGCCGTCTGGTGAGCTGATGACTTCACACTTTTCCTCGCACTAATTTTCTACCTGTCTCACATTCTGCCCAAATGACATATCAGGCTTCTTTCGACACATGACCTACTTTAATCTGTCCATGCCAACCTTGTTTACCAAAGAATCTTTCCTAGATTAGGAAGTAAATAAAATGCTTCTTTACCAGCTGAACCATTGCACATGTAATATTTATTGATGAGCACATGTTCACTTGGTTGGGGAGTTGTTAAAAATATCAAATAAGTGTGAAGAATGTGGTGGATTCGAGGTGGAGGATAACAGACCTTAAAGATCCAAAATTGTACGTAACACGAAAACAATACTGAGATTAAATAAAAGAAGTTTTTGTCTTGCAGCTCACATCTTTGACGTCTGTATGTTCGTGTGGGTGAACAGCCAGTGATAAATGGTCTTGCTTAGGAGCTTGAATTGGGAAAATGCTCTGCTGGGCCAGTGACCTCACACATCTTAGCATGTCTGAGCAGATGAATGGTGAAAACATCCAGGGCTTCTAGAATCACAGCACACACACCCCGTTTGCGGCCACTCTGAACTTCAGAGCGCAAACTGCTGTCCTCTTAGGGTCATTTGCCTGTGGTGCTTACACTTTGTCCCATATTTCTAAGGATGATTAATATTTCATAAACTGCCTGATCAGTAGGGACTTTTAAACTCATTTTTTTTTCTGTAAATTATTAATTATTTGACCCTTAAATTCACACAAGTTTTGCTTTAAATATATCAGAGTTGCTTAGATACAACCTTAACTGCTAATGGAAGGAAACTGCATATCCAGTCACTGCGCGACATCTCCTTCTTTGTCTCACTGTCATTAATAGAGGCATCTTTTCCTCACCATTTATCCAGTGTCCTCACCTCACACCTTTACACACAATAGAACATGTAGCAATTTATCCATTCTAACCAAATGCATCGATTGTTAAGGCCACCATATGATTTAATTACGCAATTAATAACTGCTGACTACTAATTAACCATCATAAGCTGAGTTTGATGTTTGTGCTTGGGAGGGCAAAAAAGCTGCTTCTTACTAACCCCGTGTGTTAACGCAGGTACCTGATGCACACATAATCTGATATTTCGTCTTCTTATAGGGTACAGACTGACCAGTTATGCAAAGCCCCCCTCGTTACCTCCTTAAATATCAATTGTTAAGTGTTTTTGAATTCAAATAAATTCCACTAAACTTGTGTTTTGTGTTGTGTTTTGCTGTATTGAAAATACTGATCATGTATTACTGAATGGAATGAATCATAGAATAGAATAGAATAGAATAGAATAGAATATTGTGTGCAGTTCTGGTCACGCAGGGCTACAAAAATGATTCCTGGGCTAAAAGGAATGTTTTACGAGGGAAGGTTAGTTGAGCTCAATCTATTCAGCCTTGAGCAAAGGAGACTACAGGTGGGACTTGATCCAGGTATATAAGATCCTAACAGGTCTGGATGCTGTCCAATTAAATAGTTACTTCAACATTAGTTCAAATAAGAGAACTCATGGCCATAGCTGGAAATTAGTGGGAGAACATTTCAAACTGGAGTTGAGAAAAAACTTCTTTATAAAGCGTGTAGTTAGAGTATGGAATAGTCTTCCTGATGGTGTAGTGTGAGCTAAATCCTTGGGTTCCTTTAAAGCAGAGCTAGACGAGATTTTAACATCTCTGAGCTACTAGTGGAAGGCTCCCCAAATGAGCTTGATGGACCAAATGGCCTCCTCTCGCTTGTAAATTTCTTATGTTCTTATATCGTATTGCAGTAACATTTCAGTTATCACCAGATTTCCTTAATTTGGTTCAGCTGCCTTGCTGAATCAAAATTGAATCGGTGGTGACAAAGCATATGATTTACACCCCTAACACTGAAGTGGCCAGTCTATGTGCTTCGTAGCTCCAGTCATGTTGTAGAAGACTACAGTTAAATTAAAGATAACTAAATTTATAATTGTTCTTATAGGTGAATGTTCTCTCTGAATTTGTGGGGCTTTCTGTCCAAAAACATGAATTTTGAAAAAAAATAAAATAGTGACAGTGATTGATGATATGTAAATGAATGAGTCAATATGTGTTTTTGATTAGCATTTTGGGTAGGGTCTGCCTCACCTTTACACAATGGGATTCAGATCCTATTTGGTTAAGTGCTTTTTGAAAACGGGCTGGCAGATGCATTTGTAAAAGAATGGTAGCGCCCTGTAAAAAGTGTTATTGCCACTGATGTGCATTATTCATGTTGCTGTCTTGTTTTCAATTAGACATTTAACTAGAGCAATTTTATCAAGTGCTTTGCTCGAGGGTCCTACACCAGCGATGTCCCCATTGGCCCATGAGTCCTTAACCAGCACGTTGTTTGAATGATACAGGGGTGAATGCCATTACTGCATTCTCCGTCATCAGTGACAGCGGGCAACATCGCACCTAAGGCAATTAGCTCTCTCAGCTGAGTCAAAAGATGTGCCCCGGCGAGGAAGAACAATCCAACCTTCTGAAATGCTAAAGGAGCAAAGATGAAGTGCTGATGTTTCACTTAATATGGCAGCAGATCATTTTGGCTTTAAGGTTCAGAGTCACTCAAAGATCTTAATGTTAGCAAGGGCATCTATGTGTGATGTAGGTTTTGGCATCTGCGGGGGCTTGGAAATATGCATGCGAAAGATAGCAATCTGGTTCTTTGATTCTTATTCTGATAATAATTTATCTTTGGGATTCACCCCCATAACACAACAAAAACAACAACAACAAATAACAATAATAACAAAAACAATAGTGTATCATTATTGTTGTTGTTATTATTATTATTATTATTATTATTATTATTATTATTATTATTATCATCATCATCATTGGAAAACTTACAGTCATCTGGTTCAAGAATTGTACAAATTAAACTTAAAAGATTAAAAGAAAATAAGCTGAGATTCTAGCATTTTAATTAATTATAAACCTTTAAAACCAAAAACTTGTATTTTTTCAGGTTCAGGTTTTGTTTCCAGGCTGCCTTTGTCAGGCTTTCTACTCAGCCCCGAGAGACAGCAGTGAAGACATGCAATTCTACTTTGGACTTCAAAGTGGTTTATACATAAATAACAGGACCGGGTACAGCTCAAAGAGTCATGGGTCTGCAACATGAAAGGGAGCCCTGTGATTAATGGCAGAAATTAACGGCAACAGAAAGGCGTGACCCCCATTGAATTGTGCGTGTGGGCGTGCGGCGGTCCGCACATGCAGGTACCAACCAACTTGTTCTGGTTCTCATTTGACAGGCCCAGAGAGAAGAGGATATGATGTAACCAGCCTGAAAGCTGAAATACAGAGTGCGGCATGGATATCACCTTGGAGACCCTCGCAGAGATACTATCCTCCATTGTCATCCTGACACATGCTCCTGGATTTAGCCACCTACAGTTCATCTGGCGATGAGTGGGCTGCTCTCTTCCAGCGCTGAAATATTCTACAAGGATTCCCTCATAGTTGTCGTAATAAGAAGTAATTATCCCTCTGAAAAGATGTGAATAGACCAGATTAAAAGGCTTTTCAGGCTATAGCTCTGGTGCTGGGCAGCTCTGGGGACATCATTTAAATCTCTTGGGGTTTTTCTATGTATTCCACCCTCCACACCCACTAGTATTGTCCATCACCCAAAGTACTGCTATCTGGGCTCTTCCCTGTGGTCCTTTCTGTCTAGATTCTCCAGAATTGCCCCTCTCTACCCCAAGCCATTGTTCACAGAAGCCCTGTCCTGCAAGAAAACCCTTCCCCACTAACTGTGATCTCTCCTGCCCTGCCTCCGGGGATTTCCTCAGGGATTTATCTCTACCCTGTACCCACTGTTGCCCCCTGGGCTCACCCTGCTGACTCCCTGAGGTTGCCCCTTGCCCAGCGGTCGTGAAAAACGTGGAGCGGCATGCTGGACAGGGGGCAGGCAGCCCCTCCTAATCCGGTCGCCTCCATCTCTTGTGACGTCCAATCAAAGGGCGGGCTCCCGTTCAGCATGATTCACGGAGCGTGGCCGAGCATCAGCTACATCAGTGAGGGGGGGTGTTACAGGGAGCGAGTGAGAGGGCTGAGGGAGAGCGAGAGAGATAGTGAGAGAGAGGGCTGATTGAGAGAGCGAGAGAGAGAGAGATAGTGAGAGAGAGAGCAGGGAGGTGTGTGACAAGCACATATATTTCTCTGCAGAGCTTCATTGATAAAGTAACAGCATCTTTGCTCCCTAGCTAGCAGTAGCCCTGTACGTCCGCAGTACAGGCAAGCACCTCAGCCCAGCAGCTAAGGCTAGCTCCTGGGACTCTGACAGCAGCTGCCGGCGGCTCCGCAGATAACAGCCGTCGCCTTCGCGGGGCTTTGGCGAAAGGATGCTGTGAAGCTCCCCGGCGACTCCAACCGCGGCATGTCAGAGAGGAGCGACCTCCCCAGGGACAGCCCGTGAAGCGGTACCGTGGAAGCTCCCCCCCACCCCGACCCAGACGCCGTGAGCAGCCCTCACTTCCAGCTGGCAGCGGTGGCCGCAACGCTGGGACCCACAGAGCGCTCCGGCTCCAGTGACGCAGCGATGAAGATGGTCAACGGCGACAAGAGCGGCTTTTCCTTCAAGAGATGCGCGGCGTTCCAGTTCGTCAAGAGGAAGGTAAGTGGGGCGCACTGCCGGGGTCGCCGTCGACGCACCTGGAAAATCGCGGCTGACTCCCTGGCATCACGCTCTCACCTGCTGTCACCCCGAGGGCTGCGGGTTACCCCAGCTAAGCCTGTCCTGGGAGATTAGCAGCTCTTTGCAGGGGGGCGATGACGTCATTTCTGCACTCCACTAGTGAGCCTGCAGATGCTTGCACTGAGCTTTGTTTATAAACACATATTGGCATGCCAGCATTTCACGCTAATTGTGAACCCGGCGAGTCTGCACACCCCCGTACTGCAGATCCGTGTGCTGCGCAGCTCCCTACAGCATCCAGGACCTGCTGTTCGCATGAGCTCCAACTTTTGAAGGCACTGCTGAACCCCAGAAGCTGGCTGCACAGCCGGTTACGTATGAGTCATACCCCATAACCTGTGCAGCTTCTCGTCTGTAGGCTGTGATCTGATTTAGCCGATGAAACTTAGCTAGAGGAGCACAGCAAATTAGTCAAGTGGTAAAACATTACAAATCAATTACATGATAATTAGAGTAATTCACTGTTATAGTGAAATTCATGTTGACAAAATTCATGAGAATAAGCGCGGCTGATATGAAGGTTTTTAATTGGCTCGACATCTTCCCGAAGCTGAGAGTGTTGGAAGCCGCTTTTTGGTCTGGCTGGGTATTGTGGCATTGGTCCCAGTTGGTAGTGAAAGCTTGGAGATTCTCTGGATAGACAAGAGAGTTTTCCAGGGTGGTTGTCAGAGGATGAGGATGGCATTCATGTACTTGCAGTGGGTCACATACGCTTGTACCTGCAACAAGACCCAAGCGGAACCTATACTTGCATGTACATAGCCTAGTTCTAGCAGGGACCGTAGGACCTGTGCCTTTGAGAGGCTGCTAGAGGATCTGCTCCACACGGAGCAGCAGAGTCCTCGTCTCAGGTCTGTGCGGTTTTGACGTCCCGCTGTGAGAACGGCCAATCGCAGCCTTGCTGTGTATCGAAAAAAAACCAAAAAACAACCAGAATCACAACGTGATCACTTCCTGGCTTCTGCCTCCCAGAATGTTTTTTGCATCGCAGTGTTAAAACAGTGCAAACCAAAACGAAGGTACAGGCTGTACAATCAGCCATAGATTTTCACAGCAGATGCAGTGCAGGCCGGACAGAGGTCTTTAGGCTGGGTGCAGCAGAGGTAACAGCAAGTTTCTAGGGTAGGTTACGCTACTCTGAGACTGATTTTCAGAAACATGCTTCAGTTCCCCCACCTCTCCCTTTCTTCCCCTCTCCCGCTCCATGTCTCCCTGTCTCTCTCTGAGCGTGGGTGCATAAGAGAAGCAAATGCCAAGCATAGGATCGCTTATTCAGGCACACAATGTAAGATCCAGCGCTCGCTTTGCTGTCTCCCAAGCACTGGTAGGCACAGCAGTCATGGGTCACCACAAGTGCAGTCGCAGGTTAGCTATCTTCAGAACAAATCCAGTAGCCTCCAGAGGATTTTCCTTGCAGTTTGTCTCTTGTTCTGGGAATGTCTTGCCATCCCATTATTAGCACGCAGCTCACGGCTTTTTCCTCTTCGAGGCCTGTGTGGGGCTTCACAATCCCATACATGTAGATCTTTGTCTCAGGCTAGTGAATTAATCTTGACAACCTCTCTCCTGTGTTCAGGTATGGGTGAGGAGATTGGTGAGGCCAGGGTCAGACGATCCAGCCCCTTTAACAGGGGCCAGGCCTTCTCCCGCCTTTGTGATTTAATGTGGCCTTGTCAAAGTCAACCTTATGAGCCTGGTGGTATCAAAAATAGCAATGCATTAAAAAAATCTTGACAAGTTTTATCATTAAAGGGGTCATAGCTTACCCAAAGCCACTAGCCCTAGCAAGGTTTAGAGGTTATTATTGACTGTTAGCCCATTAAAGGCTTCCAACATCATCAGAAGTTTGCCATTGGAGATGCTGGCATATGAATGGACTCTAGCTCACTGCGAGCGACCTACGATTCATCAGGTGTTCATCATTTCCTAACAGTAAACCTATCTGCATGCTATCATTCTGGGTTTGCCTGGAGTCATATTAACAATCTTTGTTAGTCAAATGGCCCAAGCTGGACTCATTCACTTATGGCGCTTTTCCACTGCATAGTACGGTACGGTACGGTTCAGTTCGGCTCACTTTCGCGGGGTTTTCCACTGGGA
>JAODKL010000039.1:8052397-8078245 GCA_026780765.1 Petrocephalus schoutedeni | reverse complement strand
CGCAAACCGAGCCGAACTGAGCCAAACCAAACTGAACCGTACCGTACCGTACTATGCAGTGGAAAAGCGCCAATAGTAATGCAACACCAGTATGAGGGAGAAGGAAGCCTTTGTGCCCAAGTGCCTAAGTGGGGATCACCAGTTCACCAGTTCCCAGTGGGAAACAGGACACAGTGCATCAGTGACTGACTAACATGGCGAGCTAAGCTTTTATTGTTCATCCAGAAAAGAGAAACTCGAAGCGAAAGAGGTATATGAACATGCTCAGGTTTGTCAAACGTCCCATGACATTGAACGTCGTTTGATGCAAGATGTTGATGACCGGGTACAGGACATTGCTGGCAATCCAGATGAATTAACATGTATATTGTGCCTGTCTTTGTGTAGTTGGTTAACACCAATGGTTGACGCCTGTAGCAGAAATAAACCAACCGGAAAACAGAAAAAACAGTATATTATATGAGCATTTTCTGACCTTGGAAACATCTGTGAATGTGCACAGGGGGACATTTTAGGTCCAGAAGGTCCAAATCCAGACCAAGATTTTGTTCCACTCAACCACTTGAGTGCTTTGTGAATGTGACTCTTTATTCTCATTTAGCTGGTTGAAACAAAATCGCGGTCTGGATTTGTACCTTCTGAACCCGAACATTCCACCTCTGTGAAAGTGTGTACAGGAAAGCAGGCGTGGGCTTCTCCTTTAGGTCTTCCAGGTTTATGGTGGTGTACAGAATGTTTGGGAGCAGAGATTGAAAAGTGTGAAAAACTTGTGGATATGGAAATACGGCAGATATTCATAAAGTGGAATCCCCAGGAAATGAGACGGAAGGAGTGAGTATTAAGTATACATTTAAATTCCGAGGGAAATCCCTGAGAGCCCCCCCATCGGGAGGCTGCCGTTTAGCAATAGTGCTACAGACTGATTCCACCAATAACAATATACACTCGCCCCCTCCAGATTTGCAAATTTGATATTCGTGGTTTCAATTATTACTGAGTTCTTTGTGAACAATTACACAGGAATATTGTTGGACAACCAGTAAGCCAGATATATAAGCAATACTGAAATTGATTTGGATCGCATAATATTTGTGTTGTATGATTCCAGTAGATAATGTGCATGCTTTATCTTTAATATTAAGTTATAAAAAAAAAAAATCTGTGGGATCTACACATCTTTGCATCATCCAGGTGGGAGCTACACAGTGGTGGTGGTTGAAGTGGCTCCCCATTGCTGTGCTTTGGGTGTCTTGAAAAAGCACCATATAAATGTGACATTCATTCATCCACCTCGGTTTGGCTATGAACCACAGCTCACTCACCTGTCTTTGTGCCTGTGGAATCTGCCGTTTCTCACAGTAACTTTTAAACTTCTCGGTGCCGTTAATTTTGCACTGTATTATTAACGATTACTCACATTCACGGGGATATTCTGCCTCTGATGCTCCCGAATGTAAAGGGGTGACTGTATTACTATGCATATCATTTGTTTAGTACATTTTCTTTTCGTCAAGTTGTTCAGTTATATTAAAGCAGTTTTTAATGGAATGCCATTCAGGTTGATGAGTGCATTTTGTGTCTTAGCCATTGATATGGAAGTTTGATCTTCCAAAAACAGTACGATAGTGCATAATATTAATCCCAGTTTTTACAGAGACCCAGTTTTAGCAAAGGATAGTGCAACGTAGTTGTCAGATTTCTCTTCATCCTCAAAATGAATTATAGAAATACCAAAACTGCCAACTGGAGGACTCCAGTAATATATATATATATATATATATATATATATATATTTAAACTCACAGGCTAACAGCACCCAATTTACACATCTTGAGAAAAGGTCTGACCACAACCACTTTGAAAGGTCAGGAACATGCTGGTGATAAGGATATCATTTTAAGTAAAGTAACCATGGATTTTGTTTACAGCGATGGAATCTGTGTTTAATGTTTGTAATCTATGTTTGGTTACTGTATGCAGGGTGCATGATTTTCAGATTTCCCATTAATGCTGGGAACTGGATGACAGTAACTACATTAGCAGCATGGTTGCAGGCTTAAGTAGGCCTACACAAAACTCCTTCCAGGGGCTACAGCTGTGGTCTGATATTATCCGTATTCTAAATGAAATGAATCCAGAAAGTCATTCCAGCATTGGATTGGAGCTGATGGTTCAGCTATCTTCTTAAGAAAGGAAGTGATGATTGCTTTTGAGTTTGTCCAGAGGTACCAAGCACAGCTTGCAGTAGATAGATCTGTTTTATAATACATGATAATACCATGGTGCCCTGCGATGGGCTGGCCCCCCATCCTGGGTTGTTCCCTGCCTCGTGCCCATTGCTTCCGGGATAGGTTCCGGACCCCCCCGCGACCCTGAACAGGATAAGCGGGTTGGAAGATGGATGGATAATACCATGCTGTGTTACCTGGAAGTCCCGCAGTGCAGCACATTTCCATTAAAGTACTAGCTTGTCGTTTTCAAGTTTAAAGCACTGTGCAACATTAAACCACACTGACTCTCCATCAGCCCCGGTTGCTACTTTCAGTTTAATAACTGAATTTTAGTTTATGGAAGAGGGTCAGAACATTAGTAGAATCATATAGAACCAAGGAGGGAAAGAATATTTTCTTGGCACATTCAGTGTTTATATATACACGAACACAGGGGCATATACTAGGGTAGGGCTACAGGGACACTGGCCCAAGCAGAAAGCTGATTTGCTCCCAGAGTGCCCCTCATCTGTCACTCACGGTTTCGAAAACATATCATTGGCTAATAAGGTTGGCCTCTCAGTATGAATTATGGTTCTTCTTGTGCCCCACTCCTCGAATCACCCCTGCATTAACATCAGAATAGTAGTTAAATTACAAAAAATTGATATAAAATGAATTGCCAAATGACAGTAAGAATGAGGAGTGTAGTCCTGGGGGTTGGTAGCTTAGTATGGATGTATCCAGGGTTGTATTGCCTAACATATGACTCAAAGGAATAAAAATGAAGTACAGTTTCTGGAACTATCAGTAAATTATACTAATTGTAGTGGCCTGCCCCCCATCCTGAGCTAATGGCTTTCTTATTTTATGTTATAATGGCTGTACAACCACAAACTGATTAGGAGAGTTTGACTTTCATTTAGTGCCGCGGAAATCAAATCATTGACAGAAGCAATTCGAGTTGAGGACTAATTATAGCTTCTGTACTGCGTTTGATTCTGGGTGGCTGCGTAATTTCAGGGACTGGCTTTCGAGAGCCCCGGTTGGCTCTCAAAAATGAACTGGATGCGGGAAAGGACTCGGTATCAAATATGGGGGGGGGGGCTAGGTGGTGCCTGGAGAGCGAGGCAGGCAGCCTTTTTTGGTAGATTCCCATCCAGGAAGAATGCAGGCCATAAGACCGCCCTTATTTTTCCACAAGCATTATGGTTCTAGAAGGCCCTGGGCATCTTACTAGAAACTTAGGGAGTAAAGTGCCTTATACAGAATTAATAAGGGGTGAAAGTTCAGTTTTGGCATGAATCACTTCTTAAATGTTTCATATTGTTTGTATCTCATGCCATAGGAGCTTCTGAAGCAGAAGCTTCATCCTAGGCGAGGGATCCCAGCAGCTTATTCACAGGGGCCCCGGCCCCAAGCAGGCGAGTCTCCCGACCAGAAACATTAGGAATTTGAGCATAATTAGCGATTTGTCACCTTACTTCTGGCCGCTCGCTAGGAGTTGAAGGGTAACAGCTGGAGTTGCAGTAGAGGCCAAAAAATCGAAGCAGCCCAAGCTGATGCAGGCTCTGTTCCAGTCCATATCTCATTTTGTCTCTCTGACCTCAGTCCAGATCTTTTAATTAATATACAAATACACGTTTTTACACATAAAGCTACCCATAACGTTCAGTGTGAGACATGATCGTCGTTTTTTGAGAAACCGTCAACAGTAACGGACCTCGTAACAGGGGGTTAACAGATGTAGAAGATTTAGCCACAGTTTTAGCTCTGTGGCGACAGGGCGATGATGTCATAGACGCCGGATGCAGGGCCGCTTCCTGTCTGCAGGAGCAGACCACACGCTGGCAGGCTGACTGATCAATCTGACTCGAAATAACACTGAATCTTCCCCCGGCAGCCGTTGCAGCTGATGCCAAATATTGGCCCGTAAAAGGGTCTGAAGTTCATTCGTGCAAGAGTCGACAAGGTTGGCTGCTGCGTGTCAGGCCATCAAGCGTCCAAGTGCATGCGCAAACTACACTTTTGGAGAATGCATTACGGGTGGAACTTTGCTAGCTGCCGTCGTTGTGTGCACGGCACCTCTAAATAGCTCCCAGAATGCACTTCGGCAGTACGGTACATCCTGAGGACACCACAGAGGAGAGGTTTAGGGTGAACTTCATCTGGGGTTTGGGCACAGTGTGACCAGCTAGGCTGCCACTCACACACGACCCTCTGCCCCTTACCTCCCAGGTGCGGCGATGGATTCGCAGCCCCAAGGTGACCATGGAGAACGGCCAGAGGCCGGGCTTCCTGTACCCAAAGCCCGTGTGCCCGCTGGAGCAGCAGCTCCGGTGCCCCCAGCTCTCCCCATATGGCTGCTGCCAGCACAGCCAGGAGGAGTCCCCCTGCACTGCAGAGACAGCTAAAAGCCGCAAAGTGAGTGAGGCAGCTTGCTCGGCCCCCGTCCGCGTCGCTCGGAACGAGGCCGAGGCTCGGGAAGGCAATCGGTGCCCTCCGCTAAGGGACGGCTGGGCCCAGCCAGCCGAAGGAAAGCTAGAGAGAAAACGCGATTCGGGTTTCAGAAGAAGAGGCCACAACTCCCGGGACAGACTTTAATCCGCAAAAATGACTTCTAATTTCTAATTGTTATTCTTTTCAAAAGACACGCTTGGATCAAATATAGCTTCTTAGGATTTAGTTCCACTGGCTGGGATTGTTCTCTTTTTGTTACGTAACAGGAGCTGGATCTTTTCTCCAAGCCCAAATCCAGGCAGAAATGATGGAGCATATTGTTTTGAAGGTTAAACCGGGTCAACTTGATGTCTTAGAGGCGGTAAATTTTAAAAAGCAATCTGCAGCTTTATTTTTCGTCATGAAATCCTCCTATATAATAATGCATCAGGGTTTCCAGGGTTCCCGGGATGTAGATGAATTCTTCCTGCAAATTACAGAATGGGATCATTCTTTATACTTTAATCCATGGCTACAGGCTGGAGGACCCTTGTGGTGATAACTGATTGTAGTCAAGTTCGGGGAAGCAGCTTAAAATTCAGCTAAGCCCCTTACACTGGGCTATGCTGCGGTCGTCACATGACCTCACCATGTGACTTCTCTGATGCAGAGTGACATCACAGGGTTTAAGCACCAGCATGACACAGCTGGGGGGGGGGTCAAACCTGTGACCAGAGGCATGTTGAAATGTCACAAATGAGTGAAGAATATTAAGCCCAATTTACTTTCCCTCTGGGTGAAAGTGGTCTTAAGCTTGTCTCCATTTGTAGTCTCATATTCTTCAGATAACACTCATGGTATTGTAGTCCACAGGGGAGATGTGCCCCCTCTCCTCCTCTCTGCACAATGGCATCATGTTTTTCTTCAGGCTAAATAGATTTGGTGTTTCTCTCCTTGTGTGCCAAACCTTTAAGCCTGGGAATCGTATATCTGAGTCTTTGCTCCCCTCGCTTAAAGGCAGCTACGTCCCTTTTCAAAATGAGGCAATTCAGGCAAGGCCTTACTATTGTGTTGTACATTCTCAGCATGACTTCAAGTATCCAAGTGCTTCCCCTTGCCCTTCTAACTGCTCAGAGAATGCCTGGATCCTTGCTGTAAATCACTGAACTAAATTATCAATGGAAAGAGCCAGGCTGCCCTGGGAACCGTACAGTTTTGTGATCTTCACACAAACTTTGCAGAGCCGTCGGATTCAGATTTCTGATGACAGAAGGAAGCTGTTGGCTTGTCTGCAGTATTGTCTTCTTTACTTTCCCGATACAGTGACTGATGGCAAAGTCTCATTCTGGTGGGGGCTGGTCCTGATTCATTTGTTTAAACATTCTACCCTTTTCACGCATGGATAAGCGCCACTTCCAAGAAGTGGGCAGCGGGAGTCATATTTTGCAGTGACAAAGATGGCCGTCACCCCATAAATGCCATGCGGTCTGCCGCCGTCGCTGTCAGAGCGCTTGCTCTGAACCGAACAGCAGACGAAATGCAGATTCATTAACAGACCGTAAGCGCTTGGGGTCGGATGGGTTCAAACATCAAACTGCTGATGTATACGTAGCCAGATTCCTTAGTAAAGCCACTTTAATGTTTAATTGGTTGGAGGAGCTGTAAACTATTTGACCTGTAAAAGCAATGATGTTGCTGACGTCAATCTGAGGGCAAGGTTTAACATCAGCTGGTGTCTGCTGTATTATCAGTTGTGGCCTCTGACTGGTGTGCTACCCTCCCCCTGCTCTGTGCTCATTGGTCTGGGCCGAGGCTATGCCCCGCCTCCTGCTCCTTGCCCACCAGTGTGACCTCCTGCTCTGTGCTCTTCGATATGGCCTATCACAATGTCCCACAGCTGCTCTGTGCTCGTTGATATGACCTGTCACGAAGTGCTGCCTTATGCACTTCTTCTCATGAGAATGCTGTATCATGATGTGCCATCTGCTGCTTTGTGCTTGTTGATATGTTCCGGTCACAGCATCCCGCCTCCTGCGCCGTTGCCCCTCGATGTAACCTGTCATGGTCACGGCCGCGATCACGGTCATAGGTCTGAGTTTGGAGTCATTCTCAGCATGTCGCTCACTGGCCTTGCCTTGGCGTACTCCACTAGAATTTCTGTACCTCATTTCATATGCAACATTCTGAAGCTCCTTTTAAAAATCCTCTTATGTACCTTCCAGGCAGATGCATTTATCTGCAAGTGACTTAAAGGCTGGTCAATTTTTCCTTTCTGAAGAAATTCTGAAGGTGCTAATTATACGTTTATGAGTTCAGTGGTAAAATTCTTCCTATTACAATGACTTCCTCATATACCAGAAGTCCTCATAGTAATGCTGAGTTGTAGATGGAATTCTTGAAGCAAATTATACAGGATCATCCTTTATACTTTAATCCACAAATTCTGAAGGTGCTGATTATGTGTTTGGGGCTCCACAGTAAAGCACCTCCTAGAGTGTAACCCTGCAATGTTTGGCCATGTGTCACTTTTATTAAATGCTTAAGCAACCTTGCCACCATATCGGCTCTTTTTCACAATACCAATGCCTCTTGCAGCTCTAGGCACATATGCAGATAACTGGTTATTAGACATTATTCCATACTTGCACTTGTAAAATGTCCCCAGGACAGAGGTTACATAACTGCTAAGTAGAGATACTTTTCCATTCTGCAGTCTAGCTGGAGCTCAGACTGAGCTGGGATCACTTCGGGACCTGAGACAACCTTCAGTGCCAGTCACAGGTTTCATGCACGGTCCATGGCTGAAGGCGCACAGGGCAACATAACAATGTGCATTACCTCGTATTGGGAAAGAGTAATTAAAGTGTTCATTCTCTATGAGCACATGACTCTGAACCATCTGACGTTCTTAGAAACTGGCGGCTTTCCCCAGAAAGCGACTCCCTTTTCTGAGAACCCAGGCTCCTTTTGCATTCAGAATACATTTGCAGGTCAATGTTTACTGCAGGGCTTCCTGGGTGAGAAAGTAACTTCAGCACAGGGATATTACTTATGTAATAAAGGTTCTCCTTGCTTATGCTCACCATACATGCAAATTGTGGAAACTCTCTGCTCCGCTTTCCCGGGTTTCTGCCTATACTTCTCTGCGCCGGTGCTGCTGGATTTTCTTATCTTTAAGTTTCCAGTGAAGTGGCTGGTGCCAAATTCCTCAGTTAATTCAGGTAATGGTTAATGCCTCTTCACATCCTGACTGATCCTGTAAACACTGTGCCGCTTTTTCTGGGGCATTGCACCGTCTTCTTGAAAGAACCGCCGACCCATAGACCCAAATTCCACGCAGAGTGGATAGAAAACTTGTTACAGCTGATTTTTATGCATTATACTCCACATTTCCTTGTTTGCTGTGCAGCTTTTCCAAGCAGGAGTTCAGAATAGCTTTAATTCATATACTGCACAGGGATTTACAAACCATTTGATACAACAACTTCACAAATAATTTAAAGTGCATATTCTTGTATGCTCCAGTATTCCTCATGCATCATGCAGTTTAATTCTGTATTTCCATGGCACAACCGATCTCCTCCAAATACATTTTGAAGTGCTGCATAAATGATTTGTTTGGTATCTTTGCCTGCTGGTGATCAGATATGGAAGAGAGGAAAACTGTAGTCGTTCCACCGGGAGACTTACCCTGATACTGGTCATAGCCTTCAGCACTTTAGAAGTCTATTCTGGGGTTTACTTAGTCATCTGAAAGCCTCTAAAGTGTTATCTGCCAAATACTGAGCAGATGCTACTTTGTGTGTGTTTTCCTCTAAGCCTTTTGGTATATTCCAGTCCTGCATTTTTTAATCTCATCATAGAATATCAGAAAATGACCTATACTGTCTGTCTGGTCTAAAAGCTCTGTGGCGAGCAGCCGACCCATAGAAAATTAGCCCGTGTCTGACATGATTGTGGAAGCCTTTAGAACTTAGTTACAGAGCAGAGCTATTGTCTGCACAGAAGTGAGCTAAGCCTTGACACGATTAGAGCAGTTCTGATTTGTATGGAAATGTGGAGGTATGATTCTGAATGGAGTGAGCTCGTCTACATTAAAGTGTTTTATTATGAATGTAGGGCATCAGGAAAAAAAAAACTGCGGCCTTTGATATATGGATTACAATCCGATAAACTGTACAGGAAAAGAAGAAAACCATATGCATAGTGAACAAATACATCACCTTGGGAAGCCACGTGAGCTTTAAGTAGCAAGAACAGCCCCATGAAGGAGGCTGTTGCTCGAAATGCTTTGGGATTAAACTCAGCTACAGGCCAAATACACAGTAACTCTATATCATGTAGTATTATTTATATTATGCAACCTGGAACCTGTTGGTTCAGCGAACTGCTGCTGCCTTCAGCTGGGAAAATGGTCCAGCGCAGAATGGCCCGCGGGTCAGTGTCCTGTGACAGTTTCCACTTACTCATCATTCGAACGGAAGCTCATCTCGCCAGCTGGCCCAGGTGCATGCAAGCGCCTCCTCGTATGTTTTTTTTATGTCATCTTCCACCGTTATTTCCCTGTTAGTCGTTGGAGATTTCCAGCACAAAGCCACATTATGAATGGAATATGCGCACACTGCTTTGGGGTTTTCAGAATCAGCCTATAGTTGGTTTTAGGCATCTCGTGTTACAAATCTGGGATTTTTTCTATGTCTAAGCATTTGACAATCATTCTAACTCCAAGTGCCTTTTTATATGACAGAGCTCGTTGACAGAGGACTATTAGGAGCTGGTCCTATCGACGAGATGCTCCTTATTGGGCTGATACTAAAAGAAAACTAGCATTAATGTGGTATACTTAGGCAGATAACAGGCCATTAGCTAAGATTTTGCACTTCAAATAAGCTAACAGAAAGTGTGCCAGAGATGCAGGTTACGTAACTTTTTGGAAATGGATGTGACCCAGACTTATAGAGACCTTGAACTCTGTTCTGTTCCAGTTTTCTCATTGGCATGGATTTCTTACGGCACTTTGGAGAATAGCGAGCTGCAGCAAATGAACGCTCTGCTTGCCCGGATAAAAGAGAAAGTGACAGCTGTTTCCACATTTATGTTTCTGCACCAAAAATAAAACAAGATTGCAAGAAAAAAAAAAAACGTTAAGCATTGCCTTGGATGAAATTTCTCCGATTTTAAAAATCTGCCTGAAGTTTAAAGAAATAGATTTGATTAATTATTTTCTCAGCTTTCCCAGTTGGCCCAAAACACTTGATATGGGGCGAAACGAGTCACTCATTGGCATCCGATAGTTTAGAGTAACTATAGTATAATAGTGAAAAAAATGCCACGAGACAATGAAGGAACGGAAGAGGCTCCCGCCAACAGCCTTTTTATTAACGTGAGGAAGTGCAAGAAAGCCTGGACCCCTGATCTCTGTTCATTCTGCACTCAGCTAAACAAGGGGCCGGATCCTTTCCTGCCTTGAGAGTAAGCAGAAGAATTTTAAACTCCATCCTGTCCTTAACCAAAAGCCAATGGAGGCACAGTAGAATAGGTCTAACGGGGTCGTATGAACTCTTTCTAGCTACTATTTGCTGAGTTCTACTCCCTGGCAGTAGATCATGGCAGTAATCTGCTATGTATAAATACATGCATATTTTCTGTATCCTGAATGTTAGAAAACACCTCAGTTTAACTACGTTTCTGAGCCGTTTCAACTTGAAGCGAGCCCTAGATGGGAAATTATGCGAGTCAAACAACAGGTCTCTATTGAAAATTGCACCTCGGTTCCAAGCTGATTCAGGGAAACTGAAAAGCTCTTGAAGCTAAGTGCTGATAACAAGACAATATGAGTGCCGCCTTTACCTCTTAGTACGAGTATTCGTCTGATCCATGAGCGTTTAAGGACAGATAGTTATCTTCCTCGCCGCGCTTTATCTCATTAGAGCATTTTGTTGGGGATGTTATGGATGAATGGTCATCCGTTGCAATTGAGAGGTATGTCACCAGCTTATGAGCTAAAGTTAATTTGATGCTTTTGCAGTATCCTTCATTGAGACAGAGGAAGAACAATAATGGCCACAGCAGCGACTCCTGAGGGATTAGGGATGTGTTAATTAAGTATGTGTCCTCTGATTACTTCCTGGGAAATTGTGGGGGTTAGGATCTAGCATACATGTGGTAGGCGTGGTTTTCTGATTTAATTCCTTTTGCTAACCCCTACCTTGCAGACGTAGCCTCCGGGATAGGCTCCGGACCCCCCGTGACCCTGAATAGGATAAGTGGTTACAGAAAATGGATGGATGGAATTTTAGTTGACATTTTAATTCTTTTAGTTCTAGTTCCATCAACCAGTTGAGGTTTGCTGAAAGTACGCGCACACAGTCTGTGGAGACTAGCATCGTTATATGAGTTAATAATTACTTAGTGGATTTGAAGTGTGATATTATTAATGTAACCAATAGAAATACATGATATCATTACTAAAATTAGATGGCTGGAGTCTGACATTTTGACGACTTTATTAGTTAGGCTAGGGGGCTATTGTTTCTTAAGAAAGTGTAGATTGTTTCTATTGTTAATAATAATCTGGGAGCAGTTGGCTGAGTGCACTATAGGGAGAGCCTTCCCGGATTCTGCAAGGCTGGTAACCTCGGCTGACCATAAAACCCCTGTTCATACATATATCTGTGGCATATGGGTGATCATTAAACCATGGGGAGGGTTTCTCACCAAAGTGAGTTTTATTATTTTTTTCATAGCACAACTATTAGATCAAATTTTAGGAGCAAATACTTAGAAAACAAAGACTCTACACTGAGTAAAAAAAAACAGTTTATGCAGTGAAGTTTTGCAGCAGGCTTTGCTAAAATTCCAGCCAGGTGGTACCTATACACAAAAAAGGATGCTGGTAAATAGTAGCATATATTTATCTGCATTGATGAAATGTACATTTTTATGCAAAGAAGAACAAGACGTTATGTGACACTAAACACCTGTAACGCACGATTATGAATGAGTGATGACCATTCATTTTAAATATTTATATAGAATGGATATTATTCTGGTTATTGCATAAAGAAATTTCAAAAACCAATCCATCCATCCACTACTTATTCTGGTCAGCCCCACCCCCCCCCCCCAAGTATAATCTTTGACCAGTGTTTCCCACGTTTCTGCTCCCTCCCAGCTCCCGGTGGTCTGTCTGGCAGGAACAAAAACATGGACTGTCTGCGTATCCCTGATCACTGGCTGGGGAAACACTGCCTTACATCACTGAGTTTAAATGGAAGCACTACCTGCTTTTCTGCTGGTAACTTTGCGGTTTACCCTGGATCCAGGTGAGGAAGTGGAGGATGCTGCACCGTCACCATGGAGATGGCAAGCAGAAGAGCGCTTGCCGGGAACAGGAGGTGGAAGACCATGCTGTTTGTCCCTGGTCTCTGAGGGCCACGCCCCTTCTGGCCACACCCATCATGATGGAGTGCTGTATCTGCAGTGGCCCTATCATGGCCTACACCATGGAGGAGGACTGGCAGCCCCGCGAGCGTACACAGGTAAGCCCAGCTAGGCCTGCCTCACCCCCACTACATGGGCAGGCATGGGACGCGTAACCCGGGGCCCACCAGGGATTCATCTCCATTAAGTACTACAACTATCTCTTTAATACTGCAACAAGGGTGGCCATATTGATGTCTCATAAACATTCCGCTTTGCATTTACACTTGCATGTAAATTTAATTTAAAAATTAATGTCCAATTTAAATCATAATGATTAAAACAGCACTCATATGTTGTAGACAACACATAATATGTTAAAGGGTTTAAGGTACAGCATTAACAATCATCTTGCATGAAGCATTCATATGGTATTTTCCAACAAGATCAAAGAAATATAAAATTTACTTCATTAGTAAAGAAACATATAAAAGAAATATGACTTTAAACATTTAAATTTGATCAGTCAGTAACTGTATTTTTCATTCTTCATGAATGTTTGAATGGTTATTTGGGATTTTTGACAGAGTAAAAAAAACAAACATATTCATGAAATCATTTCTGACTGAATGATTTATACTGATATCTGAATGCAACCAGCTGAGCTAAAGTATTCTAACAACTGAAATTCAATGCACTTCATTTCCCATTGGAATTATCTTTAGCTGACTGTGACTTTGTAAAGAAATGGGTTTTACATTTCAATGAACACAAACATAAGCCCATAAGAGCAATCAGTGATAACTGACTTAATGGTGAAGAACCATGGTCATATTCCCCGTCAGAGAATAATGTACCCATAACTAATACAAAAAATGGTGCTTATCTGCGACAGAAATGTTAGTACAGAATTCCGCTGGTGACGAATTCTCTAGGGAAGGACATTGCTACACTCCCTAAACAGTCCACAGTACTTCCTTCTAACAAGAAGGATATTGTGAAACAAATGATTGTAAAACTAATTACTACATACAATTCAGAGATATTTGAATCAGATGCTAGTGACTACAGGCAAATGTGAAAGTGTGGTGGACCCAGCAGAAGGGTTTATGGATGATTATATGTGATTATATATTGGAATAAACAAAGTGTTGTTTTCTCTTGGCTTGCTGGTCAACGAAAGAGAAATGTGATCAGACACTGATTGGTCACCCTCAGATGCAAAACAACATTGTTTATTTAAATGCCCAAAATTAAAACAATAACTGACCTTTAAAAAAGGGGGAAGATGTTAATATAGTTTATGTATCTAAGAAGTATTTTTCTAGAGTTCTTTTATTCTTCGTAGAAGTACAAAGGTTACCAAGAGGTGGTTTGCTCAAATTCCCTGAAGCCCCAGTGTGCTACTCAAAATGTCTTGTGTGCTGTACCAGTATAACATTAAACTGGACCTTTGTTCTACTTCATAATGAGTGGCTTTTCCAGAAGGAAGAGTTCTCAGATCTTGGAGCAGTTTCTCGTCTGCCCTAAGTGAAAGCAGTTTCCATGGTAGACTTCAGCATTTTATCTCTTTTAAATCATTCAGCACACAACAGGATCCCAACTAGCTGGTCTGCATAATTAAAATAATTTTAAAAGTCTTAGTTTGCAGTTGCCATGGTTACAGATTCGGGACAATGGCTCTCAGTGCTGTGTATCCATTTCAGTGCCGTAATGGAAAACGGAAGAGAGCGTGCCAACTTGGGGCGGGACCGTATGAGAAAGGGTGCATCTAATTGGCTATCCCAGTGAGCCAGAGCTGGCTGACCATACAATGGAGAGATGTTTCCCAAAGGCTCGTTTACTATCAACAGCTCATCTCTCAAAAACTATATGAAGCAAATATTTTTTTTCCACTCGGCAACTGGACTGATCCAACAGACCGTGTAATTTAAGGACATTCGATAATTCAATCCTTCAGGTTGAAGAGAAACACGTTTAATATTTAATGGAATGTTTTCACAAAAAATAGATTTTTGCATTCAGAATTTTTGATTTTCCTTAAGATGTTTTGTAATGTATAGATTAAGTATGAATTATGTACACTGTTGCAGGTAGAAACTTCTTTCTTGTTGCAGAATTTTTTTTCTTATTTACTTTTTTTCACAAAACCTTGTAAATATTGCTCATCAGTTTATTTGATTTTTATAGCTTTGTTCCTTTCTGGTGACCATTTCAGAATGTAGAGCTCATAGTTTTCTCTGGAGAGGACAGGCCCGCACTTTCCTGTCTGTTTCACAGTATCCACCAGGTGACCCATTTACAGACATCTTCTCTCCCCTAGGGTCCCGTACCTGTATGCTGGTGTCTAATTGGCTGATCTGTCTCGCGACGGAAACTTGGCAGATGGGTCCCTCTTTATTTCCCTGTTCGCTCCAGCTTCCTGCGTCACAATCGCGGGCTGATAATGCCGCTGACGTGTGTTGACTGGGTGGAGACCGAACATGTCGTAAACCGGTGTTCCTCTCCCAGCCAGAGTCCAAGAACCACGCTGGGGCTTTCCTGACCTCCCACCCCAAAGACATTAGATGTCAATCAAGCAAAAGTCTGCAATTAGCAGCACTGGAGTAGGGGTGCAGGGCATGTCATTTATGTAAAATTTCAATACAGATATTTAATACATTGTGAATGACTCTGTTACAGGCAATGGATCTGTACTATTCCAGTTTTCCCGAGATAAGTTACTGCTGTACTGCTGATTCAGGTAAGAACTCTGGCCCTATGGGATTGCATCACACTGTACATGCTCTCGCAGCCCTGACTGATTGCAGGGTGAAATGTAATTACTGTTTTTCCTGCTATTTTAATAAAGGTTGTTATCCCCAAAGCCTGTTTCTCACTGGTAGAAAAAAAAAACTGCGAAACAGTGGTTATTTGTTTGGTCCTGACCAATGAGCCACCCTGGTGATTACTGTAGGTTTACACAGCAGGTGTCCCTTTAACACGCACACACACACAGACGCACACACGGACGCCATGCTGTGTCATAGCCCGTGGCTTTGGCTTCATTGACCTTATAATAAAAATAAATGGCCTTTGTGTCTCAGGTAACCAGAAACTACACAAACTGCTGCTTCACTGTCTGAATGACCCTCAGACAAAATCACACATTTTTTTCTTTCCCTGTAATGGCAGCACAAACTTATTTTAAAGCCAAAACAAATCTGGGAATAAAAATTACATGTATACATATTGATAGTACCCGTGTTGACTTGTTGGCCCATTTTTATAGATGTACATCTCTATCTGTATAAGGATGTCTTTGCAAAGGTGGATTCTGGTATGAACAACCTTGGCAAACTTCCTGTGCGTGACAGTATTAGTATACATTTAAATGTAACCATGTGACTGTGACTAGCCTTCAGCAAACCTTAATGTGACGTCTGTCCCTGTATCAGTACAAAATGCTGACAGACATTCAGGGAAACAACACAGTCGAACCACTGAAAAAAACTGATTGAGATGTATATTTAACATGTTCTGCTACTAAAGATATGTGGGCTTTTAATGACCTTCAGCTACAAAAATATGTGTACATGCTTTTGAAATACGAATAACTTGCTTTATGTGAATCAAAGTTCCCTTCTCTGGAAATATTTTCCTGGCAAAGTGATATGTTTTTCTTAGCAATGCTGTGTTGATGAAATCATATACACATGACAATCTGCCAAAAATCACCCGGGCCCAATATCTGTAAATATAGACTTTTATTTCAAAATGCATTGAATATTTTATAAGCTGGGCACTGGAATATCCGGCCAGCTTTTAAAGAAAAATTTAAAGGACCCTAAAATTAGATTACTGGGTGTTCATCCTTTGGTGCTGGTACCGCAACCGGTTCACAAAGCGCGGAAGGCGGATTCATGGTTAGCAGAATGATGCTCGCTGCTTAGTTCTGTTGTGGAAAAAAGGGGGTTTTCCTCACTTAAGGGTCTGGCACCAGTGAATGGCTCCCCTAGTTATGCAATGTTTACAGACCTATGGAGAACTGTTTCCACCCATTCATGAATCCGAGCCCCCAAGGGAAGGGCCTACCACCGCCGTATGCAGACTCCTGGCTGCCCGCTCGACTGGCCGCACTGAGGCGGAAACGGGCATGCAGACTGCAAAGAATTGAATGGAATAAGAACAGTATAAGTCTGATTGATTTTAGCAGCCAGGGCTTTCTGATTATTGATTCATCTATAAGGAACCATTGAGTAATTTTAGAACAAACCCAACTGATCATTAAAATGTGCTACAGAAAGCGATTAATGATTTTCCAGAGATGTCATGCTTTAGACATAGCATCTTTTAACTCAGATGCACCAAAAACTCATCAACATCTGAATGTGAATTGGTAAATATCTTGACAGTTGGGACAGTACATACAGGTAGCAAACTGATTGGAGCCTTTCCCATCATTACTGCTCAGGCAAAATATGTAGAGGGAGTGAATTTATTTTCTGAACTAAGCATGAGATTATTAAACAAGCCTTAGCATACAAGAGTACTAAACAAGCCTCAGCATACACGAGTACAAAACTCAGCATACAGTTGAGAGAATGTGACACAATTGCATAGCATCAAAAATGTCAGTGCAATTTGTTGTGCTGATTACAGACCCACAGAAGTTCAACAGCAAACCATTTGTTGGAGGGAAGGAAAGTCAATTTAAGCCATCCATCCATCCATCCATCCAACCATTCATCCACCTACCCAACAATTAATTAATTAATTCATTCATTCATTCACCCATCCATCCATACCTCTTATTCAGAATACAATCTCATTGAGCCTGAACCCCATTACTCAAAGCACTGGGCATGAGGCATACCCCCGATGGGATACCAGTAATTTATATTTAATATTCTGTCAAAAGTATTATGAATGAGCCCCACAGCCTTGCACTCTTCACACAAGAAATCTAATTATGACTGATCTGCACTTAAATCCTAAGGAGAATATTGAATGCTTTATCAAGTTTCCTCAGATGAATAATAGATTTGCCTTGTGTTGTGGGAAATTTGAGACACGATGTTAAAAGTTAAGGCAGGTACTATAAGCCCTCTGTGCTGTTGGATCTGTGAGTATCTAATGGAGAACTTCACAAATTCAGCATATACATGTTGAAATGTAGCCCTTGACCTAAACAATCAAGCATAATTATACTAAAATGTCACCTTGACCCTCACTAATCCACTGCAGCCCTGATTGTAAGGAGACCCTGAGCTTGGCCAACTCAAGATAGCTTTACTGAAATGTCACAACACTTATCATAAATCAAACAGAACCATGGCAGGGGTTTAGCTGATTAAAAAAAAATCACAGTCACGGATGCATATGTTGTCGTGCATGTAAAAAATGGCAGTACAGGGAACTTGTTTAGCTTACAATAGTGATAAAGTCTGCTGCTACCTTTGTTACTAGCTTACAGCAATATCCTCCGTGAGGAAAACTAAATCTAAATGGCCATCCTTCTTTCACTGAAGGTCAAAATGTAGCTGTAGATCTAGTACTAATCATCCGACAGCACTATTATAAACTGACAAAGTTCATAGCAGGTGATCCACTTGGTGTCAAATCTAACAGAAGGAATACACCACAAACACCAGTTGCAGAGCATGAAATTACTGTTTTCATTCAGGAGATTAAATAAAAAACTTTTATATTCTGACTAAATACACTCGAATAGCCAAAAAAAGAAAAAGAAATACATATAATCAAATGCAAGCAAAAGACTAGATGAGAACAACAATTATGAAGGAAGTTTGGACCTGCTTATTTCCCGATGTTTACCAGATGAGGCAAAATCTTCAGAAAAGGACACAAAAAAAGGAGTTTGCCCATGGAATTACTTGCCTTAAAAACAAAAAGACATAACGTTAGCTAGGAAGAGTCTATGATCTGAAACATGAATTATAAAACAATATATATTGCATTACAAGTTAAGTACAGGTTTTATTGCACCAATGAAGTAGGCCTATAATTCCGGCAGCACTTCGACAATAAGCGTGACAGAGATCAATTGAAAGAAGACTGGCTCGGTCCTGTTCAAACCCTCACACCCTTTTCGCTTATCTGTCCTAAAAAACACATAAACACAATGTCAAACGCGCAAAATTCACGTCTAGTGTTAACAATGGTCATTGTCGCGGCTGCGGTCGATATAACTTGTCTAGGATAACATTTTTAAAACGATTATGTCGGTGGCGGAGCCGAAATAGAAATTTCTGTTTCCTGGGCTGACTTTGAAGTCGTGTATTATTCGTAAAGAATTTCAGCGATCAGCTTTTGCTAAAATAAGCGCTTGTGAGTTCTATTAATAGCTCGTTGTGATTTAATTAACCGATGGGGGGTATTGGGTTGATATAGGAAAATTAATTAAATCCGTCCTTTGAATTGGAACTGAAATTTGGGGCATAAGTGGCCCGGCATTCTTGGCCACAGAGGCATTCTTCCGAAACAGAGGACAAAGTAAAGGGGTGGGCGGTGCTCCCCGGCTGCGATATCCGCCGCGCCGCTGCTCGGACATGGAATGTTACTTCTTGCGCAAATTCCTTCCACAAATCTCCAGAGGTACGAAGGGTCTGCAGGCGCTCTCTTGTCAGATGAAAGACAAACGCTCCACACTGACATGTAAGTTACTTCAACCTTTACGTATCTGAAAACGGAATATCTAAATTCTACGATCGGCGTTATTTGCTTTGAGAAACGGCTGGACATATAAATCGAAACTGGGACGTGTGTAGCACCAAGTTAAACAGTATATGAAGTGAATGAAGTCGAATTATGGTACGCCCAGTTTTACATTACAAGATTTGATTTTACAGTATTCTTATGTGTACCTATGCAAATGCATCGAGATAATGGGTCTTGACTAGGGAGACAGTCAGTGAGTTCATTTTACCTGCGATGAATTAGCTGGAGGATTATTGCCACTCCGAGGAAGGAAAAGAACGCAAAATGAAAATCGAGGAGTTAAAAGGTTAGTTTTAACTAATCGATTGTTGTATACCTATGAAATGAATACCAGTTTACCGTAGAAGTGTTACAGTTTTTAAATTCAGTTATATTTAATATATTTGAAATATTAAAAAATATATACTCCGAACATCCGCGACCAAGAAAACTGATGAATGGATAAATGTTCTTAATAATTACTTTTAGGTTTGGCGAGAATGTAACAGTTCTGTTTTCAAATAGTGCGGGAGTGTCAGTAAGGCGTAAAACTTCAGATGAGAATTATGTGGAGTTAAACAAAGAAATTGGGAAAATTTTGTGACAACGTTAAAAATTAACACAGAATAATATTTAATGAATTGCCGTGGACACTGGACGTACGAAACGCGAAACTATTAAAATAAGTTTATTTAATATTAATCTCAGGCATTCGTGAAGCAGTTCCACAGGTGCAATACTCATACAGTATTTTAGCATTAAACGTAGCATTTTTTAAAGAAGCAGGCCTAACAACAGTTTAAACATTTATGATTTGTGCTTACTGTTGCAATACATATGCAACTTTAAGGTTAAAGGAAGCGTTCGCTGGTAAAGGAAGCCCACATTTGTACATAGAGATTCTGAATGCAGACGCCGGTCTCCGGACCGGGCTCCCCGTCGCCCCCCTATAAATCTGCTCTCATGTGTCATATGGTTCCCCTTAACTGGTTATAGCAAGCTGATACAGGCTGGAAACTCAACACTGCAACCCACCTTATCCAGCCGGACAGTGTACTTCTGTTTATGCGCTGGATACAGACTTGATGTTCTCTGAGTAATATATGCATATTTGTGGTGTGCTTATTACGGTATGTTAACTATGCGTGTCCTTTGCCTACAGTTGTAAATGGTTTTATGCTACATTTTATTCATCCAGTCCCTAATATAGGGTAAACACCACCGGCATCTAGTTCTGTCAAGCTTGTATTTACTTTTATTGTTAACAGCTGCGTACCACGTAGGTTACACAGTATTTATAGAGATATATGATGTTACTTGAAGACGAAAAAGTGTTACTAAGTACAGGAAATGCAGTCCTTTACCATTGACAGGTCATCTGGATTGACTCTCTACAAAAAAAAATCACTTAACTACACACATATATAAAACAGTTTAATATTTGATTCTGGTCGTCTTGGATAAATGCGACTGCAACATGTGTATACTTGATATGTTTATAAACATTAAATAAATAACCTGAGTTTTGGATTATATATGTGCATGTTATCTATAAGTATTTTAGGTTCTCTCTGCAATTACATTTACTCGGCACCCAAAAGCAACACGCGGCAGTCTGCAGTTATTCTTATTCTTATTAGAATAATTAAATTATTTTTTGCAGCCCAAAAGCCCGTTACAGGGACTCTTTTACTGCCGCAAAACACGCGTACTTTGTTTACGTCGATTATTCCGCAATTTACTGGTTATTTCTGTGAGTACCTTCAAGAAAGTACAGCTAGTACTTTCGACAGAAACTTGTGGGAGCTTCCGTAAATGATGACGTCGGTGGTGGGCGGAGCTCGGCCTGTAACTGATTCAAAGGGGGAGCGGAGCTTTAGTCAACAGAGCGCAGCGCGCTGAGCTCTGATTGGTGCAGCTTTTCCGTCCCACCAATCGCGGCATGACGTCTCTGGGGACCCTTGAAAATGGTTGGGGCACGACAATGTTACTCAACTTTAAGACCCGCCCCGGGGAAAGCAACCACTGGATCATATTACCATGTGTGCCAGCACCCAGCCACCGTATAAATTAGGGCAGCAGCTCAGTCCAGCTCAGTATACCATAACGTGCTGAGTGGTGTGGACATACTGTTATACGTCAGTGCGGAGCAATGACAGTCACCACGGAGTCTGATTCGTCGCCTATGACTTATTCCAAAATGAGAGGAGTTGTTTCAGTTCTTACTGGTATGCATCGTTATTTTTTTAACAAGGGAAAAAAAGTGGTCCAGACTCCCATGGTTATGAATGTAAGTATGGTGGATGTTTTTCATTAATTTTATTTCTTTGCCTTTGTTGCAGCTTTTATGAAGCAGAGAAGAATGGGATTGAATGATTTCATTCAGAAGCTGGCTACTAATTCATACGCTTGTAAACAGTAAGTGTCATTTGAATTGTGTTTTTTAAATGTTTCCCAAAAAATAAATGACTATTTTATGATTAGCTTCTGTGGTGTGTTTCAGTCAACATGTTTATGAAATTTTGCTGCCTGCATAAATGGAGGAGGACAGTGTCGTTTGTTCTCCTTTGTGGAACATAGACTCTGTTAGCCGTGTGCAGGATCTCAGCAGTGATCCTTTACGCTTTTGCCCTGATTGTAGCCCTGAAGTCCAGTCCATTCTGAACATGGGTTCCCCTCAGGATGCAGAGCTGCTGAATGCTAACCCCTCTCCACCTGTAAGTATCTCATATGCACGAGGTCCCTGGGAGCTACAGCCCCTTAATGGGTTAATATCCCTAACCCCATCCATTCCTCCTCACAGCCAAGTCCATCGCAGCAGATCAACCTCGGACCATCTTCGAACCCCACTGCCAAGCCCTCAGACTTCAACTTCCTCAAAGTAATCGGCAAAGGCAGCTTCGGGAAGGTGCTTCTGGCAAGACACCGGGCAGACGACCAGTTCTACGCCGTGAAAGTGTTGCAGAAGAAGGCCATCTTAAAGAAGAAGGAGGTAAATTATTCAGCATTTACTAATTTATTGTGGAATCACCTCAGTTCAAAGGCAGGGATATAAGAGCATAGTAAAGATTCAAAGAACACATTAAAGTGTATTGTTTCTTTATTGCTTTGGTATGACGCTTGGTTTTTTTTTATTTTTTATTGAACATGTTCTTTGTGTATTGCATGAAGCCATAGCACGGTCACCTAAACCTGTATTACAAAAATGCAGACTATTACATTTTTACTAAAACAAAATCGTGTCCTCTGGCTATTCCAGGAGAAGCACATAATGTCAGAGAGGAATGTCCTGCTGAAGAATGTGAAACACCCTTTCCTGGTTGGGCTCCACTACTCCTTTCAGACTGCAGACAAGCTCTACTTTGTCCTGGATTACATCAACGGCGGAGAGGTAAAGAGGCAGTCTGACACGAGGGGAAATCCTGTCATGAGAAACTGCGATAGATCCTTTTTTTCTCTCTCCGCTCATTAAAAGAGGAAATAATTTGTCCCAGGATGTTGCAGGGTGGGGATAGGGGAGAACTTCTCCAGATTTAGCAACTGCATTGGCTGGCAAAGTTTGCTGGGGGGTGGGGGGGGCAAGGAAGAAAAAGTTGTACGTGGACCTCAAGGTCATTTCCTGCGATTGTGTCCCTGGTTCATGAGGCAGCTAATTCTGTCTGCTGCGATCCTGGATGTGGGACAGCATCTAACCCCCCACCCCACCCCTATTTTTTTTCTCCAGCTGTTCTACCACCTCCAGAGGGAGCGCTGCTTTCTGGAGCCACGAGCGCGCTTCTATGCCGCGGAGATCGCCAGCGCGCTGGGCTACCTGCACTCGCTCAATATCGTATACCGCGACTTGAAACCAGAGAACATCCTGCTGGATTCTCAGGGTCACATCGTGCTGACAGATTTCGGCCTGTGCAAGGAGAACATCGAGCCCAATGGGACCACCTCCACGTTCTGCGGCACCCCAGAGGTACGATACCTTTCATTTTACTTTTGTTTGCTTTGGATCCCTTTTGCCTGTCCCACTGATCACTGTGTAGCTTGAGATGATGGGAGCATGAAAGTGATACCCTGCTTCCTGTTGTACAGTACTTGGCCCCAGAAGTTTTGCACAAGCAGCCCTATGATCGGACAGTGGACTGGTGGTGCTTGGGGGCCGTGCTGTACGAGATGCTGTATGGTCTGGTGAGTAGACTGCAGTTTCAGAGAGACCTCAGGATCTCTGCGGTATTGATGACATTATAGTTTAGAGGGTCTGGGCGAGTGGAGGTTGACCACCAGTCTTGTGTCTGCAGCCTCCCTTCTACAGTCGCAACACGGCCGAGATGTACGACAACATCCTGAACAAGCCACTGCAGCTGAAGCCTAACATCTCCAATGCGGCCCGCCATCTACTGGAGGGTCTGCTCCAGAAGGACCGCAGCAAGCGGCTGGGCTGTAGCCAGGACTTTGTAAGTACCCCCCCCCCCCCAGTCAACTCCTATCAGGCCGGTGAAGTGCACTGCACTTCACTACCCTCCAAATCTTCACCTTCAGCTTCACTCTAGCCTCAGCACACCCTCGTAACATCTGTGCTCTTCCATCAGACTGAGATCAAAGACCACATGTTCTTCTCGCCGATCAACTGGGATGACCTTAATGCCAAGAAACTCACACCTCCCTTCAACCCTAATGTGGTAAGTGAGATGTTTGCCAAAGACCCTGTGAGCAGATGTTTCAGACATATTAGACTGTCGCCAGATGTTGGGTTTTCTATTGCCATGGATCCCTAATGCCTTGTTTTACCCATGTTGCAGACTGGCCCTAATGACCTGAGGCACTTTGACCCGGAGTTTACAGACGAACCTGTTCCCAGCTCCATCGGTTGCTCCCCGGACAGTGCCCTAGTCACCTCCAGCATCCAGGAGGCGGCCGAGGCTTTTCTTGGCTTCTCCTATGCCCCCTCCATGGACTCCTACCTGTAGTTGCAGCCTCAGATTGGAAAACCAGGTTGACTTTGATGTCCCGCAACAAGGGGAAATATTTGCACATTGCTTAAGGCAGCTCTTTGGCCTTAACACTGAAAGAGGTCCAGCTAAGACTTCCATAAGCACAGTTCTCAACTCTATCAGGACCTGTGTAGTGTCATCGTAGAGGAGCTACATCGGGGCCGGTACCTCCAAGAGGACACTTATAGCTCTTATTCGTGTGTTTCCAATATACTGAAAGCTGGAAACCCTGAATCGAATGTGACCTGGAGGGCATTAGTAGGGTGCCTTTGGTCCATTGTGAAAGCAGCCAGGCTCCGCATGAATCAGTTTCCCACTGATTGTCGACTGCAGAACCTAAGGAACATCTTGGAACTTCGCCGAGCAAGTACCAGTGCGGAGCTCTTGGCGCCGGAGCATTTGTTCAGCTGACTGGCACTGCAACTTTGGTTTCGCCTCTTAATTCTGCTTTTCTGTAGATTTACAGTTTAATCATTCGTTGGCGATGCTACAAGATGCTTGAAAAGGGCGTTGCTACTGTTTGGTGTAAATAAGGACTTGGACCAAAAGTCTAGACCATGTTTGATATGGCTAGCCTCCAGTAGTCTTCCATTGCATATTTATGTGTTAATATTGTAAAGTTTGGCATTACTTTGTCTAAACTTTGCATTACATTTAATATTGATGTGTGCCTGTATTTAAGTTAATTTGTACATTCTGTGTTCTGTTTTAATGTATATTAAACAAACTAAAGGGTATGCTTATGACTATTCATGTTAAATGTATGTAAATTGTAATATGTATGATTTGTGACCATGTCTGGTTTGCAGTAAAAGTAAATGTTATTTTCTTCAGTTTCAGTCCTCTAATTTTAGATGAATGTGAAAATATTTCCTTAAGGCATTACGGCATGCTGCCATCCATTCTCGTTACCTTGCAAATTCAGCTCCGCCCCCATCAAAAAGAAATGCTGAAATATACATGATATATGGTGCATAGCAAGTAAATGGCTCAAGCATTTCAAGGACCTTGAAGGTGATGCAATAAGCCCTCATGGCCAATGACCTCCCGCTGCTGGCATCTTTCACAAGGCTGAACTGCGTGTGGGATTTCTTACACAGGGGCACTCTCGGACATCAGCTGAGAGTCCCTCCCAGATGAAAGCCAGGTGTGTGTGTGTGTACTTACAGCCCCGTCTCTTCATTAGTAATAACTGAGCCCGACTTGTTTTGTGTTTTCAGGGCTACCATACAGCACAAAGCCAGGACAAGCCACTGCACTTTTACACTTAAGTGTAACCCTTTTACACAATTAGCCATATCTCGAACAGGGTGGAATTCCAGGCTGTTTTAAAATATTCATTAGCTTTGTTGGTCATAAATTATATACCAGGCATTATGACGTCTCAAATGTGCTTCCCACAGTGTTAAGACTTTGCTCGTACCATTTAGGTTTCTCTGTTAATGTTCTTTGTCTGAATGACAATTAATTTTTTTACAAAAAATAATAGTAATAATAAATAAAATTATGTTTTCCCAAGAAAATGGAAATCTTAAAAGTCATATTAAAAGAAAAGAATATAACTAATTATCTTATCAAAATGTATTCAGTCTATTATTATTATTAATTTCATCATTATTATTTCTGGACATAACAAAACAAAGTTACGGGATAAGTCTTGGAGTAACTGAATTACACATCATCACTAGAATAGAAATGTACATATTTAGTTTATTGCTGATCATTGGATTCACATACTGTCACGTTACAGCGTGTCCTTAGATTGGCATACCATGATTTTACAGCGTGTCTTCACTGTGAGCCTTCTGCCTTCTCACACCCTACTTCCCAGTTTCGTGTTAATATTACAGGTTTACACGACTAGGGTTTACTCTAGGACTGTCTGTGTCTTACCTTTGTTCTAAATGGTGCCACCATTTGCCTTTTTAGAGCTCAAGACCACATATAATATTATGATAAATGTTACTTCAGTGTCTTAATATACTGTTTGTGACCCTTCTTCTATACTACTATACTGTTCAAGGTCCTCCTTCTACACTTCTGTACTGTTTGTGGCCCTTCTTCTATACTGCTATACTGTTCATGGTCCTCCTTCTATA